>CM041778.1:91716838-92194338 GCA_023374045.1 Limonium bicolor
ATGGGAGGTTTACGAGGGCATAACAGAAGAGCAATGGTACAATTTGTTGAGAGGCGTCACACACCGGAGTTCCAGGTGCACTTTATTGTCATACATACATAAATTAATCTTAATTTCTTATATTTTTTTGTGTTCAATTTCACTAAACATGATCCCATTAATTTATGTAGGCTCTCCGTGCGCAACAACAAGTAAATGCTAAGAAGAATCTGTACCCTCACCACTTAGGTGGAAAAAGTATTGCTCAAAGGGTACCAGAATGGGAGCAAAAGGGATATCTGCCCACGGATGGCTCATTGGATGCCAGTGGCAGAAGAATGAAAGTGTGGGAGTTAAGCCACATTCCGAAGAACTCTACTCCCGAAAATCCTCAATACGATGAAGCCACGAGAGCAGTTATTGCTCAAATGGTAAGTGATATCATTTCATTTTAGTCAAACTGTTCATTTCATTTGTATATGAACTTATGTTAAACTAATAACTGTATTTGTGTGTTGTATTAGGGTGAATTAAGCTCTCAGCTCACCCAGGGCACCTGGACCTCACAGAGGAATGATGATCCTCTTACACGCGCTCTTGGTAAGAAGGATCATCCAGGTCGTGCCATTGGGTTTGGTGGGCACGTTGGTATCCGCCAGGCATTTGGCGTACCCGGGTCCAGAATGCACAGGGAAAGTCGATTAGCTACGAGGAGCACCTGAGAGCGTTGGCTGAGATGGAGCAGAGGATTACTCAGCGTCGACGAGAGGATCGCTCACGCTATGTCAAGGCTTCAGCCACAGCAGCATGACAGCCAAGAGGTTTCTCGACCACCAGTTGAGTCACCCATTCAGCAGCAGAGTGCACCGGTAGTGAGAAGTAGTGTCCACTCGGCTGATCCGTTTCCCTATGCATCTCTAAAGGTTAGACTAACATTTCAATTGAGTACATGACGATTAAGATTTTTCACTTGATCACTAATATCATCATAGAGAATTCTCAATTTTTATCTAAACAAGTTCCACATAACACTCAGGCACCCACTGAGTGCCATCTGTTTTTACAAATTGGAGTAGAAGAGGTCATGGTGCATGGGGAAAACTTTTCCCCTCTCTTCCAAGTGATATTGTGCACGGTGAACCACTCCGACATTACCATGCACGAGTGCTTCTGGACGAATTTGTTGCAGAGCATGCTGACGTCGGTTTACCGGTGCCGATCACAAAGACCTACCTTGCGTTCCGCACAAACTGACAGTGCAGTGGCCTGTACGATTGGTCAGACTCCCTGGGCAGGTATTTACTCTTAACCGTTGCTATAAAACTATTGGTGTACCACCTTGCATCCATATACTTAATTAGACTAATATCATAGGATATGAGCCGACCGAAGACTGATAAGGGCAAAGGAAAAAGAATTGCTGCACCTGTGCAATCAAAGGCATCCACAAATTTGTGCTTAGACCTGCTTTGGTGGAGAAAAGAATATTGGCCGGCTTGTCGACTAATATGCAGATTCTGCATTCGTTGTTGCTGCTACCACCTGATTGTGATTCCCTCACTGTGGAAGATCCCGAGCGGATATTTCACTATATAGTTCAAGGAGAAGATATACATCGATTTGGGATGTATATGTCCGACTTCGAGGAGTGCTTCAGGAGGGATTGGTTGAATGTGTCGATTATCAAGTCAGCCGCCATGTGAGTGACTTCTACCTTTTATATTTTGAATTCATTGATTGGTGATGAATTAGATGTTTGAATAAAAAGTTAATGACTAATGATATTGCCTCATAGGTGGGTGCATGATAAGGCGATCAATGTCTATGAAGATCACAGATTTGGATTCCTGTGTCCTGCTATGTGCAGTGAAGTCCAGATGACAAGTGATATGGAAGGCCTTATGCAATATATGACGAATGCCCTCTTTGAATGTTCTAACAAGTCATTTATTATGCTGCCATATCATTCAGGGTATGATATTTGACTATTTCTCTTAGTATTATCTAAAACATATAGTTTGTGTTAGTTGCTTAATGATTTCAACACATTGTGTAATTTGTGGACAGTCGACATTGGTCATTGCTTGTGCTGGTGATGTTGAAGCACCCACGAATCTTGCAATTTGACTCACTTGGTACGTGCCAAGAGACCGAAGATCTCCACCGCAATACTGGGGTAATTAGTTTGTTATCGTAAACAACAATTATTATTACTTAACATTAACTGTTTCATAACTTGCTACTGATGCTTAAAACTATATATATTGCTGATGTATATAGTTCCATGAGAGCTGTATTATCTCTCCAGAATAAAACAATGAAGAGTAACATCCCTTGGAACACTGTCAAGGTACTCTATTAATTGATAAATTTGTGTTATAATGTTTAAACTTGTTTATAACTGTCAATATGTGCGTTTGTATAGTGTCCGGTGCAGCCTGGGGGTTCAGAATGTGGATACTATGTCATGAGATTCATGAGTGACATAGTAGGAGCATCGAACCTTTTACCAGAGCACTCGTTAGACAAGGTAACATTCTTTGAAAGTTTCAGTTATGCTCTTTACATGTTGTTAGACTTGTACGTTTTAGATTAATGTTCATTTTTTTCAAGGCTTACGAAGAAGTGTTCAAAGGTGGTCAGTATGATGATGCTCAAATTGTTGAGATGCTTGAGGAATGGTCGGAGTTCGTCTGCACAAGTTTAATGAATTGATGATCATGAAGATGTTTTGTGAACTTTTTGGAGTATGTAATTGTAACTCTGTACACTTGTGGATGGTGTAATGGTAGATTTGAATTGTAATGTTGTTTTTTATTTGTAATGAAAGTGTGTAATAAGTGTAATTGCATTGGTTTTGTTAACTCTCAAATTGTGGTGCGTCGTTGGTATTAATTGGGAGCTTTTATAACTTTTTAAATGTGTGCTGGAGCTCCCTGTATGGATGAAGCTTTATTACAGGTCTCATTGAACCAAATGGTGTGAATATATATATATAAGCTGGGATGGAAAAAAACAAAAAAAATACCCCTATCTCGGCGGTTCTTAGAGCACAACCGCCGAGATAGACCCATGGGATTGACCGATGCTGAGTTTGACCATGAGTCTATCTCGGCGGTTGTTCTCTAAGAACCGCCGAGATAGGTACACCTATTTCGGCGGTGCTCATTTCGGCGGTTCACAACCGCCGAAATAGGCCCATTGGAACCGCCGAAATAGGCCTTTTTTCTACTAGTGGAGGATCCATGCAAAAAGGGGTATAGAGTTATGAGTTTGAGCACAAATGTTGTTGATGTTTGCCGCGATGTTCGATTTCATGAGCATGTTTTTCCTTTCCAAAATACCAAGATGCTACTCGAGCGAAATGCAGATACGTCTTGTGGTGATAACAGTTTCTATCCAATATTATACGATGAAGTCCCAGTAGTCCAGGACGGTAATCAGGAAAATCTTGTTACGCCCGTTGACCGTGTTAAAGACGACTGTGCTGAGCCAGAATTGAGATGCTCCATTCAAGTGTCGCACAAGCCTAGTTATTTGTCAGATTATGTATGTAACACATGTTTTCAAGAAATTCTTGATGAACGAGTTCTTCACACCGGGGATCCGCTTGCAAATCGTATTGGTCATTGTACTAGCTTAACCGAGACCATACCAGTTCGTTCTATTGCTTTGTTCTCCTTACACTCTTCATCTGATTCTCTCTGACTAGGTCATGCATGAGCCACCAGATTACAAGACAGCTGTTTTACATGAACATTGGAGGACAGCCATTCAAGCCGAGTTACGGGCATTAGAGGAAAATGACACATGGGATGTTGTTACTTTGCCACGTGGCAAGAAAGTTATCGGATGCGGGTGGGTTTATAAGGTGAAGCTCAAATTTGATGGGACTCTGGAACGTTATAAAGCGTGATTGGTAGCAAAAGGATTCATGCAACGACATGGGTTCGATTATCATGAGACCTTTTCTCCTATGGTTAAGTTAACCACAATACGATCACTTGTAGTTGTTGCTCTTCATAAAGGCTGGGTAATTAACCAGCATGATGTTAACAATGCTTTCCTCCACGGGGACCTTGATAAGGAGCTGTATATGCGACTACCACAAGATTTTGAAGTCACGGGAACAAACAAAGCATGTAGGCTTAAAAAGTCATTGTACAGTCTTAAACAAGCTTCCCGTCAATGGTTTTCTAAGCTGGCTAGCTTCCTTCATACTCTCGGTTTCACCCAATCCAGAAATGATTATTCTCTTTTCCATAGAGAAAGTGATAAAGGGAAGATCTTCATTGCTGTCTATGTGGATGACATGTTGATAGTTGGTGCTCATCAGGCTGAGATTGATAGCATTAAATGTGCCTTGGACCTTAACTTCCGCATTAAGGATTTGGGCATGCTTCGTTATTTCTTGGGCATTGAGTTTATACCTTACGGTGGAGGTTACATTCTTTCTCAACGAAAATTTTGCAAGGAGTTATTAGAGGAATATCCTTGTCATGATTTGCGCAACACAAAAGGACCAATGGTGGTTGGTAAACAGCTTCACGCTGATGATGGGGAACCTCTTCCTGATCCCACGATCTATAGAAGACTTGTTGGAAAACTTAATTATCTGACTCACACACGACCAGATATCAGTTTTACTGTACAAGTCCTCAGTCAGCTCATGCAACGCCCGACTGACACACATATGGAGGCTGCTTTGCATGCGCTATGTTACATCAAGGGTACGCTTAACTATGGTATTGTTCATACCAAAGGTGAGTCTACTCTTGATCTCCATACTTATTGTGATTCTGATTGGTCGGCTTACCTAAACACAAGAAAGTATGTGTCCGGGTACTATATTTTTCTTGGAGATAGTCCCATATCTTGGAAAACAAAGAAACAAGGTTATGTTTCTTTATCTAGTGCTGAGGCGAAGTACCAGTCTTTGCAACGTGTTACTGCTGAGTTGACTTGGTTGACACGATTATTGCATGAACTAGGTGTTCCTAACATAACACCTGTCCCTGTAAAGTGTGATAATCAGTCTACCATTTACATTGCTCACAATCCTGTTTTCCATGAACTTACCAAGCACATAGAGATTGACTATCATTTCATCAGGGAGAAAATTCAACAAGGGCTAGTTGACGTTTCATACACACACACTTATACTCTGTTGGCTAATATGATGACCAAGATTTTGCCAGGTGTCCAGTATGCACCACGGCTTCCGTACATGGGAATGAGAAATACCGACAAGACAAGCCTAGGCAATTTGGGCTTGGCTACGGCTTAAGGGGGTATTGGACTAGTGGGCTGACCCAGTAGACCATTAGTCCATGAGCCCATATTCTTTATTTCATATTTTTTACAATAGTTAAATTGTTTCAGATTTTGTTTGTTATAGATAGATATTTCATTAAGCAAATATACTGAAGAATATCTTAACAGATTACAAGAGATCTAATTTGTTACAGTTTTATTTATTTTCTTAGATTGAAGCTAGGCATGTATATATGGCCGCATTGGATACACAAGTAATACTATCAACTTTTCCAGTTTTTCAACACTTACGGCTATACAATATATTCCACAAACACTATATACAACTTCTAATAATCGTGATCAAGAATGGTGCCACCAAATTCATATACCATGTCTAAACATGCATCAGCTTTGGCTTCAATATTGCTTATGACACCCTGTTCATTACTTGCTTGGATCGACATATCTTGCACAAGCTCTACCGTTAGACAAAATTTCATCGCATGTGCCTTGTCTTTTGCTACGGTTTTCTTGGGAGGGTGTCGATTCAATTAGGTTGCTTGGTGTTTGGTTCCTAAGTGTGTCTCCTTATTAATTTTGTAATTTGCCTCCCCATTTGCATGATCAAATGTATCAGATATAGATATATACCCCGGTTGTTACGTGCTTACTCGTAGGTTGTTGCTACACCCATCATTTTACTAATAACGGTATTATTCTCTCTGGCTATTGGTGAGTTTCCTATTACATCGAGACCCGTTGTACTGATCATGATTCTATCCTTTCCACTACATGGATGTTTGTCTTTCCCGGGCTCATCAATATAGTGTCATAATTCACCCCTTCTAACCAATCTATAATCATTTCTCCGTCTCCAAAGTTCCCTCCAACATTCACCTCCTCCACTTGAGCACTTTTCCCTACGTTATTCCTATCCTCTTTTTGATAAGTGGGGTAGGTTTTGAACCCAAGACCTTTGGTTCGAGGATACCACTCCTCTACCGACCAAGCCACGAGGGCTTGGCTATGTTATTCCTATCCTGATCATGTGACAATAATTGGGGTTGTCTCTATCGATTCATGGAGTTGTAGTCAGTAACCTGCCATGCCTGACTAACTCGATCATTGGTATTATTGTTGTTATGCCTAGTCATCTAAATAATACTCATCTTTTCCTTTTCCTTATTTTGAGCAATCACCAAGTCACGTTAATTACTCACTGGGAAACTTTGTTCATCAACTTGGACCATGATTTTCCAGTTGGTAAATTGGGAAGTGGAAGTTTTTATCTCTGCATTCTCAACAAATTCAACATTGTCTTCCTCCACCTTAATTACTTCTCCCTCCATTTGTGCTATCCTCATTTCATTCACCTTATTCCAGACGTGGAGCGGTATTCCACCTACCACTATCCATGTTTTCCTCTTTTCAACTTGGTCATATGTTCTCCAACTTCTGATACCAATACCATATATTTCTCTACCTCTATATCTAGCAAATGCTTCAACCATGAAGAACTTACGTCGAGATAAAGACAAGATACTTGCTAATTGGGCCAGTAAGGAATAAAGATCTCCATTGCTTCTTCTTTTTCTAAATAAACTAAAAAGATCTTTAGATAAGTAGATCAATTACATCATGTATTAAACTATTCTCCTTACATGTTCAAATATAACATTCAGGAATATAAGAAAGGTCATTTAAAAATCTTATTTTGAATTGGATGAAGAGACACCCCCCCCCCCCCCCATATTCCAAAGCTCCTCAATTGCTAGGTGAGAGTTAATGATCTTTGTAACACCCTGGACTTTGCCTTAAAACATAGGTTATTAAAGTACAAAGCTAACGGTGAAAACGGCTTCGAAAACGGACTCCAAACGAGTCCTAGAAGTGCAAAACAAGCTTAGTCCGAACTTGTGTCCGGACATGGGAAGTTCGGACACAAGCCGAGAAGTTAAACTGCGGAAATCCCTTTGTCTGAACTTGTGTCCGGACATTGATGTTCGGACACAAGTCGAGAGTTGAAAAGTCTGAAACCAAAGACGTCTGAACTTGTGTCCGGACTTCGAAGTTCGGACACAAGTGAGTTTCAAAAGTCCGAAAATTCTTACGCGCACCTCCGAACATTGGTCCGAGCTTACAAGTTCGGACATGAGTCGAGACTTGTAAGTCGACCTCGTCCTCGCATGCTGTCCGAACGTTGACGTTCGGACAGAAGTTCGGACGCGACTAAACAGAGAAAATTCCTTAAACTCTCGGGGCCTGCCCGAACATAGATGTCCGGACGGACGTTCGGACAGGTCCTGAAATGCACTTTCAAGAGCTAACATAGGACCAAATCATCAGCAAATAAACACAATAACTTAGCAACCGAAAGGAGAATCACTGCAATGAATTAGTACCTCAACCGATACACATAAACACTGTCGAAAGGTCACTTAAGCAATGAGCAAATATCCATCACAACTATAATTCCCAGAAAGTAATACCAACTAAAACACTTCACCTAAGTAGCAGCGGAATAGCAAAATCCAAAGGCGTTACCGCCACACTCTAACGAAGAGTGCTTAGGCTTAAAACCACCATTCAAAAGACCAAATGTTTCCAAAAATTTGTGAAGCAACACAATTCCAAAACATAACTCAACTCGAAATTATGCGAAGTAATTATCCAGTCATCCTAAGCTATGTGATAGTGTGTCCCAATCCCCAATTCAGCCTTGAGTACTTGCGGTCATAAAACAACAATAGAAAACGCGAAGGGACCGCGCAAATCAGCAAAACTGAGTAAACATTGTCTCAACTTGTAAAATGCATTTTGAAACCCATTTGCATTTACAAAACAATATCTGCACAGAAACAAACAAAACCACAACACCAATTCCAAATACCAACCACAAAACATAGCGGGGGAGAACTTTCCAAGAATCAAATCAATGGTATACACGGACGACACCCAAATTGGGGCCGCAACAATTAGAATCCAACCTCACTCTACGTCCTTAAGTGTGCACACCCCCCAGAAGGTAACTTATGACCCAAAGGAGTAGATCATTAGAGCTTAACTGCAAGTAATGTCTGCAGGCAAAATAATAAGAATATCCACGGGGTACATAGTACTAATAGTTACACGGAGCGCCATAAAGGCACCATCAATTTACACGGAGCACCAAGAGGTACCAACAATCCAATAATCAATTCAAAGAAAGTCTCCCAAAACATTTATTCAAACCCTTTTGCAAAACATCACACCAGAATACACAGGGGAAAATAATTCCCAAACTCTCATAATATCAAAACCACATCCAAACCAATCCATTGTTAATTCGCAAAAACACAAAGGTAGAGAATGTTGAGCACAACATTTACCTGGATACACTCACCACAACGAATCAACCAGCTAGATCAACAGAAGCGTTCGCCAAGGAATTCGGAGTCTAGAATACAAGCAGAAATACAATCAGACACTAACCAGATACTAGTGAACTAATCATCTTACCTTACCAATGGATTCCCCTTACCCTTCTACCTGATCCGGCACCAGAGAAGCAGCCTAACAGCGACAGGGAAACAAGAACGAGAATTAAGAGAAGTTGGGAGCTTGAAGAAAGAGAGGAGCGTAGAGGCGGTGTATTGAAGAAGATGTCGATCGTGATACTGATCGCGCAGTTAAATAGGAAGTAAATAGAATAATAAGGATAGTTTATAATAATTAATATCTTATTTAAAAGGAGAGAGAATCGATAATCAGTTTGTACGTAAAATAATTTAATAGAAGGATTAACAGTTACCACAATAATACTAATTTGAAAACTGAGTAAATAAATAACGTTAAAACCATGGAAGAATCTAGATTCAAGATTTAGAGAATAAATAGATATTATTTGGTTAAAGTAAAATTAGAAGAAGGGCTAGCTGATCGATAGTAAAGGATAAGAAGCATTGTTTAAATTAAATAGATAAATAAATAAATACATAGTAGCAGAATAAATAAGTTAGGAAAAGGGAAAATATTTTAGGAAGAGGTAAAATTCAATTTGTATTCTTGGACATAATAAATACAATAACAATAATAATAAGGGTAATCACAAAACTCATTTATTAAAGGTTGTAAAATCTGATTTAAACTCGCGGGGCTAGAAGGACATAGTAATGTTGTTTGAAGCTTCTCTGGGCCTCTATTAATTCTATTAATAACATTCTCGACTATATGTTAACTTAATCATATGCCAAAATTCACGGGTATTTCAATCTTAAGTTGCATATTGATTATATTCCTAAGCGCAGCTTGAAAATATGTAGAAGATGACTTACAATAAGGTGGAACAATCAGAGATGAGTCTCAGTCGGATGTTGAACATATGAAAGAAGAGCTAGAAGATATAAACGGAGCTCTTAGCATTGTCTAACGAATTTTGATGTTAAAACAAAGGAATTGAAAATGCCCATACTTTTAAATTCTAAGCTTTACTATAAGTCGGTGGAAGCTAGTTATAAGAGGAACTTATAAATCATGTTTATACAGTCAGTCACACAGAGGTTGGTTGATGCTCCATATTGGGTCAGCTCTAAATGAAAATAATTCAAGACAACAAATGAAGGTTTAAGCAAGTGTGACTGTATGCTCAGTTTCAGACAAAACAGAAACAAACATAAAATTAGAGATTAGATTTGTCCCCTTGTGCATGGGAAATGCTATGTTGAATATCATGGTAAAAAAATCGCATCGGTTAAGTAAAGGTCTTGAATTAATATTAAGGTGAAGCAATCACCTTGGGTGCTAAAATTTAACCTCATATATAATGTACCGATTGTAAACACATGGTCGTATAAATAATCAATTTTCAGAGTTAACCAAGTATGGTGTGCACGCTAGAGAGGGGAGTTCCTTCTTTCATTCAATGTTCATTTTCTTCAATTCCTTCATCTCAGTCACAATCTCAAGCAGAACCGTGTACGTAAGTTTAAACTGCAGCATTAGAATTCACAACTATTCTACATAGGCTGAAGATTTAGTTTAATGAATTTACTCTTATTTGGACTCCCTTAGTAACTTATATTAAGAGTTTGCATACTGATTAAGATTAAAAAGAATGACCTGTGTTTAGAGGTAAATGTGGTATGTGTGAATATAACTTTAATGACACATATAATTTTGAACTAAAGTTAAATACCAAACTCAGAGTGAGTAGTAGATCTCCATATGAATATCTTCTGTTTACCATGAATTACCACTGCTCTAAAACCGTATAAATTTTACACCAAGAAAATATTCAGGTTATAAATGCACTAATGATTAACGCAGTTATGAGTAGTGGAAGTGGAGCCAAGCCCGGTGGGTTGGTTGATAATAGAGTGATATCCTAGAATTATAGGTCATGGGTTCAAAACTTATTAACTATCGTATCGTGAGAAAGGTTTACGTATCGTTCCTTAAATTTCAACCAATTATAAAAAAAAAAAAAAAGTAGTGGAAGTGGATATCTTGAATTGAACTGGTACAGGATTGGAAGATCCGCCCGCTGTATAAATATATTTTTTCCTGCTCACTGCTCACCTACATTGCTACGTGACTCAAATGAAATCAAAGATTTGAGCCGCAAGGAAATTAAGTTTTCTTTAGAAAGTGGATCAGATTGAGTTCGTCGTCTCTCATTATTCGAACGATGATCTGTTTTGACAGTAAGTCATCATGTGTGTGGGATCGAGAGTGAGTGTGTTTTAACGTTTTGTCTTTTCGAAATTAACTGAACCTATCTATCTAAGTTTGTCTACTAGTACTTCGATTCAATTATGAAAGAGGGGACTTGTCACATGTAATAATGATGAAACACAACACAACACAAGCATCATATAATGTACTTTGTTAACATTTCTCGCAACCGAATTCGACTGCGAATAATAAATACTACTCATCCGTTATGCATGAGTTGGGTTACTGCTACTATATTTGTATATATGGTTATATTATAATTTTCATAGATTCCTGGCTTGGTTGCTGGTATAAATAGTAGTAGTATTTATGTACGCAATGTCTTTATCAGCTGTATTGTACACTCATTATGTTTTGCTGTTCCATGTTCTGCTCCATGAGTTGGCTTCTACTGTTTCTGTTTGACCTTTTCAAGAACTAAAGTCTTGTCACTACGTTACTTGTGTCGCTAATTCATCACAAAAATTAAGGTAATGTGAAGGTTAACATATTAGCTTATTCTAAAAGAGATAAGAGATAATAGAAGAACTAAAAAATGAGTGACCTAAATCCTTTAACAAATAGCGTAGCTTAAATAATAAAAATCTAAATATCTAATGCTAATCAATTTGCAGAAAAAACAAAGCCGTAGTATTATAAATTAATGGAAAATATTCACAATGTAACTTTTGGCAAATTCTTGTCTGCAGTGACTGTAGTCAAGTTGGCTACATCCAAGGGCATTTCAATCAAATTAAGGTTGTGTTTGGCGTGATTTTTGTTGGTAGTTTTGTGGTAGTTTTGGTCTGGTTGTTTTGGTTGGTTGTTTTGTGGTAGTTTTGCTGGTTGTTTTGTGCTGGTTGTTTTGTGACTGTTTTGAAAACTAGTGTTCGGCAGACGGCGGTTTCGTCTGCCTGTTTTGAATAAGTTAGTTTTGTGCAGTACGTTTACCGTTTTCGTTATTACAATTAAAAATTTTATATTACATTTTAAAACAATTTTTTGTTAATAAAGTTAAAATATATGTAGATATTCAATTATATCCTTATAATTATTATTATTTATTAATATTTTAGTGACAATTAATTTATAATATGTATACATATTAATTTATAAATAATTTTTTTACATATATTTAAAAATAAAAAGAAATAAACCATTGTATTTAGAGCAAATATATTACATGTTATATATAAAAATAAAAGTTTACTGATTATATATTAGTATTTAATATAACATTTCAATTGAAATGTATTAATACTTAAGATTATTTTAATTTTTAATAAAAAAATAATATCATTGAAATGAAAAAGTAATTTTTAATAATAATAAAATAATTGACTGTAAGTGAATATATATAGCTATCACTTATTATTTTTTATTATATATTGTTTAATTGTTGATAAAATATTTATTTTAAACATATATTTGTAGTTAAATAATATATTCTATTCAATTAAATATTATTTAATGAAATTCAAAAACATAAATTTAATACTGGATATGTTCAAGAAATGAAAAATAATGTATATTCGCATATAAAATTATTCTTTAATTATTAAGGACGGTATTAAACATATAATAACTTTGATATACTGACAAACCATAATAGTTTGTACAAACAGTTTTGTAATTAATTATTACTTAGCAAGTTGAATACTTATAATTGATATTTCTGAAATATGCTACAAATATTTTGTATTCTAATAATTTTGATATAATTGAAAGTTTACATCTTAATTTTTAGGGAAAATTCACGATATACCCCTGTTTTCTTCGTAATTCACAATATACCCCTGTGATTTTCGTAATTCAACTTTAAACATGCTTAAATGTTGTCCAAAATTGATGAAACTTTACGTAGACGATGCTAAAGTGTTATATTTTGGTCCAATATCAAATTTGAAGTTTTTTAAGCTCACATGTGACCTGTGGGACCCAATGAATATGTGACTGCTCATTGGGTCCCACAGGTCACATGTGAGCTTAAAAACGTTCAAATTTGATATTGGACCAAAATATAACACTTTAGCATCGTCCATGTAAAGTTTCATCAATTTTGGACAACATTTAAGCATGTTTAAAGTTGAATTACTAAAACCACAGGGGTATATTGTGAATTACGAAAGAAAATAGGGGTATCTCGTGAATTTTCCCTAATTTTTATTAGTTTGCTATTTTCCTTGTAGAATATTTTGTTAGAATTGATAGATATTTAATAGTTTTAAGTGACTATTTATGCGTATCTGAATAAACAATTTAGAAAAACACTACTAGTTTAAAACTATTATTTTGTATTGTTTTTATTAATTTATAATTTAGTATATCAATCTTTATAAAAAAACTAAAAATAAAAAAAGGGAAAATAAACTAATTTATAATATATGAATCTATATATTTCAATTTTAATTTAATTTTGTGTCAAATTATAATATCATTTTTAAAATGTAATTATAAATATTGAAAATTTAAATTAATTTATTAAAAAATAATTTTCAATAAATTAATTAATATTATTAAAATATTTTCGCTCCCTTAATTACAGTTTTCTGGCTCCGCCTTTGTTTATAGTATTCATTATATTTGCAGCATAAATTGTTGGATGTTTTGTAATTGTTTAGTGGTTGTTTTGTACTGGTATATTTGTGGCTGTTTTGAAAATTGGTGTTCGGTGATGACGGTTTGACATTTTTTTGTCAAAAATACGAAACTCAAAAATGTCACATTTATACCACATATATGCTATGTCCGAACGCAAATCAAAAGAATGGAGGGGGCACAACACGTATCAAGCGCTTTGGTGTTTTTTATTTAAGGCGCGCCGGCGCTTTGTTTTTTTTTAAAAAAAAATCTTTTTTAACACAAAACTTTTAAATTATTGTAACTTTTAATATATTGTTCCATAATAAAAAAATTATATCATTGTTCATCTAAATTCAAGTTCTTCAAAACAAGACCAGACATGAATATGTTTCGACAACTTTTATAAAAAATTATTTTTACATATATACAATGATATTTTAATGTGAGGATGTATGTACATATTTTAATGTGAGAATGTACATGTTTTAATGTGACGATGTACATGTTCAAATGTGACGATGTACATGTTCAAATGTGAGAATGTACATGTTCTTTAATGAACATGTGTACATATTTGTATGACCATATGTACATGTTTGTATGACCGTCTGTATAAGTGTTCTTCCTTATATGTATAGGTTTTAATATAAGGATGTACATATTTAATGATTCGTACAGGTTTATATGAAAATCTATATATTTTTAATGCGAGGATGTACATGTTTTTATGTGAGGATGTACATGTTTTAGTGAAGATTTGTACAGGTTTGTATGACTCTGTACAAGTTTTCTTTTACGTTCTGTGCACTATATATGTAAAAATAATTTTTTTTAATTGTCAAAATATATTTTTGACTGGTCTTGTTTTGAAGATATTGAATTTAGGTGAACAATGATATAATTTTTTTTCATTTTGGACTTATATATTAAAAGTTACAATAATTTAAAACTTTTATGAATTAAAAAAACAATGGCGCGGGTGGATGTAGCCAACTTTGGCTACAACAAACTGTAGCCAAGACACGCGGGTAACTTTTTAAAAGTTTGACAACTCGCTAGATATTTTAAACTTGTTGTTTATATATCCCTAAAAAAGTTTTCAAATTCACAATATACCCTCAATCCGTGGAATGATCTTTTAATAATCACTATTTGTATATCATGTTTCAAATGTGTAATATATAAAAAAAATTATTCACGGATATTTTATGAAATTTTCAAATATAAATAAAATACTATAAAACTATAAATTTAATAAAAATCATTTAAATGTATGTTTAAATTTTAAGTTATATAAATTTTATTCAATTATATATTTTCAATGTTATTTTATAGTTTGATTACGTTTCCATTTTTTTTATAATTATTATAGTGATATTTCATCATATATTTTTAAGGTCTTAACAAATTTGACAAAATACCCCCAAGTTTTACAACTTAGTACAAATTATCTTTAAGATTTCATTTTAATTACAAGTTACCTCTTCGTTAAATTTCTAATATATTATATTTTTATATTCACATTTTACCCCTCGCACTATGTCATAGCAATAACCTGAGAGGTATATAGTCAAAATTTTGTTTAAAATGTATAGAACTTAAACAAATATAAAAAAATCATGTGAAATTTTAAAATAATTTAAACAAATGACTAAAACTTATAGAAACAACAAAACACAAAAAAAACTAATTAACATCATTAAAATTTAAAAATAAATATGATAAATGACTAAATAATGAACAATTATAATTTTTTAAAATGCACATAAATTGTTAAAATGTCGAACAATTGATTTTTTTTTACGAAAAATGAGATAAAAATATTATAAATAAAGTGAAAACAATTACATTAAATATAATAAAACGTTTAAAAATTATAAGTAATATAAAGATTTCATAAAATATGATCATTTTATTGTGATGATTGATATTTTTGAATTATGTGGTAATATTTTATAATTATAAAATTATTTAATTATTTATTATATTTAATTTAATTGTTATAATTTTTTTACGATTTTAAGTTACCATTATAATATTCTTTAAATTATGTACATTTAACAATTAACGTGTCTTTTTCAAAAAATAAGTCCATTTTTTGTCATTTAGTCATTTTCGTTTAAGTTTTTGAAGTTTAATTATTATTGTTTTTATTTTGTGTGTTTAGAATTTTTGTTTATTTTCTTAATTCTTTTAAAAAATTTATATGATTTTTAATTATATTTATTCAAGTTTATATATTTTTAAAAACGGTTAATTTTATAATTTTGAGGTTACTATAGAGTACATGGTGCGAGTGGTAAAATGAGATTATAAAACATATAAATGTTAAATTTTGAACGGTTATTTAATAATGAAAATGAAAATCTTAGGGGTATATTATAATAAGTTGTAAATTTTAAGGTATTTTGTGAAGTTTGCCCAATCCTCGGGTATTTGTTGGAATTTTTGTTTTTTTTTATATTTATAGTATTTTAATTTTTTAATAAAATTTCATATAATATTCCTAATAAAGCATATTATCAACTTAAAACATGATTTATAATATTAAGGATAAAATGATCATTATTTAAATTCATCGTAGATTTTGAAACTTCTTAAAAGCATATCTAGAATAAGTTGTGAAATCAGAAAACACAACGAATTATCAAACAAATACATATTGTGAATTTTTCCTAAATACATTAATGATAATAAAACCCTTGCATATCATCTGCACAAAAAAAAAAAAAAGCACTCCGAACAGAAATACGAATTAATTGGGGCAAGCCCGAGCTTTAGCTATTATTTGGCCCAAGCTCATTTGTTTACATTACTGATACAGTACAGTGTGTTCCATACTTGTGCACTAACTCCAAGTGCCTTTTCTTCAAGGTTTGCATTTTGATAATACAGTACGGTACAGTCGTGCTTACAAGTTTGGCTGCCTAAATACATGTCTATACACGTGAAGGAAATTTTTATCCTTCAATTCCTGTTTGATATTTACAAAATGGCAAATGCTAAATGCAACTCTAGCTATCATTGCAGTAAACTAATCGTATATTAAAGAAGGAATAACTGTAATTCGACAAATATTATACCTATTAACAATTCATGTTTTATTATACATTAAATGTGTAATTTTTTTGTTAATTGTACAATTATTTCTTCTTATGTAATTTTAGTGCAGCGAGGAGTGGACCTGATGTAAGTTATATAGGACCCCCAACGTCCCAACAGTTAGGTGTCCAAAAAAAGTCTGTTAGCGCGTATCGTACTAACAATCATTTATATCCTACCATTTAATTGATTAACCGAATTGTCTGTAAAGTTAATTGAACTGTTTAAATTTGACAATTCCGGTTTGGATAACGGTATGTAATTTTTACAACACGATTAACTGGTAATATTTATCATCTATTTTAGTTTTTGATATTTTAAAATTATTTGGTAGGTGAAAGTCTTTTGTAGATTCTTTAACTTATATTTTGATAACTTAAACGAAGATAATCTAAAATTTAGAAAAAGAACACCGTTTAATTGATTAACCGTATTGTCTTTGGCGGTAAAGTTAACTGAATTGTTTAAGTTTGACAATTACGGTTTCGATAATGGTATGTAACTTTATAACACGATTAACCGGTTATAATTGTCATCTATTTTGATTTTTGATATTTTAAAATTATTTGGTAAGTGAAAGTCTTTTGTAGATCCTTTAACTTATATTTTGATAACTTGAACGAAGATAATCTAAAATTTAGAAAAAGAACACCGTTTAATTGATTAACCGTATTGTCTTTGGCGGTAAGTTAACTAAAATGTTTAAGTTTGGCAATTATGGTTTCGATAACGGTATGTAACTTTTACAACGCGATTAACCGGTTATATTTGTCATCTATTTTGGTTTTTGATATTTTAAAATAATTTGGTAAGTGAAGTCTTTTGTAGATTATTTAACTTATATTTTGATAACTTGAACAAAGATAATCTAAAATTTAGAAAAAGAACACCGTTTAATTGATTAACCGTATTGTCTTTGGCGGTAAGTTAACTAAATTGTTTAAGTTTGACAATTACGGTTTCGATAACGGTATGTAACTTTTACAACGCGATTAACCGGTTATATTTGTCATCTATTTTGGTTTTTGATATTTTAAAATAATTTGGTAAGTGAAAGTCTTTTGTAGATTATTTAACTTATATTTTGATAACTTGAACAAAGATAATCTAAAATTTAGAAAAAGAACACTGCTTTCCTATGACGTAATATATTATGTGCATTGAAGAACAAGATAAGCAACATAGATAGTGTATATTATAGTTATTTTTTGGTGAATCTTTTGAGATGTATTTCTTATCACTCTGTTGGTAAAGCATGTTGTAATTATGTTGTTTGAATCTAAGCAAATTGATCATTCATTGTGATTATATTGTGTGGGTTATATATTATATAATGCGTTTGTTAGATAATTGAGATTATATAATGGTGTGGATTCGGTATTTGTGTTATATGTTATGTATATATAATCATGTTTGCAAATGACATTGAAATGCTAGATGTTTTATAGTTGTTTGATTGTTTTTATTTGCACATATGTTTGTCTAGTTTGTTATCTACACAGTTATATACAATAAAAAATATATGTACCTAGTTTTCAGTTAACCTGAATTACCGTCCGTCATAAATGATTAACCTGAATATGGTTAACCAATGTAAACGGAATGGTAGGTTAATGAATTTTTAAAAACTGAATGACCCGCTTAACCTTACGATAAAGACCCCTACCAACAACTTTATTAAAAGAATATGATAATTTTTTATGGTAATGTTTATAATATAGTAGGTATTTTATGTTTATGTGGCTTTGTAATTTTGTTGAAATTTTTTATATAAATCATTAAACTTTGTGAAAATTTACCAGATGCCATGTTTTTTAAAATATCAAGACTTTTTGAAAATACTTGGATGCCACAAAGTTTTCTTTTCATTCGTTAGAAATCGCAAGTTGCACATGTTAATCTCATCGTTAACGGGACATATGAAACGATCAAAATTCTCATACTTATTCACAATCATCAATTTAGTTTAAATATGCTTTTGAATTCACAAAATATCACATAAAGTATATACATTAAAGAATAATAAAAAAAATAAATTAGGTTCTATATTGACTAATTTAATTTTTTTTAAACCTACAAGATTATAAAAGTATACTTACTATTTTTGACCAAAAAAAAAGTATACTTACTATTTCAAAATTTAATTTCAAATATACATTTTAACAAGTAATATATTGGTCATTTTGTTTTTTTACAAAATTTTAATGAATTAGGGTACAATATCCTTAATATGATAAAGCAAAAAGAATAATAAGTTATTATTTCCAATAATCTTAATACTTTTATATATATATTTAATTAAAATTTGTAACATGTACATAATATATTATATATTTTTAATTATGTATTTTTAGGTTTAACCTCCATGATGAAATGCAAATAATTCTAACCTACCCATATAGGTCTTTCTAGCTTTTTCCCATAATATATTAACTAATTTATTAACTTTTAAACGTCATCTAATATACTTATCTTAATTACTATGTGTCAATGCCCTTATTTTCCTTGGACTACACCTGCTATGCCAGAACGCTTTGAATACTAAACGCTAAAGTTGTTCAATCAACAACTGGCACATAGGATGCGTTCGCCTGCAGCATATATGTGCATTTTTTGACAGCATAAATATACAACATATGTTGTTTTGGACTCCTTTATTTGTTTTTGCTGTTCGCCTAAAACAGTATAAATGTCAGCATAAATGCCCACAGCAAATAATACTTTTTCGTTTTCGTGCTTTCACTTCCGTTTCTTTACTCACTTCATAATGCAATTACTGTGACTATTGATTTAAAAAAAAAGAAATTTTTTACAAGTTACTTTATTTATTACAAATTACATTTATAAAAAATAGTACTACATCTTTAGCCAAATTTACAAAAAATCACATTTATAATACAAATCTATAATATATTATTTGTAATACCACATAGATTAATAAAATTAAAAAAACGAATAAATATACACACTTGTTAATATATAAATTAAAATATTAAAATAGTATATAGAAATATGAATGCATATAAATTTATTAACATACAAAGTTACAAAAATATTATATATTATTAAAAGTTATAATTTCACTAAATAAATTCACCAGAAAATTTGAATCACTTTTTCTCTTTTTTTACGTTTTTATATTTGTAAGAATTATAAAATTTAGATAATAAAAATATATTGTTTAGGAGTTACAAGTTTTGTTTAAATAATAGAAATAAAAATTTTATTGTTTGTGAATTTTTTTATTTATTTTTACTAACAAAATAAAATTACGTAGTGTAATATAATAAATTATAATTATAATACGAAAATGGAAAACGTACTACATATAACTAATTTAATCAAACATGCTGCATATATGCTGCACTGCCAAACAGCAGATTTCAAAATAGCTACATTTATGCCAGCACATTCCTGCCAACAAATATACTGCATTTATGTCAACACATTCCTACTGTCAAATATGCTGCATTTATACTGCCAAAACAGCCATGCCGAACAGAGCCATAATCCCAGCTACTTAAATTCACCCCAATGAATTACGTACAATATCATGTATCACAGAAGATTCGGGGGTGCTCATCGGTGGAAAAAAAAAACCCTATTAATCTTTGCCATCAAATGGTTGGTCAATTCAGCCGTACACTGGCTGGCGAGGGTTTAATTACTCACTTCCAGGCAGCTGCAGAAATATTTTCTTTTCTTGACCAAAGAATAAAAATCGATCAGGATCTAGTTCAGATTTGGATCATGATCAAAGAATTAAGATTCGCGGTATCAGATTACCAGCAGCAATGGACGGCGTTTGAGTTGAGGTAAGCGCACTACTACACTAGCAGTTTCTGATTAGTTTTGACCTGGTCATCGTCAATGCCAAAGCTTCATACAGAAACCAGATGGTACCTCGTCACCTGCTAATTTCTTTCTCTTGCTACTCCCGCCGCTCGAAGCAACAATATCCCCAAAAGCATCTAGAAGCTGCTCGGCTAGTGAGGCCGGATCATCCATGAGCACATTTACAAATGCCTTCACCACTCGCGCTTCTTGGGGTGTAGCTCTTAGGCTGTACCATGTCAAGAATTTCTGCCTGAAGCTTTTCTCGATATGTCCCTTATATTCAAGCCATCTCATCACCTTCACATACAGCTCCAGATCATTCTCAACATTATTGGATGGGTCATTGTCACCCCCGCCAGAGTCTTGCTCCTTCTCATTGTTCTCAACCCTTCCATGCCTTCTTCTAGGATGGAGGAACTCTTTTCTAGATTTATTTTCTTTTTCTTCAACCTTCTTCCCCCGTCCTCTTGTATCTAGCATGTCTAATCGGCATGGAGTTAATGGCAACGC
The DNA here is from genome assembly GCA_023374045.1 of Limonium bicolor. Classification (NCBI taxonomy): domain Eukaryota; kingdom Viridiplantae; phylum Streptophyta; class Magnoliopsida; order Caryophyllales; family Plumbaginaceae; genus Limonium; species Limonium bicolor. Next base: position 91,737,797 of record CM041778.1, read on the forward strand.
AAGCTGTTGTCTTTGAACAACAGATGGTCCAATCTCCATCCCTGTTCTCATTAAAGTTGTTGATTTGTCACTGGGTTTACTTGCTGCTTCCCCGTTTAAAACTTCTGGGAAACCATTGTTTCCATGCTTCTTCAAGGCACCAGATTGTCCATAATTAGTACAGGTATGTTGACCATGCGGATCAGCACTAACCTGCTGCTTACCCGGCTGCTCGCTTTCTGAACTTGTGGCATCCACGGCTTTCTCGGTAGAGTTCATCATACAGTGGCCGACCTCCACCACCCTGGTCGAGGTGCAAGTAATGTTATTAGCTTCATCTTCAATGGAGAGAGTACTACAATTTGTCACAGGGCTTTGACTTCTTTCGACGACAATGGTTGACCCGGGAACATGATCCACATCCTTCTTACTGGAGGAGGATTCATCACTCGCTGTGATCAGCCGAGTTTCCCAGCTGCTAAGCTCTCTGGACCCATCATCGAAGCAGACAACCTTGATAATGTACTCCGTCGATGGAGTAAGCCCAGACATGAAGAACCGGGTTTGAAGAGGAGACATAGTGCAGGTTGGATCCGAGGAGGTTTCGTAGTCATCCTCTTCACCAGCCTTGCGATGCCACACTGCGTAACAAACATTCCGCATATCATCCCCTGTTGGGTTGTAGGTGGGCGAATCCAAGACCAATGTGGCACATGTAGCCCCAATGTCCTCAAATCGGATAGTTTTGCTATTGACTTCAGGAGCTTTTGAATCTTCAAACAAAAGACAAAGGTTATGATTTGATTAATATAAAAGGATGAGTTGAAGATCACTCATTCATATATACATATAACACAAAGTTTATAGATAGGACACTAACAGTTCAATATAGTGTGGATACTGCTTAGAGACGTTTACCTTGACCTACAGGTTGATAATGGCGAGTAGCCATCTCAGACAGTATCTTATCAAGTGAATCCACCGCAGAGGCGCAGAGTCTCTGAACTTCTTGTCCACAAGACATCCTGTTGACAATGCCCCTTCCCATCTTCACAGCGCCGATCCCACTTAGAGCTCCGACTTCAGCTTGGAGCTTATTTGCAGCTTCTTCCACAATTTTGGATAGGTTCTCATACTTCTTGGACCCAGATATCATCAGCCTCTGACAGAGTGAGACACGGTAGCATAGTATATCTACACGTCTGGCCTCCATTGCAATGGCTAATTGTTTCCTCCAACATCTGAACAAATCATTCACATAGATTGAGTGTTTCATTTTCGAACTGAATGTACTACTATGGAATAGATTTGCAGAATCCCATTACTCAGATTGCCATTACTATATAGCTCCGATAGAAAACAACGAAGGTCATTCGAGCAGCAATAAATTCATGTGTGTTGGAAGTAGATGAAGTTCAATTTAACGAAAACGAAATAAGTACCTCAACAGGTCATTCGTTTTCCCGCAAGAAACACAGCAGAAGCTACCATCAACCTCAGCAACCCTGTCATCAATTTTCCCAATCCTAGATCGCTCATCCTTGAGAGCACATTCAAGATGACAGGACATATTACAACCGAGATCCCCATCAAACGGAGCCTCTGAACCACAAGTCAACCATAAACTCGGATCCTTATTATCGTCAAACTTACGGCAAACGCAGCATGAACATCTCTTGCAGAATTTATCTTCGGGACTCAAGCCAGCTCTGCAAGCCGAATTGGTACAGAATACAGTCAGCTCAGTGCATTCGCCTTTGACCAAAGATAGTGGTGGATGGCCAGCAGCATTGTGATAATCTGATGATGATTTCTTCTGCCTTTTTGGGTTGACGTGTCCATTTTGTTCGTGGGTTATAACAGCTTCATTATTATTCTCCACTGATGAGTTCTTATCGGTCACAACCTTGAGAAGATTCTCTATGATTTTCAGCTTGGTGAGACCTGTGTATTTTCGCTCTTTCCCCAGCTCTAAACATAGTATCTGTAAGATATCTTGCCTGCTCCATGACTGTAACATCTCAATTGCAGCATTAGGCCTCTTTGCTAATTCATAGACTAGTCCCCGCTTCTCCTCAATGCTCATCGTAATACGGTAGTACCCTTCTGTATCAGAAGCACAAGTCCCGGATAAGAAAAAGTGAATACACAGACTGAGAATCGACCAAAAAATCTAGGTTGCAAGCAAGCCAGTGAAATGTGGATACGGCCAGATATAAGGAAAAGAACAATTAGAATAGCGCAAAACCAATGCAACAATGAATTGAAATTACGCTAACGATTCTACAAGTAAATAGCTGGCTAGCCAGCGTATCAGTACCGTATTTCTCAGATCAAGACAAATTACATCATCCAAGATGGGTAAGCCGGTCAAACTTGAAAACCAGAAGAGAAACAGTACTAGCATACTAAGAAACAGGTAGCAGCAGCTGAGAGATCAGAATAGATAAGCTAGAATAGTTCAGCATAACTAGTACCACAAGAAAAGGAAAAGAAGCCAGACACGAAATTAAGCAGAGAGATCAGAAGTGGTGGTGTGGCAACACGACAGACACCCCCTCCACCTCCACTCCACTCGACTACAGTAATATATATACAGATTCCTCCACTAAGAACATCCAACAGTAGAGACAAGCAGAGCAAAGCAAAGAAAGCCACACTGGGTAGTGACGGAAGGTGTCTTTATTCAACCACTCATGACTCTACTACACAAATAAAGAACGCAATATAAAGAGCGGAACCTAACTTCATTGACCAGCTGCCATCGGTGAGGTTGCATTTTAGTACTACTATTATTCTATTCTGGTTAAACCGGTTAGCTGTCACTTAGCTCATAGCCAGCCGGTGGTGGGCCACCGGCCATTCAACCAATGAACGCAACACTTTCACTGACTTTTAGCACTACCAGATTACACAAAAAAATTGAACAAGAAAGAAAGAATATAATATAACATAAAAGGGAGGAAAATCTCCCAATGATTGACTTGCAAAGCGAACATAAAACTCCCAGATCAGAGTGCTGAATGCAAGGAAGGAGAAAGAGAAAAATGAAGGTCAAACGGGGAATCGTAGATTCAAGGCGAGACTTACGACGGGTGAGACGGTGTTTCACGATTGTTTTGTTAGCTGTTGCAATAATCGGCGGATTTGTGGAATCAACGCGAAAGCATCGCCGTTTCGACCTGTGCCAGTTGTTTGATATTAATTGAAATTATACCAATAAAAAAATCGTTCAGAATGAAGCGAGCCATAAACGGAGAGATTGTACAAGGACAAGGGGAGAAGAAAACGAAAGAAAGAGGAGACAAAACAAACAAGAGAGAGCAATTTACGAGGCATGAGATAGAAATACCGCCGCGACATGGGGATCCGTGACGACTGTAGATGATGGAGGTCATAATCGGGTACGGGTAGGCCCTTTTACTGTCTCTTGCTCCGTAAAACAAACAGAGATGTGTGTGTGTGAGAGAGAAAGAGAGACTTTGGATTGGAGGCTTCGATTTGATGGTACGGTACTACACAAAAATCGCAATCAAAGAGAGCAGGAAAAGGGTGACGGGACGGGAAGGGCAGAGTGGATGGAGGAGGTACGGTGGTAAAGGGAAGAAGAGGGGAGACTGCGGAGAAACGGAGAAGGAGTGAAGGAACGAATAAAAGCGGCTGCATGTAATTAACCGGCGAGATTCTCTTTTTATCTAACTCACCATCAACCGTAGATCCACTATGGCGTGATATGTTACCATTTTGCCCCTATTTATCGGTGCCCGTAGGCCGTAACGTAACCTACCTGCTGGCTGCTGGTGATTGTGGCAAAAATTGGAAATTACTGTCACGTCCAAAACCGTGTTGATGAAAAATATGATAACAATAATCGAAAAGTCTTTGTTGCTGCTTTTTGGCACTATTACGACTTATGAATATGTTTTCAGTTTTCGATTAATAAATAATGTTCTGTCATTTTAAAAATTTGTATATTTATTAAGAGAGTATACTCCTATTTTTTACTTTTTTTATTAAGATAATAATTAATTTTATGTTAGATTGTAGGATTAAAAATAAAAAATATGTCAAAAAATTAAAATGACATACATTTAAAATAAAAGTCATAACCTAAAATGACAAATACTATTAATTAACCGATGGAATAGTAAATATTTGGCTCAAAGTAAAGTAAAAAAAGACGCAGAGATATGAAATTTGGTGCTGCCATGTGGCCGTTGCTTACTGGCAATGATCCAATTCAAACACTCAATTAATCTGGGCACGACACTAACATAACATTGTTTTGTTATCGTTTTTTGCATTTGGGTCCTTTCTTTAACAATGATGATGATAAAGATCGTAAAGCCCAGCAATGATTAAGAAAACCTAATTTAATTTAATTAAATTAAATAGAAAGCGCATTCTTATCAAATTCCACTACAATCTTTCGATGTTACGGTTTCTTATTGGTCGGTTATGAGATGAAAATTTTTGTACAACTAATGCCACGTAGTACATTGTAAGCCTCCACGCACTCTTATCTTTTGTGTTTTCTGCGGGCTGGATATGTAGTAGAACTATTGACTATACGTGTAAATCGTCAAAATAAATAATGTAGGACTGTATTTGAAATTGTGAAACAGTGAAAGGTACGAGCGAAAATCTGAGTCTGGTGAAAAAAAATATCTGAGTGTGCTGCATGCATAGAGATAAATATCCAGCTGCAGTCGTGATCAGACGTTCATGGTCATGAATACGAGTCATTTATCTATTCGTATTTCGTCATATGGATAAATAGATGAGGCACAATTTATCAGTCTTATTTATCTATCCAGGTAGTTATTCCATTCCACTTTGTTCAGAGGGCGTCTTAGGTTCTATACTTAAATTTAAATGATATTTCTTTTAAAATTAAATTATTTTTTAACATAAAAATTTATTAAATTAAGTAGTCAGTCACTTTATCTAAATATATTAATTTTTGGATAAAACAGATATTATCTCCTATTTTTAATAGTATAAGTAATTTGGAAGATGTACATGGATTATTTTTAATTCAGATTTATCTCTAAAATAATTTACATTTTAAATAGAATTATTTTAAATATTTATGAATATTTCAATTATCGTAACTTCACTTTATTATATTTATTTAATTATTATTTTAATTATTAAAAATAATTTTGTGAGTCACCTAGTTTAGAGGTCTAATCTATTGATCTGAATGCATCACTATTATAGTTTCTTCGGTTATCCTGAAAAGAACGTTTAAGAGTAACCCTATTTTCGAAATACAGGTAAAGTAAATAAAATGATTTTTTTTTATTTGAATAAGATATGTATTATATTGATTGTTAGCAATATTTTTCCTCAGTTACAGAAATAGTGTAGACTAACAAGTTATAGTATCATAATTATATTAAAAATATTGATAGCGATATGTGAATGTAACAATCCAATAAGTTACAAAATCATAATTAGGTATTTCGTTCTTGATCTTGTAGCAATATTTGTGCATATGTTAGAAACGTACAGACAGTGGAGAGAAATTCAACTGAATAAACGGCGGAAACAGCGGTGAAATAGAAGGCCTCAGAGCTCATCCGTACATTCACATAGACCTAACAAGAGGTGAAATTGGGTTTCATAGGTAGTGTTAAAGGTATCCTATCCAATCCAATTAAATTTGTATTATATCCAATCTAAAAATAATCGGGATATAATTTTTAATCCATATCCAAATAAAATCATTTAATTCAAATCTAATCCATTTAATCTAATACAATACTCTTGTTTTTCTACAGTATGATCAATTGTTCCTAAAAGCATGCATTTGACGGTCATTTATTTTAAATCATTTTGTGTCATTTTTCCAAATTAACATTCTGTTATGTGGGTCAATAATCTTAACATATATCCATTATTTGTGTGAATGAAATAGTGTGAATGAAGTTTGTGCACGACAACAACAATAAATGGCATATTATTTAGGTTTTCAAACAAAGACTGAGGGTGAATATAGATAGCCTAGAAAATGTATTTGGATTTAACGAATTATTTGTATGGATCTAAAGAAGTTATAATACATTTTACTAGTATTATACTACTGATAGTTTTAAAATTAATACATATCCAAATAACACCTTTCCATATTAATTAATTTATTAATTTATTATTGAATTAAGTAAACAAGTCAATTTAAATTTAGGTTAAAACTTTTAACCCATATACAACAAATATATTTAATAGCTAATTCATAATTAACCTAAAAATTAAATAGGTATATAATTTTATCTCATACCATCATTGATGGGTTTGATCAAATCAGATTTCCGGGTGTGGTAAAAACTGTCCCCCTAGTCCTAACTAACAATAAAAGGAAGGAGTCGGGAATGGTAAAGGTAATGAAATTTCGGCCGTGGCCGACATAGTACTGTTTCTATTTGTTCTTGCGCACTTCAGCTGACGAGTCATTTATACACTGTCCAAAATATTATACTACTATATATATCGTTATAAATGGGTTTTTAAAGAGTAGGATATCTTACAGATCGGAGTAGAGCAATACTATATCCACTATTTACTGTTGTTTGACATACTTTGTCATTTATTAGTTATACAAACTCCACCGTTCACATTATTTCTATAACTATAAATAATAGTTATAGGTTAAGATTATTGATTCATTTAACAAAATATTGACATTTAGAAAAACGACACACAATTATTCAAAATAAATGTGCACGCTTTAATAGATGACTGCTCATTTTATAGAAAAATAAGAGTATTTGTATTTAAATGAGTTAAACGAGTCAGATTTGGATACAATGATTTTATATGGATTGAGTATGGATTGAAAGTTTGTAACCCAATTATTTTTAGATCAGATATGAATCAATACAATTTTAATTGAAGGGGGTGAGTCAACTTCAACCCTACCTATTCACCTAAATTACCAGCCCTAGTTGGCTTCTCTATTTGCGCCCGTAGGAATTATCTCTCTTCTTGTGCAAAATGAGAAACACACCCGCGCCGAAAATAATCACAAGGCAAGGAGAGCTTGCGTAATTTGAACGGAAGTTTAGTTAGTAACGTACATCTAATCAATAGGTACTACGTATACTAGACTGGCGATTATTATACTCACTCCGTCCCACTTTGACCGTCCTATTTACTATTTGGACATGTCATTTGACTTTAATTTTTAACATATAAGATAAATTAATTTTGAAAATTTAAGTTTTGCATATGATTCCTTACATGATAAACTATATAATACAAAATTTAGTTTTATAAAATTATTTTACCTTATATGTTTAATATTAAGGTGGAAAAACGTACCAAAAAGCAAACAGGACACTTATGACGGGACGGGGATAGTATAGCTTTCGTTCAAGACTTCCATCGATGGTCCATTTAATAGAAAAAAAAAATGAACCCTTCCATGGATGGATTACTATTAGGTCAATTCGACTATGAGTTGAATTTCTTCTGTAAATTTAATATAGATCCTTAAAATACGGGAAATTGTAGGATTCTACATTTCTACTTATTAACCTACAAATTTTCATAATTTTTTTTAAAAAAATTGTAAGATAACAAAAACGTTTTTAAAACTGGGTTGTTATTTGCGGTACAAAACTACTAATAACAAAATTATTTTAAATCACATTAATATTAGAAATGAGTTATAAGTTACCGCTCTCGTTTATTTGAACAATAATCTTTCCATTATCATAAACAACTAGATTATATTAAAAGTGGTTGTAAAAGACGTTAAACGTGTTTAAACGTTGCTTAAATGTATAACTTTACATTTATTATGTTAGGTTATTTATATTTTCAAAATTTTGCTAAAAACCGACATGTAACTACTGAAAACGAGTCAAAACATGGGTTTACTATGAGAAACGCTAAAAAATGTGCACATTATATATAAGCGGGATGTGTCACTCAGCTTCATTTCTCAAAAACTCTCGCAGGAATCCTCTCTTACAGATCGCCGGATCGCCGCCGGACCACTACTGGAAAAATTTTCCGGTGAGGTTTTTTTTTTTTTGCAAATTATAAATCTTGGTGTTGTGAATCTGAATTTGGTGTTAGTTTGCTGAAAAACACATTCATTTTGGCTAAATCTATAAAACAAAATTCTGAAGAAAAAAACTTGAAAACTTCATTAATAGTGTACTGCAAAATCTGGATAGCTATGCCGGTGCAAGAGAGCAAATCAGGACACCCACTGTCCCGACTTTCTTCAGTTCACTCCACCGAAAGTCCCGGATTCAGCCCAGAAACTTGCCTCGGCGTCCTGACCGAAATCGTGAAAGTTTACCTCGTGAAATACTACATGATTTTCTTCATCTAACTCAACAATATGTTCTGAAATGACTCAACAAACCCGCGTCTTCGTCCCAAGATAAATCGGGAGGTTTACTCCTGCGAAACAAGTGAAATCAGGACATAGGATGTCCCGAGTTTGCCCAAACCGCCAGTCTTGCCGAACCGAGTTCACACTCAAAACCACCACTTTTTTCTCGAGTTGAATCGGGACGAATTGTTGCTTGTGTGTGAAAAGTCGAGACATAATGTTGCCCGTGAATGTATAATTCAGGACTAAGGTCGTCCCGAATGCTGCTTGTATTTTTCCCTTCTGATACGGGACAGTTTGCTGCACTAGGGGACTAATTTCGAGAAAAATATCTACAACGGGATACAAAAAACAAAGCTCGACAAGAGAAATAGTCGTTCTATGGTGCAAACTCTGTTGACCGATCTAGTCAGAAACAAGTATTACTTCGATTACACGACTGAGCCAAGTGAGATACCTTATGTTGTATGTCATACATTTAATAGATATATTTTTGGTGTAATGTCAACTTGATATAGCATGATTTTGGTAATCTTCCATGTGTTAGATGATACTACAAGACTTGGTTCCTATCTTCTTTGCACAACCGACCTCGCGAGAACTACTGCATGGATTTCCGTATAAACTTACAAGACAAACATCACCAAAATGTCTCTGGTTCAGTTCATCAGCATAACAAGTGTTGGGAAAAACTTCAGGATCGCCTTCGCCTTTCTTGTTACCGAATCGATTGACACGTACGTGTGGGCTTTTCAAAACTTAAGGTTGCTTCTTGGTCCCAATAATACCTTAACACTCATTACCGATAGATGTTTGGCGCTGGTGAATGTCTTGCAAGAGGTATTTCTAGATTCACACCATCTTTTATGTCGGTGACACATGATAAACATCTAGGGGAAGGTGAAGAAGTACATGGGGCATAGAGGCAGAGTGTCAGCTGTGGTCAGAACGTGGAATTCAGTTGTGTACTCAAACACAGAAGATGAGTACAACGACCAACTATAAGTATTCAGAGATACATACAAAACTATCCACGCTTTATCACATACGTGGCAGTAGTTTGGGAGAGGTACAAGGAAAGAGAATAAACATTTTATATATGCGATATATGTAATTCTAAGCTGTATATTACTACTCTGTATTTTTATAATTTTTCAAAATTTTAAAACATACAAGATAATAAAATGTATAATAATTGTTCTGATGTTATAAATTTTATATAAAATAGTAATATTATTCGAAATATGATATTTCATTTTCTTTGGTTTCTCCTTTAAGGTTTTATTGTAAATTAATTATGGTTTTAAATGAAAAGATCATGCAAGTTTTAAAATTCTTGATGATATTTTATATATTAATTAAATTAAATCTGTACCTTCTAAATAATATATTATCTTTGTATAATTCGCATGTTTCTAAATAATATCAATTCAATTTGTAACTTCTAAAAATGTATGTATATTCTAAATATGTAATTATTAATTATAGTTAATATATCAACTAATTTTTTTTAAAAAAATTATTTCATTCATTTATGTTGTATTTTCTGAATTACAAACATTACTAGTACGTTATTGAACAAAACGAAGCAATGTCCGTGGTATATTGTGAACTTAATCAAATGTCTGTTAAAGAAGTAAGAGAATTTTGGTATTTACATGTCTGGTTGTGGTATCGGGTGAATTTTAACTAATTATAATTGAGTTTTGTCAAATTCACAAAAACAATTTTAAAATTTTGGTAATTTGTGAATTAGTAATGTTTTTTTTTACTATCTTGTGAATTTCCCTTAAAATATCTACTCACTCCTAGTCATAAGAATCAGCGCAAATTGATTATGTGCAAACAATTTCAGTAATAATAATTATGTGTAGTTAATCATAGTGATGGAACAAAACATTTTATATTGTAGGAACATTACATATTGTATACTGTAGTTTATAAGTGTCAAACTAATTGATTACATTATGTTTTTTTCTAAAAAAAAGTTGAGTAAATTATGTTGTGGTACTTTTAAATTAAGTTTTATTTAACAATAATTTCAAGAATATTAGCTATTCAAAGTCGGTTTAAGAAAAAGTATTGGAAATTTTAACTAATTACAATTGAGTTTTGCTAAATTCATGATCACTTTTTTTTTAAAAAAAAATACACAGAATGACACTGAGTTTTAACAAATTTAATCAAATCACACCCCGTCTCATATTTCATTAACTAGTTCGTTAATATCTCTGGATGAAGTCTAAAGTAATCCTGTTATTACAGAGATTTGTCTTATCGATAAATTTCACAAGTTTCTATCAAATGTCAAAAAACAAGTACTTAGTCAACGTTTAGGAACAACAAACTCACATACATTCCTTTTGCCTTTAATTCAATCTTTATACTGTAACAGAAATGATTAACATACATCCAAAAGAGTAAATCGGCGTATGTATCTTTACTTTTTATCATCACACCGGTCTACTATCTAATAAACATTAGGTTATACTTGAAGAGTTTTACATATATAGCAGATTTCTCACCCTTTTGACTGATTCTCCATCATAAACAATTCTTAATCAATATTATATAGAATGACATCAAAACTACAAACCAGTTCTATGCGCTAGCTATAACAGATATATATATATATATAAACAAGTTACTACAGTTCAGTATCAACTATATAAGTATATACAAACATACCTTAATTATATTAGTCTCAAAAGAATGTATAATCTGATTATTTTCCACTACCAACATAATTGAAATCTATCAAGAGCATAAGTTTTCTTTCCATCCATAAACTTATATGAACTCACTCAACTCAGTATAGTCGACATTGCCATGATATGTCAGGAGTGTCATCATTCAACTACGTCAGCATGTTCCTTTTTCTCTAGTTTATTCCGCGGGGAATTAATTTTTCAATGATAATTTAGAGATGATATGGATCATCCCTCTCCGCTCTCAAATCCTATTCACAATTCATCTATACCACTCTTTCTTTCTTTTTTTCTTTACAACTCACCTCCTTTATATTATTACAACCGAACATTATAACAATATCTCAATACTTTTGTTCTTCTTTACTCGATATTTACATGGGCTACATAAAATAATTATTATCACATAAAAGAAAACAAGTAAGTTTCAGATATTGATTAAAGTCAAATATTAAATTCACGATTATAAAGTGATTTGATTGGGCAATGCTAATTGAATAATTAACCTGAATTTGACCCGTGATCCAAAATAATCGAGTAATCTAAAGGTTAATCAAACCAAAAGTTATCCAAACCAAAAATCATCTAAACTGAAAACAATCCAAACCAAAATTAACGAGACCAAACTAAACCGTCCCAAAATTTAAAAACGCCAGATTTAACTTGAACAGTCGAATTCATCCGATATGATCCGACCCGAACCGAATATTAAATAATTCAAACTCATCCAGAACCAAACCCAACCCTAATCAATTGACCCACCCTATCAAGTCTAAATGTAGGTGTGGGACTGGGATGTGATGGTCCACATGCATTTGGTAGAGCCCGAAGTAATTTCCTAAACATAAGAGAATCAACCTTGAAAACAAAGCCGTAACACTCCTCATATGATAAAGGAAAGCATACTGCATTGGTTTATGCATCAAAATTCTAAAATAATTGGGTTTGGCTGCGTTGTTCATAAACACAATATCAGCAGTATACTACTAGTACTGCTACAATAATGTAAGAATAATTTCAATATGTCGAGTAATATATATCAACTTCTTATATATACATATATATATGCCCATGACAAGCCAGCATCACGCCTTAACACTAGACCTCACAATCCCGAAACTCAACCCGAACCCAACCCATACTTTTGCGGGTTAGTGTCTTAATTTTTGACTCATCTATTTTTTGGGTTGGATTAGAGTAATAAGCTAATTTTGTGGGTTGAGTTAGGGTATAGATTTTAACCCATGACCCAACCCGAAACCGAAAATATATTTGTTAATAATAAAAAATAAAAATATCAATTCATGAACACACACACACACACATATATATATATATATATATATATTCAGATCAAAATATACCTTAGCCTTAAGTCCAAGTGCAGTTAGACTATCTCACCTTTAATAATATCACATGATCTTAACTAAACAAACGGCCCAACCAGTTGCATATCAAACTAAGGGCCCAACCAAACCTTAACATAATGTTGAAAACTCAAATGCTTTCGTCTTGCAGACTCACATTTCTTCTCTATGTCGTTGTTCATGCTATGTCGCTCTTCATCTCTGCCAAAGTTTGTTTTTCTTATTCTCACTGCCATAGTTGTTCTTGAGAACATAGTTGCCAAGAGTAGGTGATATGTATTTTTTATAAGTAAGATCTTGATTATAGGCCTCTTAGTGAATTCTGAAGCCAACAATGCAGATATCATGCTGCATAAAAGTTCCTCAACTGTTGGTATTGATTAAGAGATTATGATTGTACTTTTCACAGGCATGAGCACTCAATTTAAACAGGTGTAATTATTTTAAAACTATCACTCATAGTTTGAGGCTTTGAGCTCTCATTTTATAACTTAGAGTAAATTACTCAAAACCCCCTTGAGGATTTGGGATAATACAGTTAATCCCCTTGTGTTTATCATAATTATTGGTAACCACCTTGAGGTTACAGTATTTCTGACTATGAGCCCTTAAACTACCTCCCCGTTATCAAGACGTAAACTACGTGCTGACTTGTCAACTTAATCAAATTAATAATGTTAGACTGGACAAAAAACACTACTTAATCAGCATTGTTATTTTCCTAAAAACGTCAACCAAACCTCGAAAATGCATCTGAAGTGGGACGAGGGAGAGTTAGACGATGTTGATTAAGTAGTTTTATTGTCCAGTCTGACATTATTAATGTGATTAAGCTGACAGGTCAACACGGAGTTAACTTCCTGATAACAAAGTTATAGTTCGGGGGCTCATAGTCAGAGATACATTAACCGCAAGGTGGTTACCAATAATTATGATAAACACAAGGGGGTTAATTGTATTATCCCAAATCCTCAAGGGGGTGTCAAGTAATTTACTCTATAAATTATTTCTAACTTTAGAAGATTTCTCTTTAGTATATTTCTCTAATGCATAATGAAGATTTTCATTTTCGTTCCCCTTTGTATTAAGGGCACTAGGATTATGTGCATATCTAGACAGGATTCTTCACCAGCAGTGGTAGAACTTTAGACTCAGATTGATAAATATAAACTTATGGAAAAAATATGGGTTATTCTATGTATGAAATACCCCAAACCTTAGTATGTTGTTTAAACATTAAAATATGGTATAATAAGACTAAAAAGTGTCTTAGAAACATTAGTAAACAATTTAAACCATAGAAAACACAAATTAATACCTTAAAGTCAATAAGGGCTAAAATGTGCTCTAAGCTTGGGATAAGCTTGGTTAAGACCTAATGAGCTTACCAAGACCTTATTTATATATTAATGAACATATTAAACCAATTACCAAAGAAAACCAAGCTTGAAAACAAGTTAAAACACAAAATATGCTTTAAGGAGTCTTAAAGCACATTTTTGAAAAATTGTCTTGTAAATGAGTTTTGAGTGGCTAAATGTCCATCATTACTCTTTAATTAACATGTGTACTACTTAGTATCACATTAGGAAGTCTAAATCAATGGTAAATCAAAAATTTCACAAATATATGCCTTGTTTTATGAATAGTAACTAAAATAAGCAAGTTTATAACATAAGTCTATATAAGTAAGTTAAATGGTCAACAAAGACTAAACACCCCTAGGTAACTAATGGGGGCCGGTTTTTATGAGGTGAGTCACCACCTTGCAAGTTAACAAATAAATAACAAATGATAAAGCAAGTTACTATTTGCTGTACTACTTAATATCTTCCAAAAGCAAACTTCAAACTCATTCTCTCATTTCTCTTGCATTCCCACCGTCTCCAACTTCATCTCCCTTCCTCTCTCCATCGTTTGCAACAGCTCTCACACCATTCTCCATCTTTGACCTCTTACATCTCCTAGCTCTCTTTACAAAATCAAAAACTAAGACCACCATTCTCTTAGTCTCATCAAGCTCTTCAACCTTGTCTTCTCAAAATTCCAAGAGCTCCATTTCGGTGCCAAGAGGAATCTCCATGGGAGGAGCTTGAGCTCATCTTTTCACATATTATTGTTCTCCTTTGCTTCTAGGTAAGGAAACTCAAAGAAAAAACTCCATTTCCTTCATGTTTGTATGTTGTCCGAAAAACAACCATTAATGGTGCCCTTACCTTGCTTGTTCTAGCTTCATTTGAATCTTCCAAGGGCTTGGTGGAGTCCTCTCTTGCTACATATCCAAACTCTTTCATATCCAAGGTAAAACAATCATCTAAATGTTCTAAGACATATATGTATCTAGGGTTTACAATGAGATGAAGCATAAAGCTTGTATACTCATTTCATTATTTGTATATTGTTTAGAAGTTGACAAGCAATCAAACATCCTTACGACGATTTAACCAAGGAAACAAGAAAGAAGTTTCTGAGGAAAGAGGTAAATATGCTAACCTAATGTAGTTTAATGTCTTAGGAGAAATGAGCTTACATGCTTATTAAAAACTACTTAGGAGCTAATGGCAAATGACTTAGAAAAATACTCTCAAGGGTTTATTAAAAGGCATATGTATTGTTGGGTGTATTTCAGTCAAAGGCAAATATAATGTGGGAAATTCAGTGTTTATGTTTATGCATTTAAGAGCCTAAGAGCCATGCTATTTAAGGGCCTAAGTGCCACGCAATTTAAATTATGCACTATATTGTGTAGTGTTAAATGAGTGAAGTTTTGTGTACAGAATGTTCTTGATGGATTTTAGTGTTCTTGAATGTTTAATGGTGAAAACAATGTGTTTGGCTTAGTAATGTTCTAGGAGAGTCCATGTCAAAATTAGGTAATGTACAAGAAGTTATAAGTGTTTAAATAAGCTTTGGTGAACTAGGAGTGTTAGAAATGTCTAGGTGTTTTACTAGAGAAGAAATATGTCGTAGGTGTTCTAGGAAACAAAACTTACATCAACTAGGAGTTTAGGTTGGTAAGAAAAGATGGGAGATTGTTATGGTGAGGAGAAAGCATTTTGGGATAGTGGTTATCATAGGTGAGAAACACATTTAGAAACCTTGTAAGAAATGTTAAAGTGTTGGTGAATTTTATGAGAAAATTGAGTAACAAGTTAGACAAAGAACTAGGTGTGTTTAAGATGATATTTTGGCATTAGAATATACCTAAGATCATTTGGGGAGTCTATACATATAATGGGTAAGGAGAACCATTGCAACAAGACTTAGAAAATGTTAAAAAATGCAGATCTGTAGTAGTGGGTCCGGGACCTAGGTTTTGGATAATGTCCCGGACCATGCATTAAAAGAGGCCGAGAGTTTTCTGAGGCATTGTGGTCCGGAACTTAGTTTTGTACAAAGACCCGGACCACCCCTGTTTTACCCCCGAGAGAATTTGCCTACATTGGTCCGGGACCTAGGACCTGTATGAAGTCCTGGACCACCCCATAAAAACAACCCGAGAGTTTTGCTTACATTGGTCCGGGACATAGGACCTGTATGGAGTCCCGGACCACTACCTGAAATCAGCCGAGAAGTTTACAATGACACGGTCCGGGACCTTAGTTGGGGACCAAGTCCCGGACCACTAAAAAGTTGAGTTTAAGATTAAATAATGATGTCTAATGATGAGATTAGTAGTAATGGTGTTATGAGGTTGTCTAAGACATGTTAGGGTGTTATAATGACAATTTAAAAAGTGAGAAGTTATAACCAAGATGTGGAAATAAAATAACTAGATATGTGAAGTGTAAGTAATAATGGACTAGTCGTTAATTAAACGACGTTACTAAATGTGTATAGGATTCTCCAAGGGGAAACTAGTCGAAGCAAGGACCAAGGTATGGTTTTCTTGCAGTGTTGCCTACCGGTTTACACCGGCTTGTGTGTTGTTTGTTTTCTATGTGTTTATCACCTTGTAAGACTTAAGTCATGTAATGAGTTTACAGTTGTTAATATTACTATGTTGTTAAGTGTGACTCATTTCTTTGTGTGTGTCTAACAAGACTTAACCACTAGATGTGATTGTTTATTGAGTTCGACGTTGAACTTCTAACAAGTGCTAACTGGGGAGTGAGGAGTCCGGTAGTTCCGGCCACGCGTGTGAGTATGGGAGTCGATGTCATAACCGGTTCGATTCTCTTGTATGTTATGGTTGTTCTCCATTTGGTTTTCATCCTTCCCTTTAGCTTATCCAAGGCTATTTTACTCACGTCGGGCCTCAGGGGCATACTATGTTTTGTTCGGTGTGCTTGGAACTATATCGACGCACCTTTGTGTTAAGTTATTCGTTCAATTTAACAGGACGGTAACGAGTTATGTAACGAGCTAGCATGAGTTTGGCACATTCTCTAGGCTCTCAATGGGATCTAATTGTGTTGGTTCGCTTCCTAAAAGGATTCGTTCTTGTAGTTATGTGTGATGTTGTTATGCAATACTCTTGCTATGATATATGTTGTATGTTTAAAATGAATGTCATGTCATCATGACAATTAGTTGCGCGTATCCGGTAGCCGATGGGGCGCGTTAACCATACCAGCCAAGGGTTGGACCCCCTCGGGGGCTCCATATTTTTATGCAGGATGAGGATCGAGGAAGCGGAATGGCTATAGATTCTAGGTTGAAGAAATACTTTTGGTATTTTTGGATGTTGAGCCCGGGATGCGCTGTGCTCCCGTGGCGATATATTTGGTACCGTTTGTATTACAGTGACGGTTGTCGACAGTTGACAGTGGAGTTTATGTGTACAGTTTACAGTGATGGATGTTGTTAAGTACTCGGTATGTTGGTTATGTATGTCTGGAAGTTAGTACCTAATGCTCGGGAGTCTGATCATCAGACCGATACACTTGTATTTATTCTGCCTTGTTAACCACGTGGGTGGTTAACGGCGTTGTAGCACCGAATCGTTTAGTTAATAGTTAGTTGTTTATTTCCGCTGTGATTTCAATTATTGTTAAGTGCGTAGTAGGGGTGTTACAAAAAGTGGTATTAGAGCACTTGGAAGCTGGAAGATAAGATGAAGGCGAAGTACCCGTCGTTGTTTACTTCTTAGTATTTGTATGTATAGGGTACGGGGCGTACCCCTATTTTAAGGGGGGTAGAGCCGTTTCGGTTATGCGTGTACGACATGTATTCGGATACATTGTCTATGTGTTATGTTGTTATCTGGTTATGTTACAGACCATTGTGTCTGAATGATGTTGTGTTTGGACCCTGTGTCCGGTGCTATGAAGTATGTTGTAATGTTGTTATGGAAGTATTGTTTATGTATTCCCGTGTTCTAATATTTAGGATATGTGGGAAGTATGAACTTTGGGGACAAAGTTCTTTTAAGGGGGGTAGATTGAAATACACCAAACCTTAGTATGTTGTTTAAACATTAAAATATGGTATAATAAGACTAAAAAGTGTCTTAGAAACATTAGTAAACAATTTAAACCATAAAAAACACAAATTAATACCTTAAAGTCAATAAGGGCTAAAATGTGCTTAAGCTTGGGATAAGCTTGGTTCACCTATGAGCTTACAAGACCTTATTTATATTAATGGACATATTAAACCAATTACCAAAGAAAACCAAGCTTGAAAACAAGTTAAAACACAAAATGTGCTTTAAGGATCTTAAAGCACACTTTTGAAAAATTGTCTTGTAAATGAGTTTTGAGTGGCTAAATGTCCATCATTACTCTTTAATTAACATGTGTACTACTTAGTATCACATTAGGAAGTCTAAATCAATGGGAAATCAAAAATTTCACAAATATGTGCCTTGTTTTATGAATAGTAACTAAAATAAGCAAGTTATAACATAAGTCTATATATAAGTTAAATGGTCAACAAAGACTAAAACACCCCTAGGTAACTAATGGGGACGGTTTTTATGAGGTGAGTCACCACCTTTCAAGTTTACAAATAAATAACAAATGATAAAGCAAGTTACTATTTGCTTTACTACTTAATATCTTCCAAAAGCAAACTTCAAACTCATTCTCTCATTTCTCTTGCATTCCCACCGTGTCCAACTTCATCTCCTTCCTCTCTCCATCGGTTTGCAACAGCTCTCACACCATTCTCCATCTTTGACCTCTTATATCTCCTAGCTCTCTTTACCAAATCAAAAACTAAGACCACCATTCTCTTAGTCTCATCAAGCTTTTCAACCTTGTCTTCTCAAAATTCCAAGAGCTCCATTTCGGTGCCAAGAGGAATCTCCATGGGAGGAGCTTGAGCTCATCTTTTCACATATTATTGTTCTCCTTTGCTTCTAGGTAAGGAAACTCAAAGAAAAACTCCATTTCCTTCATGTTTGTATGTTGTCCGAAAAAACACCATTAATGGTGCCCTTACCTTGCTTGTTCTAGCTTCATTTGAATCTTCCAAGGGCTTGGTGGAGTCCTCTCTTGCTACATATCCAAACTCTCTTTCATATCCAAGGTAAAACAATCATCTAAATGTTCTAAGACAATATATGTATCTAGGGTTTACAATGAGATGAAGCATAAAGCTTGTATACTCATTTCATTATTTGTATATTGTTTAGAAGTTGACAAGCAATCAAACATCCTTACCGATTTTAACCAAGGAAACAAGAAAGAAGTTTCTGAGGAAAAGAGGTAAATATGCTAACCTAATGTAGTTTAATGTCTTAGGAGAAATGAGCTTACATTGCTTATTAAAACTACTTAAGGAGCTAATGGCAAATGACTTAGAAAAATACTCTCAAGGGTTTATTAAAAGGCATATGTATTGTTGGGTGTATTTGCAGGTCAAAGGCAAATATAATGTGGGAAATTCAGTGTTTATGGTTTATGCATTTTAAGAGCCTAAGAGCCATGCTATTTAAGGGCCTAAGTGCCAAGCAATTTAAATTATGCACTATATTGTGATGTAGTGTTAAATGAGTGAAGTTTTGTGTACAATGTTCTTGATGGATTTTAGTGTTCTTGAATGTTTGGTGAAAACAATGTGTTTTGGATTAGTAATGTTCTAGGAGAGTCCATGTCAAAATTTAGGTAATGTACAGAAGTTCTAAGTGTTTAAATAAGCTTTGGTGAACTAGGAAGTGTTAGAAATGTCTAGGTGTTTTACTAGAGAAGAAATAATGTCGTAGGTGTTCTAGGAAACAAAAAGGACTTAAACATCAACTAGGAGTTTAGGTTGGTAAGAAAAGATGCTTGGGAGATGATGTTATGGTGAGGAGAAAGCATTTTGGGATAGTGGTTATCCTAGGTGAGAAACACCATTTAGAAACCTTGTAAGAAATGTTACAAGTGTTGGTGAATTTTATGAGAAAATTGAGTAACAAGATAGACAAGGAACTAGGTGTGTTTAAGATGATATTTTGGCATTAGAATATACCTAAGATCATTTGGGGAGTCTATACATATAATGGGTAAGGAGAACCATTGCAACAAGACTTAGAAAATGTTAAAAATGCAGATCTGTAGCAGTGGTCCGGGACCTAGGTTTTGGATAATGTAACACCCCTACTCTAAAAGGCTCCTAAACATCTTATTTAACAATATAATCGCAGCGGTAATCTCAACGAATCAATTACTGGTGTCACCGTTCTTACTCGCCCATACGAGTAATAACGTGCTTCCTGATATATTCTTACATACGAAACATTTTCTCGCAGTGACAACAAGAGATAGATCTAACTTTCCAAAACCATTACAAAATACATTCACAGTGAGCATTCTAAGTATCCCAATCCTATACACGTTTCTAAGTTCGTATCAAATGCAACAATGCATATTTAAACAACTGTAATTAAACTACCCAGCGCGTCCCTCTCTTTGCTGACACCGGAAGCTGCATACCTGCAAAAATGGTTGTTGTGGTATGGAATCAGCCCCTGCTGAGTATGTTACTACATGACCGTCATGCCCCCTCGGACCCTCAGTTATTTGGTCGAGAGCATGCAGTTCTTTTTCATGCAAGTAGTTTATTGATAAACTGTAAAGCAACAATATATATAGTGCAGTAAACTCAAATAACAAACAAGCCCTCGGTTTCACACATCGCATCGTAATAATCACTGAAAGCGTTACAACGCCTATATGAGTACAGAGACTCCATTCCAACCAACACTTAATAGTTCATAATTGAGTACAGCGACTCACTCGACCAAACAATCCACCATAAACCACACGTGAGTACAGCGACTCGCCACAACCAGTTCACAACACACAATATGAGCACAATGGCTCGTTCAAACAAATCCACCAACATACCACACATAACCACAAAGCACAACCAATGAACAACAAGGCGAAACAATGAGAATTATAAATGAGAATAAACTCTCGTCTTCGGCATGCAAGCCCAAACAATGTTCGCCTAATGTACGAGCTAACACAGTCGTTCGTATTGTTCAGTTATGTCTAATGACAACGTCTCGTTAGAAGGACGTGTCTTTAAATTACCCATCACCTATGGCGGGTCACCCATGGCAGTAGCCACTCCAGCGGTAGAGTCTCCGACCGACAGACCATCTGTAGTCCGTTGGAAATTTATCCAGATACTTTCGGTTACCACACGGTATCCTAGTATCATTAATGGATCACAATTTACAGTAAGAACCACATTCTTTTGATAACTTTATTTATACCATCGCATCGCTTTACCATATATTTTTCCTAGCTCAGCAGACTAAGGTCACAGTCTAATCCTGAGTATGTCGACTCGGGATCCAGTGCTAGATACGAGAGCGGCGTTAGAGAGGCCAGTGCTCCGTATACAATTTCCAGATATTATATATATCTTATTATCTTAATGCTACAACGTTTTACTTACGTTCCTTATATTACACATATAAGATAGCATCATTGCCGCTAGTTGTTCGTTTATAATATGTTCATATATACGAACAATACTGTTATCGTACAACAGTAATAATAATAAAGCAGCATTAATACACAACCCAGGCATATTAATTCACACAAGCAGACATTCAATCTTATCACAGATTTTCACACAATGTCTGAACTGAGGAAATCCTCAGAGACAATCAAGCCACATAAATAACATACCGTTCACCCTGGAAGTATTACGGTGGAGTATGAATCAGCTAATTCTCTGGAGATCCTCGAGACGCCTCTAACAATCTAGCAATATGCATCACACTATGCATCAGCATCTCATATTAACAATACCCTACGGCACCCCGTACCGTTATTAACCTATCCCTATTCATCCCCCGTATATTAACTGTCAATGTTTGACGGGTTTTCAGTTTAATTCAGGATTAGGAAAGACATTACATTACATGCGTAGTTTCCTCTCGTATATTAATATACTTAACGTTTGAACTTGTTATCGCATGTAACTTAATATACCTTGTATATTGTATAGTTTGTTTCGATATTGCATGTATAATTCTTTACCATGTATTATACATCTCACCTTAGTATTTATTTTTCTAAGGTTTGTTTTCCCAAGTTTAAAGGAGTATAATTCATATATAAAATGCCATGAACTATATAAGTTCTTATTATTTCATGTATACTCCTAACATTAGAATTCCATATCTAATGTTTACAATTCTTTTCCCTTCATCTCATATCATTTTAATTGTGGTAATATATAGTTATTGAACTATATTATACTTTCCACACCATAACATATATTTATTTATATATATGCATTATAGGACTATTCATTATATGGTAAGTCATTATAACATATATTCATTCTTTTTAATGAATACCTCTTATATTATAAATGTTATAATTCTTATAACATTAAAACCATATTATAAATTTCATTCAAAAATATTAATATTTTCGAACAGCACCTATAATTCTCAAATATTTACAAAATCCACCACATAATTTATATATGTTATATTATGGTTATATAACAATTATTATGACATTTAAGTCATTAAAACAATTATGACCTATAGTTATATATTGTTATAAAATACCAAATAGCCCTTAAAACTTTCGGTATTAACTATTCTCCACTATATTTCCATAACTTATAAATCAACCCCAAAATATAATCCATTGTTACACTTATAATATATACCTTATATTATAATCCTTATTCCTTAATATAATTATAACCTATGGTTATATTTTCTCCAAAATACCGAACAGACCCCATGGTCTATTTGAATTTAATTTCCACCACTTAACTTTCTATATTCACCAATTTACTCCATCTTATAACTTATAGTTTCTAATATCACCAAAACCATATATTATACATATATCTTCACAAAACCTTATATATAATTCCAAAAATTACCAAACCATACCAAAAGGTTATAAATATCATTATTAACCTTATACTTTCTCTAAATCTCGGTTTTACCACATATGTTACCCATGTGTAACAATGTTATGAAATATCTTATAATATACCTAGATAATTCATATAAACTCCAAATTTACCCAAATCAACTTCTAAAAATTCCTAATAACCTAAGGACTTTACTAAACTCCATTTAGCACCCTTAAGTTTCGGTAATTACATTACTACCCCAAGACTTATAAATCTTTTACAATTTAATAAGTATCTTATTATAAGGTAGTATTTTAATTTCTTAAATTTTCTAAACTTGGTCAAAGTCTCCTATATAGTCAACTTTGACTCCTAATACCAAATGGGAACCAACTTTTCGGTAATTACAAATAATAGCCTATACTTTTCTATTTTTACAATTTTGACCCAAAACTTTATAAAATGTTATAATTTTATTAAATTCATTTAAAAATCCTAAATTTCTCTAAATTAAGCCCACGGCTTTTTATTTTCTCAATAATTACGAATTGGCCCCAATTTTAATTATAAGCATAAATAAAACTAAATAAGCTTATAAACTTAAATTAAAATGGCCTAATAACATGGCCTTATTACAACCTTGAACTTGAAAAATAAATTACACAATAAATGTCTCAAAATATCATATATACTCACGGCCTCACTTCCATTTAATTATTTTTCCACATAATGTCATAATTTGACCATTATGTTAATTAAATCTCTTAAATGACTAGCTTAATTTATCTTAGCCATTTTTTTCCATTTTTAGGTCAATATGACCTATATTTGAAGTTTCACTCTCGGCCATGTACATATATATACTTAAAAATTACAAAAATCATAAGTTTAAGGTGTTTATACCTTGATTTATCCTTGTATGGGCTCGGTCACTTGTAGGAAAATTCACCACTTGATTTAGACATGTTTAATACACAAAAACAAGATATGGTTACACTCCAAGCATGAGCTTAACCATAAGGAATAATTAATGTAAGATTTAAGGCAAAAATCACCTTAAAAATGCAAGGGAAGTTCTAGGTATTTTCGACCTGAACCAAACACACCACAAGGTGTTAGATCTACTATATTGACATAGGAAATAGTTAGATCTCGAAATCCTACCTTGTTATTAGGTTTTACCTTGGAAAAATGCCTTAAAAGAGAGTATTTCTCTTGGATCTCGGTCACCCTTGCTCCAAATGGCTAACCAACAGATCCCACGTGAAAAGGGGAAGAAGATGAGTCTATGACCAAAATTTCACAGCCAAACTCGAAAGGAATCAAAAGTTATGAGCTTAAAGCACATTTTTACCTTAAAATGTAGATTTGAACAACCTTGGTCCCTCTACTGGTCTCAACCGAGTTTAGCTCTTGTTCTAACCTTAGAACACTGAGAATAAGCCATAGGAATAGATGAGCCACGAATTTTAGGTGTTGGTGGTGAAGAGATGAAGAAAAAGAGCTAAAAATGACATTAAATCACTTACATTAATGACTTAGGAGCTAGGTTTGCCTTCCATGTTCAAGAGCAAGCTTTGGGAGCTTGAGAGGAAGGAGGAGCTCGGCTGGGATGAGAGAAATCGGACAAGGAAGGAAGGAGGAAGTGGGAATGATTGATAAAATTTGAAATAATGTAAAAGTAACATTATTTTTGGAAAAGTCTTGCATTAGGTAGCATTATTGTCAATCAAGGAATTATGCAGCCTCCTCTCCTGTAGCCAGCCGGCTGCCATGGTCCAAGTGGGTCAATTTATTGACCATTGACCATGCTTGGTCAATATTGACTCATGCGGGCCCCACTTTAGGGTTTTATTAATATTTTAATATTAAATTTGTAAAAATTCGTAAATTTCTGGAATTAAATTCTTAATATGATATTATATGATTAAATATCATATTTAAGGATAATTATAATTTTTAAGCCCATTAAAAATCAATTTAAAAGGCAATCTCACAAAAACGTGCTTTAAGGAGTTTTAGCGCACATTTTTGTGTCACAGGATGTTCCTGAGCTTAGTTCTCCTTGAGAATGGTTTTATTGTGTTCCTTGATTCATTATAATACTTAGGAATCCACTTTGGATCCTATTTGAGGTCACACAATCTTTATGGTGTTTTAAAGCACATTTTTGGCTTTACCGATCTTAAGGCGCGTTTTGCCTTGTTGAGATCTTTTAGATTGTTCCCCAATAATATTTAGATGTTTAATAATCATCTTAGATCATTAATAGATCATTTAATTATATTTTAAAGGTTAGGGGTATTTCAGATAATGTCCCGGACCATGCATTAAAAGAGGCCGAGAGTTTTCTGAGGCATTGTGGTCCGGAACTTAGTTTTGTACAAAGACCCGGACCACCCCCTGTTTTACCCCCGAGAGAATTTGCCTACATTGGTCCGGGACCTAGGACCTGTATGAAGTCCTGGACCACCCCATAAAAACAACCCGAGAGTTTTTGCTTACATTGGTCCGGGACATAGGACCTGTATGGAGTCCCGGACCACTACCTGAAATCAGCTCGAGAAGTTTACAATGACACGGTCTGGGACCTTAGTTGGGGACCAAGTCCCGGACCACTTAAAAAGTTGAGTTTAAGATTAAATAATGATGTCTAATGATGAGATTAGTTAGTAATGGTGTTATGAGGTTGTCTAAGACATGTTAGGTGTGTTATAATGACAATTTAAAAAGTGAGAAGTTATAACAAGATGTGGAAATAAAATAACTAGATATGTGAAGTAGTAAGTAATAATGGACTAGTGCGTTAATTGACCGACGTTACTAAATGTGTATAGGATTCTCCAAAGGTGGAAACTAGTCGAAGCAAGGACCAAGGTATGGTTTTCTTGCAGTCTGTTGCCTACCGGTTTACACCGGCTTGTGTGTTGTTTGTTTTTCTGTGTGTTTATCACCTTGTAAGACTTAAGTCATGTAATGAGTTTACAGTTGTTAATATTACTATGTTGTTAAGTGTGACTCATTTCCTTTGTGTGTGTCTAACAAGACTTAACCACTAGTATGTGATTGTTTATTGAGTTCGACGTTGAACTTCTAACAAGTGCTAACTGGGGAGTGAGGAGTCCGGTAGTTCCGGCCACGCGTGTGAGTATGAGAGTCGATGTCATAACCGGTTCGATTCTCTTTGTATGTTATGGTTCTTCTCCATTTTGGTTTTCATCCTTCCCTTTAGCTTATCCAAGGCTATTTTACTAACTCACGTCGGGCCTCAGGGGCATACTATGTTTTGTTCGGTGTGCTTGGATCACTATATCCGACGCACCTTTGTGTTAAGTTATTCGTTCAATTTAACAGGACGGTAACGAGTTATGTAACGAGCTTAGCATGAGTTTGACAACATTCTCTAGGCTCTCAATGGGATCTAATTGTGTTGGTTCGCTTCCTAAAAGGATTCGTTCTTGTATGTTATGTGTGATGTTGTTATGCAATACTCTTGCTATGATATATATGTTGTATGTTTAAAATGAATGTCATGTCATCATGACAATTAGTTGCGCGTATCCCGGTAGCCGATGGGCTGCACGTTAACCATACCAGCCAAGGGTTGCTGACCCCCTCGGGGGCTCCATATTTTTATTGCAGGATGAGGATCGAGGAAGCGGAATGGCTATAGATTCTAGGTTGCAGAAATACTTTTGGTTATTTTTGGATGTTGAGCCCGGGATGCGCCTGTGCTCCCGTGGCGATATATTTTGGTACCGTTTGTATTACAGTGACGGTTGTCGACAGTTGACAGTGGAGTTTATGTGTACAGTTTACAGTGATAGATGTTGTTAAGTACTCGGTATGTTGGTTATGTATGTCTGGAAGTTAGTACCTAATGCTCGGGAGTCTGATCATCAGACCGATACGCTTGTATTTATTCTGCCTTGTTAACCACGTGGGTGGTTAACGGCGTTGTAGCACCGAATCGTTTAGTTAATAGTTAGTTGTTTATTTCCGCTGTGATTTCAATTATTGTTAAGTGCGTAGTAGGGGTGTTACAAAAAGTGGTATCAGAGCACTTGGGAGCTGGAAGATAAGATGAAGGCGAAGTACCCGTCATTGTTTACTTCTTAGTATTTGTATGTATAGGGTACGGGGCGTACCCCTATTTTAAGGGGGGTAGAGCCGTTTCGGTTATGCGTGTACGACATGTATTCGGATACATTGTCTATGTGTTATGTTGTTATCTGGTTATGTTACAGACCATTGTGTCTGAATGATGTTTGTTGTTTGGACCCTGTGTCCGGTGCTATGTAAGTATGTTGTTAATGTTGTTATGGAAGTATTGTTTATATGTATTCCCGTGTTCTAATATTTAGGATATGTGGGAAGTATGAACTTTGGGGACAAAGTTCTTTTAAGGGGGGTAGATTGAAATACCCCAAACCTTAGTATGTTGTTTAAACATTAAAATATGGTATAATAAGACTAAAAAGTGTCTTAGAAACATTAGTAAACAATTTAAACCATAAAAAACACAAATTAATACCTTAAAGTCAATAAGGGCTAAAATGTGCTTTAAGCTTGGGATAAGCTTGGTTAAGACCTAATGAGCTTACCAAGACCTTATTTATATATTAATGAACATATTAAACCAATTACCAAAGAAAACCAAGCTTGAAACCAAGTTAAAACACAAAATGTGCTTTAAGGAGTCTTAAAGCACATTTTTGAAAAATTGTCTTGTAAATGAGTTTTGAGTGGCTAAATGTCCATCATTACTCTTTAATTAACATGTGTACTACTTAGTATCACATTAGGAAGTCTAAATCAATGGGAAATCAAAAATTTCACAAATATGTGCCTTGTTTTATGAATAGTAACTAAAATAAGCTAGTTTATAACATAAGTCTATATAAGTAAGTTAAATGGTCAACAAAGACTAAAACACCCCTAGGTAACTAATGGGGGCCGGTTTTTATGAGGTGAGTCACCACCTTGCAAGTTAACAAATAAATAACAAATGATAAAGCAAGTTACTATTTGCTTTACTACTTAATATCTTCAAAAAGCAAACTTCAAACTCATTCTCTCATTTCTCTTGCATTCCCACCGTCTCCAACTTCATCTCCTTCCTCTCTTCATCGGTTTGCAACAGCTCTCACACCATTCTCCATCTTTGACCTCTTATATCTCCTAGCTCTCTTTACCAAATCAAAAACTAAGACCACCATTCTCTTAGTCTCATCAAGCTCTTCAACCTTGTCTTCTCAAAATTCCAAGAGCTCCATTTCGGTGCCAAGAGGAATCTCCATGGGAGGAGCTTGAGCTCATCTTTTCACATATTATTGTTCTCCTTTGCTTCTAGGTAAGGAAACTCAAAGAAAAACTCCATTTCCTTCATGTTTGTATGTTGTCCGAAAAAACACCATTAATGGTGCCCTTACCTTGCTTGTTCTAGCTTCATTTGAATCTTCCAAGGGCTTGGTGGAGTCCTCTCTTGCTACATATCCAAACTCTTTCATATCCAAGGTAAAACAATCATCTAAATGTTCTAAGACAATATATGTATCTAGGGTTTACAATGAGATGAAGCATAAAGCTTGTATACTCATTTCATTATTTGTATAATGTTTAGAAGTTGACAAGCAATCAAACATCCATACCGATTTTAACCATGGAAACAAGAAAGAAGTTTGTGAGGAAAAGAGGTAAATATGCTAACCTAATGTAGTTTAATGTCTTAGGAGAAATGAGCTTACATTGCTTATTAAAACTACTTAAGGAGCTAATGGCAAATGACTTAGAAAAATACTCTCAAGGGTTTATTAAAAGGCATATGTATTGTTGGGTGTTATTGCAGGTCAAAGGCAAATATAATGTGGGAAATTCAGTGTTTATGGTTTATGCATTTTAAGGGCCTAAGAGTCATGCTATTTAAGGGCCTAAGTGCCAAGCAATTTAAATTACGCACTATATTGTGATGTAGTGTTAAATGAGTGAAGTTTTGTGTACAAGAATGTTCTTGATGGATTTTAGTGTTCTTGAATGTTTAATGGTGAAAACAATGTGTTTTGGCTTAGTAATGTTCTAGGAGAGTCCATGTCAAAATTTAGGTAATGTACAAGAAGTTCTAAGTGTTTAAATAAGCTTTGGTGAACTAGGAAGTGTTAGAAATGTCTAGGTGTTTTACTAGAGAAGAAATAATGTCTTAGGTGTTCTAGGAAACAAAAAGGACTTAAACATCAACTAGGAGTTGAGGTTGGTAAGAAAAGATGCTTGGGAGATGATGTTATGGTGAGGAGAAAACATTTTGGGATAGTGGTTATCATAGGTGAGAAACACCATTTAGAAACCTTGTAAGAAATGTTACAAGTGTTGGTGAATTTTATGAGAAAATTGAGTAACAAGATAGACAAGGAACTAGGTGTGTTTAAGATGATATTTTGGCATTAGAATATACCTAAGATCATTTGGGGAGTCTATACATATAATGGGTAAGGAGAACCATTGCAACAAGACTTAGAAAATGTTAAAAATGCAAATCTGTAGCAGTGGTCCGGGACCTAGGTTTTGGATAATGTCCCGGACCATGCATTAAAATAGGCCGAGAGTTTTCTGAGGCATTGTGGTCCGGAACTTAGTTTTGTACAAAGACCCGGACCACCCCCTGTTTTACCCCCGAGAGAATTTGCCTACATTGGTCCGGGACCTAGGACCTGTATGAAGTCCCGGACCACCCCATAAAAACAACCCGAGAGTTTTTGCCTACATTGGTCTGGGACATAGGACCTGTATGGAGTCCCGGACCACTACCTGAAATCAGCCCGAGAAGTTTACAATGACACGGTCTGGGACTAGGCCTGGCAAAATAGGAACGAAAACGAATATACGACCCGAAACACGACACGATATTAGCAGGTATAGGTATTTAATTTTATACACGAAATTAATTTCGTGTCGTGTATCGTATATACATGATTTATTAACGTGTCGTGTACCGTATCTAATTGTATACATATCGTGTATACACGAAATACCTGTAAATAATTCATGTAGACGTATAATTCGTGTACACATGTAATTCGTGTATAGATGAATAAATTTCGTGTTACTTATTTATTTCATTAATTCGTGTAAATATAATGTTTTAGTATTTCTTTTTATATGTGTTAATTATTTATTTCATTAATTCGTGTACACATGTGATTCGTGTACACATGTAATTCGTGTATACACGGATAAATTTCGTATATTTCGTTTCGTTTACAGGTATTTTGAATTTCGTATTCGTATATAGAATTCCATACACGAAAATATTTTCGTGTCGTGTATCGTGTACCTTCATGTAAATTTCGTGTCGTATATCGTTTCTATCACTTACACGATACGAAAATACGATTTGACAGGCCTATCCGGGACCTTAGTTGGGGACCAAGTCCCGGACCACTTAAAAAGTTGAGTTTAAGATTAAATAATGATGTCTAATGATGGGATTAGTTAGTAATGGTGTTATGAGGTTGTCTAAGACATGTTAGGTGTGTTATAATGACAATTTAAAAAGTGAGAAGTTATAACAAGATGTGGAAATAAAATAACTAGATATGTGAAGTAGTAAGTAATAATGGACTAGTGCGTTAATTAACCGACGTTACTAAATGTGTATAGGATTCTCCAAAGGTGGAAACCAGTCGAAGCAAGGACCAAGGTATGGTTTTCTTGCAGTCTGTTGCCTACCGGTTTACACCGGCTTGTGTGTTGTTTGTTTTTCTGTGTGTTTATGACCTTGTAAGACTTAAGTCATGTAATGAGTTTACAGCTGTTAATATTACTATGTTGTTAAGTGTGACTCATTTCCCTTGTGTGTGTCTAACAAGACTTAACCACTGGTATGTGATTGTTTATTGAGTTCGACGTTGAACTTCTAACAAGTGCTAACTGGGGAGTGAGGAGTCCGGTAGTTCCGGCCACGCGTGTGAGTATGAGAGTCGATGTCATAACCGGTTCGATTCTCTTTGTATGTTATGGTTGTTCTCCATTTTGGTTTTCATCCTTCCCTTTAGCTTATCCAAGGCTATTTTACTGACTCACGTCGGGCCTCAGGGGCATACTATGTTTTGTTCGGTGTGCTTGGATCACTATATCCGACGCACCTTTGTGTTAAGTTATTCGTTCAATTTAACAGGACGGTAACGAGTTATGTAACAAGCTTAGCATTAGTTTGACAACATTCTCTAGGCTCTCAATGGGATCTAATTGTGTTGGTTCGCTTCCTAAAGGGATTCGTTCTTGTATGTTATGTGTGGTTGTTATGCAATACTCTTGCTATGATATATATGTTGTATGTTTAAAATGAATGCCATGTCATCATGACAATTAGTTGCGCGTATCCCGGTAGCCGATGGGCTGCACGTTAACCATACCAGCCAAGGGTTGCTGACCCCCTCGGGGGCTCCATTTTTTTATTGCAGGATGAGGATCGAGGAAGCGGAATGGCTATAGATTCTAGGTTGTAGAAATACTTTTGGTTATTTTTGGATGTTGAGCCCGGGATGCGCCTGTGCTCCCGTGGCGATATATTTTGGTACCGTTTGTATTACAGTGACGGTTGTCGACAGTTGACAGTGGAGTTTATGTGTACAGTTTACAGTGATGGATGTTTGCAGATTGGATTTATCGTGAGTGAATTAGAAGAGGTGTAGTTATTAAAAGAAGGAAATTAATACTCAAAATATCCGTCGGGCTGCAAATTAAAACCCGGTCGTAGTAGTGTAGAAGACAGAAGCGGCCGGGGTCAAACCGTGGGACTTATAGCGAGCTAAAGTAGTTCCTAAGCTTGTCACAAAAGGGGGGAAGTTAATTGACTTGTTTTTTAGAGAATTAAAAGAGCAGATTAAATTACTGAGTGCAGATGAATTAAATGGAACTCCGGGTTCAGGTTTTATTTAATCTGATCAATTATGCTATCTCTACTGGTTTAATAAATTAGTTTGGCAAAATTCCTGTTATTATCCTAAGGACTAAGTCATAGACCCTTAAGAACTCGTTTACCAGAAAATGCTCGGTCTAATCAAGGTTCGAGCAATACTATGTAAACGGACGTTAAATTCAAGGAATTATAATTGCATCTGTAAATACTAACTTATTAAATCATAATAAGTTTTCTCCAGATTTACGGCTTAAATAACCTGTCTATTTATCACCTGGTCTGATCAAAATAGACTTAGGAAAGCATTTTAATAAATTCATGTAATTTATTAAAATGGTGAGAGAAATCCTTTAAGCGTAACAAACTGTATTTATTAAAACCGGTAGAAATATTGATTACATAATTAAACAAACCATAATTAAAAACCTTGCCCAGAGCAAATCCTCCTTAGCCAGACATATTAACTGGTAATAAATCTGACAGAGGTTGGACGTAATAACAGCACGGGGATGTGATTAGTGAATGGAGAAATGGAGAGGTCGAAGAGTGAAACATGAACGTAGGTTATTATAAGTGAAGTGGGTGAATTAGAGAATTAATGGAGTGAAATGAAATACGAGAGTGAACTACTAGAAGAGAATGAGATGAGGTGAGTGTGAGTGATTTTCAGGTTTTCTCCGTGCACTCGTACAAGGCTGTAGGGAATGGGTATTTATAGAAGAAATGAAGAGGTAGTGGTACGTAGATATTTGCTTCATTGATTGCTTCATTGATTGAAGCATTAATTGCAGGGGACAGGAGGCAGATTGCAGGAGCGATTTAAGGTAGGCGTCGGAGTAGATAGATAAGACGATTCAAGTTGAAGACGACAACTGCGTGAAGAAACTAGCCCGGGTTGATTTTAGTCAGTACCGCCGGTTTTTCTTGTGCTGACCGCCTCGCGGTTGCCCTAGAGAGGTCCGCCCCATTACGGGCGGTTGTGTGTGAGTGTTCCGCCTCGCGGTTGTGTGAGAGTGGTCCGCTGTGTGACGTCCGCCAGTTACTAGGCGGTTGCACCAGTCTCGTCCGCCACTTAGTAGGCGGTTGCCTGTGAGACGTCCGCCAGACGGTTGCATATGAGACGTCCGCCTCCTCTTGGGCGGTTGCAGCTTGACCGTGGCCTATTTTACTTCAAACTTTGACCGGCTCTAGATTCTTCGTTTGGACTCTGTTTTCTGAGCCGTTTGCGTCTACGCGTTCGTCTCTTCGTCTATTTTACTCCCGGCTTGGTTTTCCTCATGTTAAACCAATAATTTTGTGAGAAAAACAATAAAACATAAACTAGAGGAAAACTAACCGAAGTGGAGAAATGAGCAAGAAAAGTGCTAATATTATACATGAAATACACCTAAATAGCATGCTCATTTAGACACTTATCACACCCCCACACTTATCTTTTTGCTTGTCCTCAAGTAAAACCATGTACCTAAGTAGGTAGGAAATGCTCAATACTAACAAATATTATTATGAAGGGTAGGATAAAAAAGTCAATAGTTTCTGATCTCTAAAACTTATTGAGGAGTGTGAAAAATTATCTGCTGGCGGCATAGGTGTGCTCAAGGTGAAAACAAAATTTAGAATTTCGGGGTATGATCTAAGGTACTTCAATGTTTCTTTTGTTTTGGTGACTCCGAGAACTTTTACCAAGGCCAACTTTTCTCAAGAATGGGCATTGAGGAGAAAATAAAAGGAAGAAAAGATTTATGCATTTGCTTCACTTTTGCAAAAGAGATGAGAAAATATAGGCATCACGCCTTTGTATTTAAGAACACTCAACTCTCTTTTGTGGTTACCAATGGTGTCTCGAAAGTCCCTTATTTTTTGTATACTTCTTCTTTTTTTTTAACAGAGAAATACCCCTTAGCAATCCCTAAGAGAGAAGACAGAAAGAAACCCTGAGCAATAAAATCCAACCAATTTGCAGATTATTTGGTCACACCGCATATAAAAATGCTCCTCAAAAGTAATCAAATGTAAAAATTTTAAAATTTGTACCTTTTATCCTACAATTCATAATAGTATTAGTTTTTAAAGAGAACAACCTACATTAGCAGGGTACATAATTCAATTAGAACAAATGCGAGGTAAGCAGAAGATAAGCAGAGAGACTTAACAAATTTTAAGCATTTAGATGTCCTAGGTTCTTCCCCCACACTTTAGCTCAAGCAATGCCCTCATTGCGTAGATGAAATAAAATTAATAGGGCAAGCAAAGTAAAGGAAAGAGTGTACTCCCCAGATTTCGTAGAGTGTGTAGAGCTCCCCCACACTTGAGTGTTGCTGTGGAATGTCATGAATTGAACCTGTAAAGAATATTCTACACAGCGAGAAGAACTCAAGTGAAGCCTGCATTTTATTATAGCAAATAAAAGGGAAATATAGTACAAAAAGGAAAAACATAATAAATTAAAGGAAATATAAAAGATAGATAGTGGGTTGCCTCCCACCGAGCTGCCCGGGTTTAACGTCTCTAGCTAGACGTATTTTCTTTTTATCCCGGATCATAAATGAATGTTGACAATGGCAGTACCGGGATCAGGAAATTGGCAATATGTAGGATCAAACCACCTGGATCAAAACAAAGTATTATGGCAACAATGATAGTAGGAAGAGACAAACTCCACAAAACCTGGTTTTGAAGGAGGTTATTGCTGGTATTAATCTTGTAGTGAAAACCGGGTGATGGTTGTAGTGCTTCCTCAAATTGGAGAATGTAAACATTCTCCCTTTGTTGGTGAGCCGTATGGGTGCAAGAAGGTAGTGGTGGTGCTTGCTCAAAGTCGAGGATGTAAATTTCCTCCTCTGGAACGAAAATGAAGGTGGAATTTAGCTTCAACGGGTGGGTGGGGTGGGCATTATTTTTCTTTGTCGAAGGGCCCAAATTTTCCAATGGATGATCCTTAGTGTGAGTATCATCCTCTTCAAATTTAAGGATGAAGACATCCTTAACTGCGTTGAGTGGTTCAGGGAGAACTTCTGGGAAATTTGTCTCTTCAAATTCTGACCCTGGATCAAATGGAAAGATGGCCTTCTCACTCAGCGAGCCGACTGCGAGTTTCCACCCTACTTCTTTGTTGCACAAGAGGGGAAGGCTGTGATCCTCCAGATGAAGATCAAAGTTGGATGGCTTTTCCTCTTCGAATTTGAGGATGTAATAATCCTCGTCTTCTTTGAGAGGCTCAAAGGAAGAGCCTTGGTTGAATTCAACTTCAGAGGGAGGTGGTTCCTCGAAGGTGATATTGGTATTTTGTTTGGATGTTCTGGCGGGAGCGAGCATTTCCTCCTCTTCATTCTCGAGGATGTAACAATCCTTACTGTCTGGGTATAGCACAGAGAAGGAGGGAAAATAACGGTAATTGACTTCAGAGGGAGGAGATTCCATGGAGTTGAGGTAGAAGTTGTCCTCTGATGGCTTGTCTTCAAGCTCAAGCAGAAGGTTTGATACCGTTTGCTCATTTTCGAACGGGGGTGGTGTTATTGAGTAACTCAAATCCTCAGGTAAATCGTCCACTACATGAACCAGTTTGCTCTCAGGTTGCTGTGATGTAAGGTCTAGTGGACCTTCCATCATTTCGTTTATCGCAACTAATTTGGCATAGAGCTTCAGTTGGTTCGTGTCGAGGTACTCTTCCTCGGCCTGCTGCTCCACTTCAGGGACCATTTCACTCTCGGGTTGTTGCTCCCCTTGAGCTAATGTGATGGGCTGGTCCACTACGTAGATTGCTTTTGCATATTCTTTTGGGTTTGGATTGGTCTGTGAGGGGAGTCGGCCAGGAGGTCTTTGTTGAGTTAGGAGTTGTTGAATCTGAGACTGCAAGGCTGTTTGGTCTTTGCGCAGAGCTGCGACCTCTTCTTGCGTATCTCGGGATTTACCCATCATCGCCTTAAACATTTCCTGCATCTGAGACATATCAGACTCAGGATTCGAAGGAGGTGGAGCTGGTCGGCTTAATGAAGCTTCATTGCCATAAGGCTGTTGTTGATATTGTCTTGGGCCTCCTTGGAAATTGGACTGAGGTCTGTAATTTTGGGATGTTTGTAGGGTATGTGGGTTTTGGATATTTCCGGTGTTTGAGTAGCTAAGGTTGGATTGCATGTTACGTTGCCATGGTTGTCTGTATCCTGAATTGTTGGTGATGTAGTTTGCTTCCTCCGCTGCTTTCATTTCTTGTAGTTGGGGGCATTGTTCATAGTCATGAGGCCCACAACATTGCGTACAAGAAATTGTTGGTGATGGTTGAGATTGAGGAGCATAGCCTGGAGGGGTAGTAGGTGGTCGGGAAATCATCGACTTAGCTTGCTGAGGGAAGGAATTCATAGCCATCTGTTCAACCACTTTCTGTAGAGTGCTCACTTTTGTTGCTTGCTGAGCATTGCTTTCCATGAGTTGCTCATGGCTTCTCATGAGCTGGTCGAATTTGTTATCACTCTCCCCAACATGATATAATCCTGGAGTACCGCTCCTTGATCCACCGGAGGCCCAGTCTCTAATTTCCTCACAGAGAGACTCCATGCTGTTCAGAAATTGTGCTCCCGGCTTTTTCAGAACGTCAGCCCCTAACGAAGATAACACCATTGTTCTGCACGGACCGATCAAGCCCTTGTAAAACAATTGTGATACTTGTTCCTTCGTCAGACCGTGGTGAGGACAAGTGAGTAGTAGACCTTTGAAACGGTCCCAAGTTTCACAAATATTCTCCGACCCTGGTTGCTTAAAATTATAAATTTCAGCAATCATCTCCAAAGTTCGGCTCGGAGGTAGGAATTTGTCATAGAACTTGGTGGCCATGTCGTCCCAGGTACCAATGGTACTCGGTGTTAAGCTATGATACCACTTGCTCGCGTTTCCCGTCAGGCTGTGTGGGAATAAAGACAATCTTGCATATTGAAGTACTGCGTCGGTTGCAGTAAGGCTGTTGGCATGTTGTAAGAATTTTGTAACATGTAACAGGGCTTCGTCTGGACTGGTTCCATCAAACATGCCCAACTCCTTCACACATCGAATCTGATGATATGGCTTCAGCTTCTGCCACTCATCGTATTCGGATGGGCTAAGTTGAGGAAGGACGATGGCAGGCTGCTGTCCTTGGTTAGACGGCCTGTTGATATTTCGAACCGTTGCTGGTGTAGCTGCCATGTTAGTTTCCGGGTCAGAATCTATCACTGTGTTGGTAATGTTCTGTTGAGTTCGTCTCTGCCTGAGATTGCGCAGAAAGGTTCTCTCGATTTCTGGGATGTAACCAACCGTGTGATTAATATTCTCTGGGAGGCTCTGTGACCTGGTGAAAGGCATACACCACTCAAAACAGAGAAAAGAACTGGTTATACGTTAGAATAATAAAAATGTTAGGAATTAGTAGACAGAAATTTTAAGTTAGTAGTTAGTATACAATGGAACGAAATGACAAAAATTGAAATGACAATGGAAAGAAATGACAATGGAACGAAATGACAGAAAATTTAAAGTTAGTAGTTAGAGACAATGGAATATTAAGGACAATGGAACGAAATGACAATGGAACGAAATAACAATAATATAAAGATGTTAGAAGTTAGAAGTCCGAAGTCCAAAGTCCGATGTCCAAGTCAAATGTCCTGGTTATATGTCCGAAATTGAATTCAGTTGTTTTTTTTATTATTTAGATTAACAGATTTTTATAATTAAAACAGGTGAATTAACCGGGGCTTAGGGACTAGATTAAATCAAGTCCCCGGCAACGGCGCCATTTTGCAGATTGGATTTATCGTGAGTGAATTAGAAGAGGTGTAGTTATTAAAAGAAGGAAATTAATACTCAAAATATCCGTCGGGCTGCAAATTAAAATCCGGTCGTAGTAGTGTAGAAGACAGAAGCGGCCGGGGTCAAACCGTGGGACTTATAGCGAGCTAAAGTAGTTCCTAAGCTTGTCACAAATGGGGGGAAGTTAATTGACTTGTTTTTTAGAGAATTAAAAGAGCAGATTAAATTACTGAGTGCAGATGAATTAAATGGAACTCCGGGTTCAGGTTTTATTTAATCTGATCAATTATGCTATCTCTACTGGTTTAATAAATTAGTTTGGCAAAATTCCTGTTATTATCCTAAGGACTAAGTCATAGACCCTTAAGAACTCGTTTACCAGAAAATGCTCGGTCTAATCAAGGTTCGAGCAATACTATGTAAACGGACGTTAAATTCAAGGAATTATAATTGCATCTGTAAATACTAACTTATTAAATCATAATAAGTTTTCTCCAGATTTACGGCTTAAATAACCTGTCTATTTATCACCTGGTCTGATCAAAATAGACTTAGGAAAGCATTTTAATAAATTCATGTAATTTATTAAAATGGTGAGAGAAATCCTTTAAGCGTAACAAACTGTATTTATTAAAACCGGTAGAAATATTGATTACATAATTAAACAACCATAATTAAAAACCTTGCCCGGAGCAAATCCTCCTTAGCCAGACATATTAACTGGTAATAAATCTGACAGAGGTTGGACGTAATAACAGCACGGGGATGTGATTAGTGAATGGAGAAATGGAGAGGTCGAAGAGTGAAACATGAACGTAGGTTATTATAAGTGAAGTGGGTGAATTAGAGAATTAATGGAGTGAAATGAAATACGAGAGTGAACTACTGGAAGAGAATGAGATGAGGTGAGTGTGAGTGATTTTCAGGTTTTCTCCGTGCACTCGTACAAGGCTGTAGGGAATGGGTATTTATAGAAGAAATGAAGAGGTAGTGGTACGTAGATATTTGCTTCATTGATTGCTTCATTGATTGAAGCATTAATTGCAGGGGACAGGAGGCAGATTGCAGGAGCGATTTAAGGTAGGCGTCGGAGTAGATAGATAAGACGATTCAAGTTGAAGACGACGACTGCGCGAAGAAACTAGCCCGGGTTGATTTTAGTCAGTACCGCCGGTTTTTCTTGTGCTGACCGCCTCGCGGTTGCCCTAGAGAGGTCCGCCCCATTACGGGCGGTTGTGTGTGAGTGTTCCGCCTCGCGGTTGTGTGAGAGTGGTCCGCTGTGTGACGTCCGCCAGTTACTAGGCGGTTGCACCAGTCTCGTCCGCCACTTAGTAGGCGGTTGCCTGTGAGACGTCCGCCAGGCGGTTGCATATGAGACGTCCGCCTCCTCTTGGGCGGTTGCAGCTTGACCGTGGCCTATTTTACTTCAAACTTTGACCGGCTCTAGATTCTTCGTTTGGACTCTGTTTTCTGAGCCGTTTGCGTCTACGCGTTCGTCTCTTCGTCTATTTTACTCCCGGCTTGGTTTTCCTCATGTTAAACCAATAATTTTGTGAGAAAAACAATAAAACATAAACTAGAGGAAAACTAACCGAAGTGGAGAAATGAGCAAGAAAAGTGCTAATATTATACATGAAATACACCTAAATAACATGCTCATTTAGACACTTATCAATGTTGTTAAGTACTCGGTATGTTGGTTATGTATGTCTGGAAGTTAGTACCTAATGCTCGGGAGTCTGATCATCAGACCGATACGCTTGTATTTATTCTGCCTTGTTAACCACGTGGGTGGTTAACGGCGTTGTAGCACCGAATCATTTAGTTAATAGTTAGTTGTTTATTTCCGCTGCGATTTCAATTATTGTTAAGTGCGTAGTAGAGGTGTTACATTCTATTCATGGGAAATTGGTGCAGTACTTTTACATTCTTTGCATACATGGAATTCGTTTAAAGTTGGGTCGATCAAGCAAGATTACTTCTCTTCTTTTGTTTCATCCTAATTAGTGTGCCAGCTGGCACTGGATGTTTTGGATTTATTTATTAATTTCTATTCCTAATCCATCTAAATTATTGTATGCTTAAAAATGGGTGGATGGGTTGGGTTAGGGTTAAAGGATTTTAAACGGATTGGGTTAGGGTCATGATTTTCTGACCCATCCATTTTTGGGTTGGGTTGGGTTGATGATATTTTAAATTAGTTGGGTTACCTAGCAACCCAAATTGTCAGGTCTACTTAACACAACGAGAGAGATTGTGCCGTCCCGGCCCTGCCGATCAAAAGGAAGCTAATACTATAGGCTGCGTTCGGTCACAACATATATGTGGTATAAATGTGGCATTTTTGAGTTTGACATTTTGGATAAAAAAATGTCAAACCGCCACCTTCGAACAACAATTTTCAAAACAACCACAAATATACCAGCACAAAACAACCACAAAACAACCAACAATTTATGCTGCAAATATAATAAATACTGCAAATAGAGGCGGAGCCAAAAAACTAGAATTAAGGGGGCGAGAAAATTTTCAATATTTGTAATTATATTTTAAAAATGGTATTATATATTAAATTTGACACAAAATTAAATTAAAATTGAAATATATAAATTAATATAATATAAATTAGTTTATTTTACTTTTTTATTTTTAGTTTTTTTATAAAGATTGGTATATACACTGAACAATAGTTTTAAACTAGTAGTGTTTTTCTAAATTGTTTATTCAGATACGGATAAATAGTCTCTTAAAAATATTACTATCTATCAATTCTAATAAAATATTCTACAAGGAAAAGAGCAAACTAATAATAATTATGATTTAAACTTTCAATTATATCAAAATTATTAGAGTACAAAATATTCGTAGTATATTTCAGAAATATCAATTATAAGTATTCAACTTGCTAAGTAATGATTAATTACAAAACTGTTTGTACAAACTATTATGGTTTGTCAGTCTGTCAAAGTTATTATATGTTTTATACTGTGCTTAATCATTAAAAAATAATTTTATATGCTAATATTAGGGGTGACAATTTTTATTCAACCCGATAACCCGACCCATACCCAACCCGAAAATAGCGGGTTTGGGTCATGATTATTGACCCATTTAATTATTGGGTCGGGTATGGGTTACCTATTAAATTTTTGGGTTGGGTATGGGTTCAAAGTCCTAACCCGTAGTCAACCCGACCCGTTTATTTTATTTTATTAAAAATAATAATAAATAAATAATTAGATAAAAATATAAATATATTACTAAGTGCTAACCTACTATTAGTATAATATAGATTATGTAGTATTTTTTGATGAGAGGTTGTTTATTTGATAATATTACTTGTTGTATTTCTTTAGCAAAAACAAGAGTTTCGTTATGTGGATTGTCAAAAGACAGTGTGCTGCTCTCTCCTCCATAGCTCCCACTGTGGTCCTATCTCTTCTGTACTCTGAAGATTTTTGTCTATGTTTTGATTCTATATTTTGAAGGAGAAAATACAGTTATATTTGGCCCAGGCGTGTACACATCATCTTCTTCTGTTAAGTGCTACTGAGCACGACAT
Organism: Limonium bicolor; assembly: GCA_023374045.1. NCBI lineage: Eukaryota > Viridiplantae > Streptophyta > Magnoliopsida > Caryophyllales > Plumbaginaceae > Limonium > Limonium bicolor. The sequence continues at coordinate 91,778,727 of CM041778.1, forward strand.
GTATGTGGAAAAAGAAAAAATACGGAGGATAATGAATACTCTGGAATATCTACCATATTGAATGTAAGATTTAATTCATTTGTAACTCCCTTTGAGCAATCATATACAAAATTTAATTCCAGGTCTTTTAAATTTTGCATAGCCTAATTATGTTGGGTTATACGGGTCGGGTATGGGTTTGATCATTTTATATGGGTCGGGTATGGGTTGATAATTTGTAACCCGATTATTATTGGGTCGGGTATGGGTCAATACAATTTTAATCGGGTCGGGTATGGGTGAACTTCAACCCGACCCATTAACCCGAATTGCCACCCTTAGCTAATATACGTTATTTTCCATTTCTTGAATATCCGATATTAAATTTAAATTTATGTTTCTGAATTTCATTAAGTAATATTTAATTGAATAGAATATATTGTTTTAACTACAAATATATGTTTAAAATAAATATTTTATCAACAATTAAACAATATATAATAAAAAAATTAATAAGTGATAGCTATATATATATATATATATATGCTTACAGTCAATTATTTTATTATTAATTAGAAAAAAATTGTTTTTTCATTTTAATGATATTATTTATTCCATTAAAAATTAAAATAATCTTAAATATTAATACATTTGAAATGTTATATTAAATAGTAATATATAATCCGTAAAATTTATTTTTGTATATAACATCTAATATATTTGCTCTAAATATAATGGTTTATTTCTTCATTTTTTCAAATATATGTAAAAAATTTATTTATAAATTAATATGTATACATATTATAAATTAATTGTCACTAAAATATTAATAAATAATAATAATTATTAAAGACTATAATTGAATATCTACATATATTTTATATTTATTAACAAAAAATTGTTTTAAAATATATTATAAAATTTTTAATTGTAACAACGAAAACGGTAAACACACTGCACAAAACTAACTTATTCAAAACAGTCAGACGAAACCGCCGTCTGCCGAACACTAGTTTTCAAAACAAACACAAAACAACCAGCACAAAACAACCATAACAACCGACCAAAACAATCAGACCAAAACTACCACAAAACTACCAAAAAATAAGGCGTAATGCAGCCATAGTAGGTTGTTGGATGAATGACTGGTCCACGCCATGCCTCGCTTCCTTTCGGCCCATCCTTAAAAGGCAATTATTGATTCGACCATTGCTAAAGTAGACTGTGGAGATATCTGTAATCCAACTTTTATAATTAGATAGAATCGATCTCTTTCATATAGTCGGCTGCTACATAAATTAAAGATTGTAGTAGCATGCGGTAAATCTGATGGGTCTTCGTCACTATGAAGTGCGTACAAATCGCTGTACATCGCTCATAGAGTGATAGAGACCACGGAATTTCATTTCTCTTATTAGTATTTTCTTCTGCTGCCGAATATGGTTGTGTTGCCTGTCTATGGAAATACAATTATATTTTTCCTGTAATTCATTAAATGGACTAATAAGACCAAACCAAAACTCACTCACTAATAAAAAGTTATTTTGAAAGTTCATAATATATCATTAATTATTAAAAATTAAAAAACTTAAAATACTAAAATATTAGATAAAAATAACCCGTAATATTTTTTATAATTATTGAAACTATCATGCATTAAAGTTTTTTTAAAAACTATTAAATACACTAAAATAGAGTATACATTTTGAAAGACATAATAATACTTTAAAAAATAAACAATAACATGCTTTGAAGAAATTGTCAAAATCGGTAAAAATAGAGAGAAATTTTAAAACTAATATAAAATAATAAAGTTAAAATTGTTTAAAAAATTAAGTGTTAAAACAAGGATGTATAGTTTACTTCTTTATTTTTTTGCCAAAAAAATTAAATAACAAATAAAATTAAATAAAATTAGTTTATTAAGAAAAAATATCACTACTATTTTTATAGTTCATGAAAGTAGTAATTAATTTATAAAGGGTAACTGATTTTTCTAAAAAATATGTTTGAAATTTTGATACTTAATAAACTTTTTTAAATTTCCTAAATTTTATTTAATAGTTATTAATATTTTACTACACTTTACTAAATTTTCTAATAATATTCTTTCCATTGGTCAAGAACCAACTACAACTAACTCCACCAACGTATAGAAGGTAGTAAAGTCACTATTGAAATGGGAACTAGCCCAATAAAACCCTTCTTTCAAATATTTTGACTTTATGTTATAGAAGTTTTTGTTTCTTTTATCTACTTTTCTACCAATTTCATCATTTATTCTAATAAATTATTTTGAACATTTTTAATTACTATTATGTCTTTAACTCTTATATTTATTTAGGGTATTTAATAATTTTTAAAATACTTTTCTAAATTTTACCTAATAATTATCAAAATTTATGATATTTTAGAAATATATTGTTTATTTTAGCTTGTTTTTATAATTTTCTATTTTTTAATAGCATTTATATTTGTTTTGTTGAACTTTTTAACATTATGAATTTTCTGAAAACTAGTAGAAATAATTCTATCTTTTTTCTGATCAATTTGAAGATAATATAATGATATTTTTTTAATTTCGGTGTCATTTTATGAATGAACTAAACTAAATTAAGAAACGTCAAAGACGAATACGTACGTAGGAGAATTCAGTGATTGAAAATTCTAGGCAGTGGCTTAAGTGGTAATTGTTATTCCCAATTTCTTGCCTACAAGTGCATATAGTTAGGATGGCTACATCTAGGGATTATTTTTGTAATTTAGAAAATAGAAAAATAGATGGTTTTGTAATTAGAAAATAGAAATAGGAAAGTTACGTGAGTGCGAATCATTCACGGCTTTACTTTGTATTATTTCTTTTTTTTTTCTTTATCACAACCACAATAATTTAAATGGTTGTAACTTTTAATATATAAGTTAAAATGAAAAAATTATATCATTATTCACCTAAATTTAAACTCTTCAAAACAAGACCAGACATTAATATGTTCTGACAATTTTTTTTAAAAATTATTTTTACATGTATTCCATGATATTTTAATGTGAAGATGTAAGTACATATTTTAATATAAGAATGTACATGTTTTAATGTGACGATGTACATGTTCAAATGTGAGAATGTACATGTTTGTTAATGAACATATGTACATGTTTATATGACCATATGTACAAGTTTTCTCCCTTATATGTACATATTAAATTATTTGTACATATTTATGTGACCATCTGTATATTTTTAATGTGAGGATGTACATGTTTTTATGTGTGGATGTACATGTTTTAATGAACATTTGTTATCATCTATACAAGTTTTCTTTTACGTTCTGTACACTATACATGCAAAAATAATTTTTTAAAAGTTGTCAAAATATATCCATGACTGGTCTTGTTTTGAAGAGTTTGAATTTAGGTGAACAATGATATAATTTGTTTTTATTTTGGACTTATATATTAAAAATTACAACAATTTAAAATTTTTGTATTGTGATAAAGAAAAAAAGAAAAAAAAATAAAAAGAAAAACAGGGCGCGTGTGAAAAGAAAACAATGAAAAAAAAAATGTAGCTCCAATAGCTACATAAGTTGTAGCTCAGCAGATTGTTATTATCGCAAGGGCAAGGGTTCTCTGGAGAAGATTTAGTACAAGAGCTAAACAGGGTAAGGAGGACTTTTGAGGTTTACTATACTCTCGATAGGTGATGGGTTATGTTAGGCTAGGCAGTGGGGTCCGACGTTCTTGTTTATAAGTTCTAACTCATTGGGCCCTTAAATTATACTTCAACCTTCAAAGTTTCATTAATAATTCAGCTAGCAGGCTGGCCCGAGTCAAAGGCCCAATGCTATCCCAGCGCCGTCCGGTCACTTCCGTAACGTTAATCTGTCTTCTGACTATGAATATGGTATGAAAAAAGGAAAAAATATCCAATGTCTGAGCCCGGGTTCGAACCGGGGACCTCTAGTGTGTGAGACTAGCGTGATAACCGACTACACCACCCAGACTAAGTTGAATTTGTGTTATGGTTGGTGTCGGGATAATATAAGTTCGCCGATAATATATTTTTCTGAGAAAGCTGATAGTTGTACAAAAAAGGCCCGATGATGTGTCGAAGGCGCGAGATATAATATTGAAGGTAGGGGTGATAATTTCAACACGACCCGTTTGACTAACATGATGTTAGTGGGTTTGAGCTTTAAAATTTGACACGATTAAATAAATGGGTCAACCCAAATACGACTCGTTTAATAACCGTGTCGAGTTTGGGTTTAAGATATGTGACCCGCTAACCCGTTTAAGTAATTTATATTAAATAAGTATATAGTAGATTATTCATTTTTTATTATCAAATTTTAATATAAATAAGATATATAAATATTAAAATTAAGTATTTAACTAAATTAAAGTTAATAATATCATAGAATGACAAATCTAATGTTAATTAATCAAATTATTTATTTTTATATAACTAAATATGTTAGGTTTGAGTTAAATATATGCGGATTTGAGTTTTAAATTTAGACATAATTAGTTAATTGGGTCAGACGGGTCAACTCGTTTGATAACCCGGTCAACCCTGTTTATTAAACGGGTCGGGTTTGGGTTTCATATTTTGACACGATTAATTAAACAGGTTGGGTCAAATCAACCTGTTTAATAAACGGATCGGGTTTGGATTTAGCCTAACACGACTGCGAAGCATTTTGGCACCCCTATTTGAAAGTAAAAAAGAGAGGGGGGATTATGAGATGGAAAAGAAAGAAAAAAAGTGAAAAGTAGGTAGTGGGAATGTGGGGGTAAAGCTAAACAACACTTATTAGTCGTCGTTGCCTTCGAGGTTTGACTGAAAAAGAGGGGAACGGAAAAGCCTGAGCTAATAGGCTGCATTGCATGGATATATATGGATTGAATGGGGGTAGTTTTTGACTCACTATCTTGTTTTTGTTTGGAATGTCATCATCTCCTTTCGTCTGGTATACCCTCCTTCTCGCTGTAGAATTGTGCAGTTTTTCTCAACTAGGTCGTAAGGATCTAGTTGGTTTGCAAGGAAGGGAAAAATCATGAGTATATTACATAGATCCATGGTAAGCTAAAAAATATATTACACGAGCTGACGGATAGGAAAATGGTGAATATATATAAGGCCTCACTATGTGATATGTGTAAATAAATACGTCATCATGAATCAAACCTAATATTGTGCTGAGTCGTTTATTGAATACTGTGATATTTAGAATTGATCTGATGTTATTAGGGTATTTCTTAAAACGGATTTCTTGTATGATCAATACAACTTTATAATTTGTCCATGATTATGAGGATAAAGACTATAAGTGTATCGTTTTAGTATGATAAAGTATATTTTCATGCTCATTCAACGAGGAGCTTTGTATTTTTAAGAGTCAAATGAACGATACTTTCGTATGCAGTAATTTAGACCTGGCAATTTTAATCCAACTCGAAACCCAACCCATATTTTTGTGGGTTAGAATCTTAATTATTGATCTATTTATTTTTTGGATTAGGTTAGGGTAATAAGCTAATTTTATGGGTCGAGTTAGGGTAGAGATCTTAACTCATGACCCAACCCGAAACCCGAAAAATATATTTATTAATAATAAAAAATAAAAAAAATAATTCACACATATATATAATTTTCAAATCAAACTATATCCTTAAGCCCAAGTGCAGTTAGACTATCCCATCTTTAATATATCACATAATCTTAACTAAACAAACTGCCCAACCAGTTACATATCAAACAAAGGGTCCAACCAGACCTTAACATAATGTTGAAAACCCTAATGCTCTCGTCTTACAAACTCACATCCATTTGTCTTCTATACGTCGTTGTTCATGTCTATGTCATTCTTCATTTTTGCTCAAGGTTTGTTTTTCTTATTCTCACTACCATAGTTGTTCTTGAGAACATATGTATGTTTAGATTACATAGAAGGGTGAACAAAAGTAGGTGATATGTATTTTTTGTAAGTAGGATCTTGATTATAGACCTTTTAGTGAATTCTGAAGCCAACAATGCGGATAGCATGCTGCATAAAAGTTTCTCAACTGTTGATAACGATTAAGTGATTGTGATTGTACTTTTATCAAGCATGAGCACTCAATTTAAATAGGTGTAATTATTTTAAAACTAGCAGTCATAAATTGGGGCTTTGAGCTCTCAATTTATAAATTATTTCTAACTTTAGAAGATTTATCTTCAGTATATTTCTCTAATGCAATGAAAATTTTCATTTTCGTTCCCCTTTTTATTAAGCGCACTAGGATCATGCGCATATCTAGATAGAATTCCTCCCCAACAGTGGTAGAGCTTTAGGCTCAGATTGATAAATATAAACTTATGGAAAAAGTACTTGTTATTCTATTCATGGAAAATTGGTGCAATAGTTTTACATTCTTTGCATATAACATGAAATTCGTTTAAAGTTGGGTTGATCAAGCAAGATTACTTATCTTCCTTTTATATCATCCTAATTAGTGTGTCAGCTAGCACTGGATATTTTTGAATTTATTTATTAATTTCTACTTCTAATCCATCTAAATTATTGTATGCTTAAAAATGGGTTGGGTTAGGGTTGAAGGATTTAAAATGAATTGGATTAGGGTGATGATTTTCTGATCCATCCATTTTTGGGTTGAGTTGGGTTGATGATATTTTAAATGGGTTGGGTTAGGGTTGATATCAACCAGACCCAGTGACCTAAATTGTCAGATCTATGCATATAAGAGTCAAGTTTTTCAGAGACAATTAAGTTGGCCGAATGCAATTTTCGTCATGAATCGGTTCTTAAAGCTACACTTTAGGACAAAGTGTTGAAAATTAACCAAGTTTTCTAATTTTTGATGTTTGATAGTTTAATAGTTAGTTTTTAATCTTGTTCCTTTTCATGCTGGCATGGTATGATTATGCCTTCTGATGTATTTCATCAGCGCCACCGATAAAAAAATATGAAAAGTGTATGTTGATGAAAAAGTGTATGTTGATGAAAAAGTGAAAAATATAATCTCAGAGGCACAATTATGGTCAAAAGATATAGTAATTGTATAATGTAGAAGAGATGATTTCAACAAAGCCATGTGCTATTGTTGATGTGAGGATCTCGTGCTTTGAGGAGGAGATTAAGACAGATACACTTTACTTGAAAAGAAAAGGTAGCGTGCTAACTGTTTGATGTTATTGTTTCTTTTTCTTTTAAACTTTCGTGAATAAAAAATAGTTAGGGTTATATGTTAGACTTGTAGACGGATATACTAGCGCACTTAATCCATTTGAGATAATTGTACGTACTCCTGCAGAAACTAGATGTCATGTTAAATGTTAGTAATAATATATGGAATCTGAGTATGGGTTAGGAACGTGAGCACGAGTGATTTAATACTCAAGCTTTTCAGTCTATTTAGTACAGTTAGATGTGAGTATTTTTAATCACTTGTATGCATTGTAATTCGTAATAACCACTGATCATGTCAAAGATTATGGCTCATCATATTCTACTTACTTTATCTAAGGAGTGTAAACCTTTACGGAGTACTTGAGAAGGGTGACATTGGTCATGGGCGCGCTCGAGGGTGTTTCATCCTGTTCAATCCGGGTCCCATATTTTTGTTTTTTTTTTAATTTATATGATTAATTTTAAAAGATAGAAAATTTGTATAATTTAATAAGTACTTAAATTAAATTTTAGTAATATTAGTTTTATTAAATATAAGTGAATGATTTACAGTGTAAAAAGATAATTTGATCCGGTCGAATTATATCAACTAATTAATTTTTAAAGTAATTTTGTATCTCACCAAAGATATCAAATCTATTGTTTTTTTTTCTTTTTCACCTAGCTTACCACCTATATGATTATATTTTTATTAATAATTACTTTAATCAGTTATATGAGATATTAGCAGTTAAGAATAGCATTTCAAATGATGGATATATAAAGACTATATTAATGATTTTGCTACACAAAATGCTACAAGAATTACTATTTTTAAATGACTGTTTAATAATATTATGTGATTTGAATTCATTTGTATCATATATTTTAATTTAAAATTTTATTTTTATGGAACCTCATCTAAATATTTTACATAGAACCCCTAAAATATTAAAGACGTAATTCGTTTACTACTGTTCTTATACGCCTTATTTCCATTCTTATTCTTTTAATCTGTTGATCTCACTAGCCATCACTGTCCTTCCACAAATCTAATAGAAATCCTTTGTTTTCTTTTTGGACGGCAGTTAGTAACTGGATCCATGCAAACTTTCGGTGATTTAATCTTTGTTTGTTTTCTGATGAGTGAAACATTTGCTGCGAATGAATCGATGTGTCTAATAAAAAGCGGCAGTAAATTAATAAAGATTCTGCGATTTTCCTTTTTCTCATGTTCTCAAAATGATACTCCCTCCGTCCTGAATTGACCGTCATGTTTGCTATTTGGACATGTCGTTTGACTTCAATTTTTAACATATAAAATAAATTAATTTTAAAAATTTAAGTTTTGCATATGAATCCTTACATAATAAACTATATGTTATAAAATTTAGTTTTATAAAATTATTTTATCTTATATACTTAATATTGAAGTGGAAAAACGTACCATAAAGCAAACAGGACAGTCAATTCAGGACTGAGGGAGTATATACAATTTGGTCAATGTTTAGTTGTGATGCCCACCTTTAAGATGAAAAGATATCGCATCACAAACACACACATTCTATTAATCAAACAAGCACTTTATTTACCGACACGTATTTATATGGACACAACTAAACTATCAAGCAAGATGACGAGGTTAGCCACGGGTACCGGAAGATCCGACCAGTCTAATTTCTATCTCTGTCTCCATGACACGACTAAGAGTAAACTTTAACCTCCTAACAGCGAGTTTTCAACATCGACCCACTTATCCTGACGCAAGGTCACGAGACCAGCAGGGCTGGATCCTAATTGTTCAATCAACACTGTCCTGATCAACACTAACAAGGTCCAGCGACCCGACCTGAAAATAAAATCTGAAAAACCCGTCCAAAAAAAGTTTTAGATGTGTGGACAACAAATCAAGTCTGAATAAAAAATTAGATCGGACTTAGCAAAATTTTAGACCCACAACTATACCCGACCCGGTTTATTATATATATATATAAATATATATTATAAATATAATATAATATATATTTAATTTTAATAATACATTTACTATTTATTTAAGTATATATAATATCTAATATATATAACATATATTAATATTATATTTAGTATATATTAATATTATATAATATATATATTTTTATAAAATAAAATAATATAAAGAAAATTATAAAACCGGGCCAGGTCGGGCAATGACACAGATTAAAATAAATCTAGGCCTACCTGGCTTGGCCCAAAAATTTAAAAACAGGATTGGACAAAAATATAGCATCTTCGGGCCTAAAATTCAGTATCGGTCCGGTTTGAACCTGGCCCGCCCTGTTTGGTAGCTCTACTAGGACCCAAGTCCAAGGACGCCAACTACTAGCTATCAGTGAAACCCAACTTTGGGGGATCCAGGGTCGCACACACCCCCGAGGAGTAAGCTAGTCCAAGACCTGCCTCTATGGGCATCTCTAGACCGTCGAAAGAGGGTTCTAACATGGGCTACCTGTAACACCGCACCAAACCATCCATATCTTAACCCTCAACAGGCTTCTTAAACATGTCATCTATCACACCTTACTTATAAAGGGACCAACAAGGTGCCAAACATCCCGTCAATCTACAATTTCATGCGACACATCAAATGACCCGGTTAGAAATATTGTGGGGGAGAATAAGTTCAATGGAGAGAATTATATAAAATACTCATATAGACTAGTAAGACCCAATAACCCATGAGGTTCCTTCCTAAAACTAATTGGCATTAGGTGGAGTATCCCATAAACTGTAAGAAGCCCAAAGGCGCCAGATTACGACGAATATCACATGAGTTTCATTAAGAAAATGTGGAGCTCGGTGGATGCATATTTTGCTAAAGATGTGCGCTAGTTCTTTGTCACAAGAAGGGTGGAAAAAGGTGTTAACATGACATGCATAGCCTTGATCCTCAAACACTTGGAAGTTGCGAGCCTTAATGAATATAGATCGATTAGTATGCTTGGGTGCATATATAAAGTAATTGCCAATACGCTGGCTAAGCGTTTGAGTGGGGTGTTGTCAGGCATCATTGGGAAGCCCAATCAGCGTTGGTGGGAGGAAGAAGCATCCTAGATGGACCTTTCATTGCTAATGAGATAATAAGGTGGATGAAAAAAGTAAAGAAAAAAAGGAGCCTTAATCAAACTTGACTTTAGGAAGGTATATGATTTTGTATCATGGGAATGTTTGGATAAAATGCTACTCGAATTTAGGTTTGGGCAGAGATATAGGAGGTGGGTGTGTGACAAGTGCTAGAAAATCCATTCCGGTTAATGGGTCACTTACCAAACCTTTTGTGCCCCAAAGAGGGCCGCGGCCCCCTCTCCACGCTACTGTTTGTGGTGGTTGAAGCCTTAAGTTGGAGGATTAAAAAACTGATAATAGTGGGACAATTCAGTGGCTTGAAGATTGGAAGACTAGGAGTTGTGCTCTCCCACCTATAATTTGCTGACGACACTATGTTGTTTAGTAATTAAGCACGAGGAAATCATTGAGTTGCACCGTGTCTTGTTAGGCTTTGCTAGCATCAGTGGAATGGGGCTGAACATGGACAAAAATGTGGCATAGTGTCTGAATGCCTCTAGTGAAAAGGAAAGGACGGTAGTGGAAGTTCTTGGCTGTAGTGTACAAAAGCTATCGACCATGTACCTTGGTTGTCCCCTTGAGGCTAAGATGAATCTTGCTGTGACTTGGAAGCCGGTTATACAGAAAGTGGAGACAAAATTGGCGAGATGGAAGTAAAGCTCCTTGTCCAAAGTCGGGAGGGCTGTCTTGGTAAGATCAGTGATGGAAGCAATACCGTTATATTACTCTAGTTTGTTCATAATACTTGGTAAAGTATGTAGAGAGCTGGTCTCAATCCAGATGATATTGTTTTGGGGGAAAGGTGGCTTGGGCTAGACTTGTGAAACCAAAGAATGAGAGTGGTCTCGGCTTTATAGATTTAAGGGTAAAAAACCGGTGCATGTTGGCAAAATGGCGGTGGAGGTTCGTGAAATGTGTTGGATCTCTATGGTAAAGGACAGTGTCCTTAATATATGACAATGATGGTGGGTTGAGCTGTAGCCATGGTCTGCAAAGGTTGAAACAATTCAGGGGGTGTGGTCGGGAGTAGCGAAGGCCACCATGCTAAACGATGTAAGGACTAGTGAGATATTGAAGAGCAATATTAGATGTAAGGTTAGTGACAGTCGTTTGACTTCATTTTGGGAAGACCGATGGATAGATGGGCAAATTCTTTGAGACATATTTCCGAGATTGTATGCAGACACGGAAGAGCGTGTGACGGATATGGGTGCATGGGAGGGCGGTGTTTGGTCGTGGAATTTGCTATGTCGTTGGCCGCTTTTCAGGTATGAGTGTGATATGGAAAATACTCTTCTACTAATGCTCTCTAGACAAACGTTGGTGCAGGATCATGATGATGAAGTAGTATAGGGAAGTGACAAAGCAGTTTTTACGACTAAGGAGCTATACTTTAGTCTTATGCATAGTCAGTCCGATGCGACAACCCAAAGACTTGTGAAAGGCATCTCGAGCGAACCAGTTGAGCTGAGGATAAAAGTCGTTGTGTGGTTCCTCCTACTTGGCTTACTAATGACCAGAGATATCTTGTTCGTGAGGGATATTATCCCAATAGGACAAAGTTGGTGTCCATTATGCCAAGAACGGATGGAGTCGGTGGAACATGTTATATGTCTATGCCAGCCTTCACTAAGTATCTAGAGTGCCTTAGTAGGCTAGTGGAGAATAACATTTACACTCAAGCAACTGCCGTTGCAGATTTTTAAGGATTGGATGGAATTGGATCTCAACAAAAGACCCAAGAGAGTTTAGAGGTCAACATTTTTCAACAAAATTTTGAGTATATGGTGTGGTAATGAGCTGGTCCTTAAGAGGAAGTCTTTTTGGCTGAGAAGGTGATCAACCGTGCAAAGTTGGGGGTTTGGAGATGGACAAAAAGCTAGAAACCAGATCTCCCTGCTAACTAAGTTTTTGGTAGGGAAAAGAATATACAAAACAAATGAAAGAATCCTACAAACTCTACTACGGGTAGCAAAAATCCCGGTCGGAATAAAGTGTAAGTAAATCACGACCAAGAGTATCAAGCCCAAGGGACTTAATAGAAAATCAGTCATAATCCTTAGTAATTGCCTATTCTAAAAAGGAGAAAATGAATAATAATTCAAACTAGAGTAACTAACTAATACCCTATTAAATGGATTGTGTACAATGAATTATCCTAGGTTCGGGATTACAATCAACCTAAATACTAATATGATCACAAAGGTTAATCACAAGGCTTGAATTAACCAAACAAATGAACGCGCCGGATGCCATGCCGGATACGAACGCAGGACACATTCAAAGACGTTGAATGTGCGAGACGCCAGCCACCCGACAATACACCCGGTATGAACAAATTGTCAATTTTATTTCCAGTTTCGGGCCTGACAATAGGAAACTCACCATCCATTATAGAACCGAGTATATATCATGCCGCAAAACTAAAAAAATAGTGGGGGAACATGGATTAATTCTTAATCTTAAATGATAACTCCTAAATCATAGAAGATAACTGTAACACCCCTAATCCTAAACGTGTAATATATCGCAAGTCGTAGCATAACAAAATATAATTCGCAGCGGAAAATAAAACTATCTAACGTTGGTGTTACACGCCGTTACTCACCCATGTGAGCAACAAGGCAACCTTACTCCATCCATCAACTTCAACTCCTCACCGCTGTGATGAACAAGATACTGAGCATACTTAACTTACAAACCAAATCCAAACTGAGCAACTAAATGAAATACAACAAACTCCGAATACAGTACATAATAAAACTACAAGTGTTTATTGAAACGCATCAGCCACCCTGTGCCCCGCACTTCGGCTTGTCTTCAATCAGTAACCTGAAATGTTTTGCCCATTGAAGGGCACAACAATCGAAATACTGGTATGCTAAATGTAGTCCTAAGTCATCTAGATTCCTTAAGTCGTTTAGCCATCTTGACATTAGATTCATTACATGATAATCCATTTTACAACAATAGTGATAACTGTAATGTTAAATAAACACACAATAATTCACCTGTCAATGTCATCTCAATAATAAACAACAACCAGATAGTCACATACCAATAAACCATTGCAATAACCAAACAAGATACGCGTATTAATTAACTGCACTTGTTAGTAGGTCACATGACCCTTATCCTTTTAAACCAACCACTTAAACTTTTCCAATTGAATTCCACCTCAGGCGTCATGTTAAGACAACCCTTAATAACTTATTAATGGACCGTAGTCCCCTGGGTTCCAATGGAACCGTTACCAGCTGACCTTATGGCCCTGGATAATTATTTTGACCGATCTGGTCGAACCTGTGCACCAACAGCAGTGCCCTCTGCCATCGTCGAATGTGGACAATGGATTCCCTTGAGTGACTCCCCATAGAAGTCCCTCATAGTGATCACGATGAGCAACCAGAAAGTCGAAACAGTCTGGATTCCTCTCTTTATAAGTTAGCCCTTTAGTCAGTGATACAATAACCAAATCCTTGAGTTAAGACTATAACAGTTGACCATCAGTTAGGTTCTCATAATACCTAAAGGTTAGTTAGTCTTGTTCCAGTTTAGATGTATAAACTTCCAGTCATAAATAGTGTCGAGCAATACAATATACAAGATAATATACATAAATCACAGATATCGCTCTTAGCAATTAAACACACACGTCTGGACCTCACGAAAATCCTTAGGACATTCAGACCACACAATTAACATACCGTTCACCGTGTAACTTGCTAGTTTGAAAATTGACGCTTTAGAAATTCCTCCCCGTACGCTGTTATATTCACATGCAATACCGGGTGACGTTAAATAATTATTTACTAAGTATTACAGTACTGTCACTACAGAACTAATACTCGTAGTATACTAACCCCTTATGTTCTTTATTTTTCCCCTATTATTTTACAGTGGTTTGAGGTAGTTTAACAGTCCGTTATTTTATGTAGTAACTACATGTGATAATGAATTCCTACCTTGTAGTATATTCTATTTCTTTAATTACATACTCATAATTGTTTCCACTTATTCTTTATATAACAATTTGGTTATTTTATTATAACCACCTTTATTTTATAAACTTTACATTATACTCCATAATATACCATAATACATTATATTACCTAGTTTTAATTAAATTACAAAACAAACCTTATATTTTCGGTAATGACATTTTGAACACATAAATTTTATAAATTGCTAATTAACCACTTAACTTTCGGTAATTACAAAATGAATATTCTAATTTTTATAAATTACCAAATAACCACATATACTTTTGGTCTTAATATATATCTTTCCTTTATTTACAATTTAACCCCAAAACTTTATATAAGTTACATATTAACTTATAAACTATAGTTTTAATATTTAATTATCTTTAATTCCGAAAAGACCCATATAAATTCACAAATTATATTTGCGCCCCTTAAACAATTCAATTTTATACCTATACTTTCATAAATTACATATTCACCCCAAAACGTTTATGAACATAATATTTTATGTCATAAATCATTTTAACCCAAAGTTTTTGGTCAACACTTTGACCAAAGCTTAATTTCATAATTAATACTTTAATATATCCAGAAAACATATCTATAATTTGGTTTTACTCCATAGTTTCCAAAAATTACAAAATAGCCCCAAAGCTTTATAAAATGTTATTTTAACACTTAAACACTTGTTTAAATTTACTAAAATTCATAATACTAATTCCTACATTATATTATATCATAAGTATACAAAATTAACCCCTTAGCTCTCGGCAATTAACATTTGTACTCTATACTTTTCAAAATTTACATTTTAGCCACATAACTTTATAAACTAGCCATTTAAATATTTGTAGCTATTTTTAATATTCCCAAAATTTATAATATAAGCTAATATACTTATATACTTCAAAAATCACCAAGTAACACAATTTATTCTCGGCTTTATTTATATCTTACTATATAGTTTCAAAACTTGATTTATACCTTATAATAAATACATATAAATGTATATAAGTCATATAACACTTCTAAAAATTATGCTAATGACTTAGAATGATTATAAACTCAAAATAGAACATTTCATCCCCAGACAATTCGATTTGAACTTATGTGTATCATAATTAATTTTTGTGACACAAATATATACCTTAAGGTAATAATCTTACCTTGTATGTTATAAATTATTTTCTTGACATTATAACCCATGGTATTTCAGCCTTAATATTACTAAGGCTTATACATAATTTTTTTATACCAAAGTTTGAAGCTTAAATCAAACTTAAACTTAATAAACCTTAATATAGAAACTTACTCCTTAAATCAAGATAATTCTTGTACTTGATTTCTCCTTGAACTCCAAGCTCTTCAAATGCTATTTTGATGAAGAGTATTCGGCCTCCATATGTCGATTTAGGAGATCTATGTGTTAGACTTCTAACAAGGATTTATAAGTAAGATTTGGAGTAGTTTTACAAGAGTTTACCTTAGGTATTTAACAAGGTATTTTCAGCACACCTTGGAATGGTTGGAGATCCAAATTTCCTTCATGAAATAATGAAGAGAACATAGGTTTATAAGTTCTAAATTTTTGGAAGTGCCTTAAGGAATTTACTAGGATTTTCAACATGAAAATATACCTTAACTTGATCTTGTTGTTCCTTGTGTTGTTGTTGAACCAAGACAACTCCTTGGTGGACTTAAACTTGACGAATACTTGTATGGATGTTAGCATGATTCTTGCTTCAAGACTTAGTAGATTTAGCTAGGAAAATTACATAAAAATGGTGTTAGAACTTAATACACCATTAATGGAGCTTTGAAGCTCTAAGGAATAAACTAGCTAAGGAAGAAGGAAAAGAGAGGATATGAGACCTACCAAAATCGGTGGAATGAAGGCAAGGAAGAAAGGCTTGGTTACGTAGGGTATTAAGGAAAGACAAGAGAATGAATCAAATGGAAATAATTGCCATGTCACATGACATTATTCTATGATTTGTTTTTGATTTTTGGACTTCAAAATTTGACTACAAAAGTCTCTTGATTGAGCTAGCTTTCGGCTGATTGATAAGGAAATAAGGTGGCTTTGTTTGAAAATTTGAAAGAAGAGGACAAGAGCTAAGGTAGGTGCATGTTTTCTTTGAATTTTCTAAGATGATTTAACAATACTAGCTTGTCTTGTTCTTTTGTTTGCTTACGGTAATAGGAACTGAATGTGGGTATTTGATTCTTGATAATTGGAGACATGAGAACATGCCTAGGTAGGTAGGTATCTTAGTTTAATTTTAATAAGGCAATCAAGCCCTCATTTCTTGCTTGGTTTCGGCAGCCATGTGCTATAGGAGATTCTTTGGTTTTTGTTGTATTAGACATAGGAAACTAGCTTAATTAGGTAGCTGTTTTATTTGATTATTGTAAGGCAATTGATAAGTGTGAAACATATAGGCTTTTTAGGGCTTAATTACCTTATAATCTGCAACAATTTAAGCAATGTTTCCCACTTATTCTGTGTTTTTCCTAAGATTGATGTTTTGATATGAATTGACGCATTTTACATGATAAATATAGGAAAAACTCAGGGAAATGAAGATTTTACATCATAAGGATTGCAACGCAACAGACGGGGAACAAATCCGGAAAGAGAGGCAAAAATTGGCCACGTCCGGCCAAACTCATCCGGACACAAATCCGGACGCACATCAAAAGACACGTCCGGATTCGGACGCAAGCCGGACGTGACCCAAATTCTAGATCCAAAAGTTCCGTGTCTTGTCCGGATCCGGCCACAGATCCGGACATTACCCGATATTCAGATCTAAAACCGCTGTCTCACGTCCGGATCCGGACACAGATCCGGACGTTACAAAGAAACAAAACATAAAAACGCATAGCGCTGATAATCAGGCTTTCGGCGCAATTATCAACAGAGCGGCGGTTTAGCCCATACCTCAACATTAATTAACACGCACCCATGCTCAATCAATGCTCAATCAATTACCCACTCACCACACTCGCCAAACTCACCACTAACCTGTGTTTATTTCCAAGCCTATTTAAACCCTGCTCCTGCTTCCATTTCAATTGTACTAGACGCTCCAGTCTAAACATTACACTCTCCTCCTCTCCCTCCATATTACCTGCTCATCCATGATAAACCCTTCATTTCCATTCACAAGTCTTTCTCCGTAACTTTTCTCCCTCACTCACAGACAGAAACCTGCTCACGGTGCTTCATTTAGCCACGTCCGAATTGACGTCCGGATCCGGACAGACCCTGAAGAACGCGTCCGGATCGGCGTCCGACCCCAGATAGCCGGACTTGACACGGACAAAGTGGAAATTGCAGAATCGGCGACGGCGGCTTCAAAAATCAGTTTTTCTGCTAAAATCCCTATATCCTTATGCTGTTTATATTGAGCATTGTTATTATGTCTATGGCTGAGTAGTCACTTTTAATTTCGGTTTACTATGTATCTCTAGATGTATTATTTCTGAACCTTTGTGATTTTCTACAGTACTTTAGAATAAAGTTCTTTTCCCTTATGAATTCCTAAACTTTTTAATCTGATCAATTATTGAGTTTATCAGTTTGTTAGCTTAAAGTGAGAACTGCGGTTATCAATTGACTACAGGGAAAAGAACCATTTAGTATAGAGATGGTATTCCTCTAAACCACTAGCTGACCATTAACCTAGATTATACTTAAAGCAATTAGTAAATAGTGGATTCATAACGAGAGTTAGGATTCGGTCTTTGCTAATTAGAATTCGTGGAACGGGAGACCGAATACGAGTATCCTTATTCTAGGGTTTTATTCAGAATTCTGTAGAAATCACTTAGGAGAAGAAACTGCAAATCTAGAGAGAGTTAAACCGGAATTTCCTTTATCAAACAAAATCAATTATTTACCTGTTATTTATTGGTTTATTTGAACTCTTTTACATCATTTACCATCACATACGAAAACCCTCCAATTTCCTATTATATTATTCTTGTTTTGTGTGTAAGTAGAAATTAAACTAGACACCGCCTCCTTTGGTTCGATACTCAAGAAATACTCCGAGATTTAAACTTGCTATAATCGACCGGTACACTTGCCGTTAGGTTAAACCCCCAACAACAATTTACGTTAGGTTTTTTTACCCAACAAGTTTTGGCGCCGCTACCGAGAGGCACGGTTATTTAGTTTAAATTTTATATTGGTATTATCTCATTTAATTTTGTTGTGTTTTTGCTTTTTTTAGTTTATTCTTGTTTTGTTTTATTTTGTTCATTTTCTTAGCTCTGTGAAATTTATTTTTGGTTCTGGTTTTTTGGTTTTACCCGATTGAGTTTACTTTTACAACTGAATTACTGTCAGTTATCTGAGATAGAGCGCTTGCTAGAAGAAGTCGTCAGGGATTGGTACTGGAGACTGCAGTTGAGCCTGAACTGTTTTTCAAAGACTCACCAGGTGATACATTTGTTCCAGAGGAAGAGTATATTATGGACGGTATCAGCCGAGAGAGAAGGATGAATGACTACACTCGTCCGAATGTGGAGGGACTCACATCACCAATAGTAATCCCTGCACTACCGGAAGAGGTAGAGTGGCAGTTCAAGACCCATTACGTCACAATGGTCCTGAATGCTCCACAGTTCAGTGGAACAGTTACTGAAGACCCAAATGTTCATCTTACATCCTTCCTGCGATTGGTTGGAGCATGTTCAACACCAGCCTCTCAGGAGGTAGCCAGGCTAACCTTGTTTCCTTTTTCACTCAGGGACAGTGCTGCGGAGTGGCTGAACTCCCTATCTCCAAACAGAATCACTTCTTGGAGTGAGCTGGCAAATGCGTTCCTAGCAAAGTACTTTCCACCGTCTCGAATGCTGTCAATGAGAGGTGAGATCACGAACTTCAAACAGTATAGCGGTGAAACTCTTTCTGAAGCATGAGAGCGATTCAAAGGAATTGTAAGAAGAGTACCACATCATGGTCTGGGAGAAGAAGTTGTATTGCAATCATTCTATAAGGATCTAGACCCCCAGAGCCGTCTATTAGTTGATACCTGTGCAGGAGGAAGTCTTATGGAGCTTCCAATCACCAGGATAAAGGAGTTGTTGGAAACTCTTTCCAATTCAGCTAACCAATGGGGAGGTGCTAGAGCGGCTACTGAGATTTTTCCAAAGAAGAATGCAGGAATTTATGAGGTGGACTCGAATACCCTCTTAGCTGCTAAGATGGATAGCATTTCTAAGCAGTTTGAGAAGATGTGCACATTGATGAACCCAAAATCAAACGCATCGGCTATCACTAATTCATTCCCTCAATGTGAGTACTGTGGTAGAAGTTCAAACTTGTGTCAGTGTACACCTCAACCAAGTGAAGAGGTGAATTACCTGGGGAACAGACAAGGAAATTTCTATAACAACCAAAACAACCAAGGATATCAGCAGCAAAGGTTTCAGAGCAACAACTACAATCATAAAGCACCACAACAATATAATCAGTCTTATCAGAGACCTCCTCAGAACCAACAGATGCAAGGTCAAGGAGCTAGTAGTTCCTCAAACTTGGAAGCTATGATGAGAGAATTCATTGCATCAACAAAAGCCAGATTCAATGAGCAAGATGAAATCAACAACAACCAAAAGGCATTCATGCAAGAACAAAAGGCTTACAATAAGCGAATGGAAACTCAATTGGCTCAGATTAATCAGAAGCTTTCAGAGAGACCTGCAGGGTCTTTACCTAGTCAACCAGAGATGAATCCAAGAGAGTATGCTAAAGCAATAAACTTGAGAAGTGGTAGACAGCTTGATCACCCGATCCCTGAAGCTGTGGATACTCCCAATCAACCCGATAAAGAAAATGATGCTGGTCAGGAGGTTGAGATTGTTGAGCAACCAAGGTTGGAAAATGTGCCGGCTGGCAAACCTAAACAGTCAGAGAATGAGACATCAAACAAATCTACCCACAGTCCCAAACCATCACAGAGAGCAGCTGTTGAGTTGCCCATTCCGTTCCCGAACAGACTAAAGAAGAAAGACCTTGATGAGCAGTTCGGTAAGTTTTTGAGCATCTTTAAGAAACTAACCATAAATATTCCTTTTGCAGATGCGTTAAAGCAAATGCCTATCTATGCGAAATTCATGAAGGACATCCTCTCGAATAGAAGGTCATTGATAGAAAAGGAAACGGTCCAGCTGACAGAAAGAGTTTCTGCTGTGCTCACTAAAAAGCTTCCCCCGAAGCTCGATGATCCAGGTCTCCCAATCATCCCATGATCTATAGGTAATATCGACTGTGGTAAGGGACTCTTGATTTGGAGCTAGCATTAATCTGATGCCCTTATCCATGTATCTTAAGCTTGGATTAGGGGAATGTGACCCTACTCGTATTACTTTACAGTTAGCAGATAGATCCATCATTTTCCCGAAGGGTGTAGTTAGAGATTTGGTTGTTTTTGTTGGTACTTTTGTTTTTTGCTGATTTTGTGATTCTAGATATGGAGGAAGACAAGGAAGTACCATTAATTCTTGGACGCCCTTTCATGCGAACACGAGAACCCTCATTGATGTTGAGGGTGGTAAAATTATTTTGAGAATGCATGATGAGCAGCTGGTTTTTGATATGTCCAAGGTTACTAAACATCCTTTGACGTGCATGCCTGTTTCAGTCTAGATGCTATTGATTCTTTGATGCAGGAATATATTTTTGGTCCAGTTAAATTAGATGAGTTAGAAAAGTGCTTAATTAATTCTTTCGATGGAGCTCATGAAGATCCAGGGATTGCTGAGGTTGCATTCCATTTATCAGCTGGCAGGCCATTTCGCAGGGGTGCTCATGTGGAGAAGGAGAGATTAGAGCGAGAACCTAAGGAGTTGATTCCTTCCATCAGAGCACCACCCACCTTAGAGCTAAAACCTCTTCCTAGTCATTTGAAATATGTCTTTTTAGTTGAGCCCTCTGGTTTACCTGTCATTATCTCTGCAAATCTAACACATACGCAGGAGGAGCAACTTTTACAGGTACTCAGGAAGAACAAGGAAGCAATTGGATGGTCTGTAGCTGATATCAAGGGGATATCAGGAAACTTCTGCACCCACCGCATTCACTTGGAGGAGAACTGCAAGCCAATGGTTCAACCTCAACGACGCTTGAATCCTAACATGAAAGAAGTGGTGAAGAATGAGGTAATCAAGCTTCTGGACGCAGGTATCATCTATGCTATTTCAGATAGCGAATGGGTAAGTCCTACACAGGTAGTGCCAAAGAAAAGGGGATTTATTGTAGTCCCCAATGATAAAGGTGAACTAGTTCCTTAGAGAACCATCACAGGGCATAGGGTATGTATTGATTACAGGAAATTGAATGCCACTAGGAAAGATCATTTTCCCCTTCCATTCATTGACCAAATGTTAGAGAGGCTTTTAGGGCATCAATATTATTGTTTCTTGGA
Source organism: Limonium bicolor (assembly GCA_023374045.1). Taxonomy (NCBI): domain Eukaryota; kingdom Viridiplantae; phylum Streptophyta; class Magnoliopsida; order Caryophyllales; family Plumbaginaceae; genus Limonium; species Limonium bicolor. The sequence continues at coordinate 91,800,405 of CM041778.1, forward strand.
TGGATATTCTGGTTATTTTCAGATTCCTATTGCTCTAGAGGACCAGGAGAATACCACGTTTACATGCCCCTATGGAACATATGCCTACCGACACATGCCTTTTGGATTGTGCAATGCGCCAGCTACCTTCCAGCGATGCATGACTGCTATATTTTCTGACTATCTTGAGAAGTGCATCGAGGTATTTATGGATGATTTCTCTGTATTTGGACTAACATTTGATTCATGTTTGGACAATTTAGATCAAATTCTAGGCAGGTGCAGAGAGACACATCTAGTGCTGAACTGGGAGAAGTGCCACTTCATGGTGCAAGAGGGCATTGTGTTGGGTCACAAGATATCAAGCAAAGGTATTGAGGTGGATAAAGCCAAAATTGAGGTCATTGAGAAGCTACCACCGCCAGCCTCCATAAAAGATGTTAGAAGTTTCCTGGGTCATGCAGGGTTCTATAGAAGATTCATAAAAGACTTTTTGAAAATCTCAAAACCTCTGTGTGATTTGCTAATGAAGGATGTAAAGTTTGAGTTTACGCAGGTGTGTCTTGATGCATTCAACACGATAAAGGAAAAGTTGGTGACTGCCCCTGTTGTTGTTGCTCCTGATTGGTCCTTACCCTTCGAGATCATGTGTGATGCGAGCAACTTTGCTGTGGGAGCAGTCCTCGGTCAAAGACAGGAGAAGGTGTTGTGAGTTGTTTATTACGCCAGCAAGACACTCAATGACGCTCAGAAAATGCCACCACACAGAGTCATCATACATACTGATCGTTCTGATTTGAGGTATTTGTTCAGAAAGATAATGCTAAGCCCCGGTTGATCAGATGGATACTACTCTTACATGAGTTCGACATTGAGGTGAAAGACAAGCCTGGAGTGCAAAACGAAGTCGCTGATCATTTATCACGGATGCAAGTTCCTGATAACGGTATACCAATTAATGAATATTTTCCTCATGAGCTGGTGTATGCAATTGGTTTTAAGGAGGATCCTTGGTATGCCGATATTGCGAATTACCTTGCCAAGCAAATTTTGCCACAAGAGATGTCCTATCAGCAGCGGAAGAAATTCTTTTCTATTGTTAAGCAATACCGGTGGGACATCCATTCTTATTCAAGGTTTGTGGAGATGGAATTATTCGTCGGTGTGTCCCGGAGACTGAGACACGTGACATCCTTGTCCACTGTCATTCAAGAGAAGCTGGAGGACACTTCGGGCCAGCCAAGACAGCAGCTAAGGTGTTGGAGGCAGGTTTCTTTTGAAAGACGCTACATAAAGACTGTCATACATTTGTGTCCACGTGTGATAGCTGTCAGCGCCAAGGTAACCTTTCACGTAAGCTTGAGATGCCCCTGAATTATATCTTGGAGGTTGAACCATTTGATTTGTGGGGGATTGACTTCATGGGGCCATTTCTTTCTTCACAGTCGAACCTCTACATTTTGATAGTTGTAGATTACGTGACTAAATGGGCTGAAGCAGTGGCTGCGCCTACTAATGATGCAAAGGTTGTGCTGAGATTTTGGAAGAAAAACATTTTCACTAGGTTTGGTGTACCACGAGCAATCATAATGGAGGATCTCACTTTTGTAACAAGCAGTTTGAAGCCTTGTGAAATACCCCGAACTTAAATATGGTGATTAGAATATTTTAATATGGTATTTAAGGGCCTAATAGTGCCTAAGTAATTTTGGTCAAGAAAATAAATCCAAAAGAAATGAGAAAACGCTTAGAAAGCGGAAAACACTAAAGTAAGCGTTAAATAACCATAGGAGGTACGAGACCTCGGTTAGAGTATTATAAGGATTCCTAAGGCTTATTAATGCCTAACTAGTATATGGGAATGATTCCCGACGAAAACGGATCCAAATAAGGTATTAAAACGCTAATAGAGTTTTAGCGCACGTTTTTCGGGAAAACCCGAAAATGTGATTTTAAGTGGTCAAACGAACCCGTAAAAATTATAAATCGTTAAACAACTGTTATTAAGCAAACGGAAGCTTAATATTCAGTAAAAATAAAGAAACGAGAAAATTCCGGAAAATGGGCCCAGTTAGTGAATAGTATCAAAACCGGGTAAAATAACGAGCATTTTCTGTAAAAGACGAAAAACGCTCCAACTAGTATAACTGTGGGGGCCGGTTTTTACTAGTTTAAACAGCCTCTCTCACACACACACAACTAGCAAATAAGTAAATCAAAAAGCTAAAAGTAAAAAGTACAAAAGTAAAGGGGACTCTCTCTCCTCCTTACTTTTCTTTTCCCCTCTCTCTCTTTCCTTCTCCTCCTTCCCAGCCGGCTGCAACTCCCTCTCCCCCTTGCTGGCGATTTTGAGAAGCTTCAACACCTCCCATGGCTCCTCTTCTTTCTCCTCATGCTCTAGCTCCATTTGAGCTCCAAATGTAAAATAAATTGCATATTTGAACTCCCCTCTTCAAGCTCTACATTCCTATCTTTTCAAAATCTGAAAATGAGCAACTTCATCTACATGGGTTTTCCCCATTTGAAGAGAAAAGCACACCATTGTGGAGCTTGGAGTCTCCTCTTTCCAACAAGGTAAAAATCTCCATGAAAGACCTCACTTTTCTCCATCTCTTTGGTATGGCCGATTTTGCCTCTCTCTCTTACCTTGTTTTTTCTCTTGTTTTGGAGCTTTGCTTCAACCCTCCAATGGTGGTGAGAACACCTTCTTGAACCAAGGGCTAAAAACCCTCCTAAAGCACTCCAAAGGTAAACCCTAGAATTTGCATTTTAATCACTTTAATGAATTAGAATTCTCTAAGGGTTTAGAAGGATAATTAAAATGCATTTTTGTGTTTCTTGGGTGTTGGGATGGAGTTTGACAACTCCATACCCATTTGACCGATTGGTGCAAGAAGAGAGGAAGAGGAGGATTGGAAAAGAAAGAAGGAAAATATAAGCTCAAGGTAAGAGCTCCTTCTCAATGCTTAATTTAATGCATTAGTGTAATGGGAATGGGTAAACAAATAAAAGAACCTAAACTATTGTACTAGTATTGTAGTTGTGAATGTTTGAATATTTGTGAGCAAATGTGTGGATTTGTAGGCCTTAGAGCCAAATGAATGGGGTATGTGTACTAGTATTGTTATTGGAGGAAGTAAAGATGTATTAGTATTGTGATTGAAGAAGTATTGGTGTATTAAGTTTGTATGTGTGCTGGTAGAACCCTTGTGGTTTGGCTAGAATAGGATGAATTTGATGAGAAAGGAGATGTGAGGATAAGTAAGGAAAATAGGTGAACTATGGCGAAATTTTAGTAGGAATTGTGTATTAAGAGTGACTTGGTGAATGGGAGAATCAAGGTGTGTATTGGGTTTAGTAAAGAGGTTTAGAGACCATGGATAGATGATTGTAGTATGTGAAGTTAAGATACAAAATCTGTAGCAAGAGAGGTATCAAAATGCATTGTAGAACTAAGAAGAAATTAGTGTGCAGGATTTTGTAAAAAGAGTGTTGGAACTTGGGTGTAGGTAGTGCAATGGCTTGGGAATGAATTGGCATGGTAAGGAGAAGTATTTAGAATGCTAGGAATGACATTGTTTGAGGAAGTATTGGATGGGAGAATCAAGTTTTAAAATCTGTAGCATAAGTGTAACAAAAACTGTTACATGAGTTGGAAAGGAAGTGAGGGAATTGTGTAAGTTCATTGATGGACTTAGTAATGGATTTGGTGGATGAATTGAGGTATTTTAGGAAGCCTAAGTGGCACTAAAACATGTGGGATTACATGTAGGAAGATTGGGGAAGCAATGGGTAAAGTAGGGAACCGAAAACAGATTTTTAACCTGAAGTACTGGGCCGGACCGGACTTGCGACCGGACTTGCAAGTTCGGTCGAGCCCAGACTCACAAAGACGGGAACCTTCTGGAATGGACCGGACTTGCGACCGGACTTGCAAGTTCGGTCGGACCAGAAAATTTTCCCGTCTGAAACCTTCTGGAATGGACCGAACTTGCGACCGGACTTGCGGTCGGACCAGAAAATTTTCCCGTCTGAAACCTTCTGGAATGGACCGGACTTGCGACCGGACATGCAAGTTCGGTCGGACCAGAAAATTCTCCCGTAATGAGAGCTACTGGAATGGACCGGACTTGCGACCGGACTTGCAAGTTCGGTCGAGTAAAAAAAAAATATTTATTATATGATTATAGTAATCATATGTATATATATATGCCTATATACATATATGCATATATGTAGTAGTACGCTATAAATGAAGTAGTAAAGGTAAGAAAGTAAGTATATGAGTAGGAAAACAAGTATGAAAAGTAACCAAGTAAGTTGAGAGTAGGAGAACATTAAGTACACCGGGATAACGGGTACGGGTACGGTAGTAATTATTTGTGTATCGTAAGAGTATATTAATAACAATGTTGGAACATTATCAGTGGAACAAGTGTGAACCAAGGAAGGGAACACATGGTAGAGCTAACCCCGGTGAAAGGTATGAATTTCCCATGCCCCGTATGCTAACCGAGTTACGTTGATTTGTATGCTGTATGCCGGCTAATCAAGACTAAAGCATGAAAACGGTTTATTGCCTTTCATTGTATGTCTTGTTGTGTATTGTGTGAGCTAACCCTTCTTGATTGATTGTGTGGCTTCACTTAGTGCGTAGACCGACTCATAGATGAGTCTTGTTGTGTAGCGACTCGTAGTAAGAGTCATGTTGTAAACCAATGGAACAGTAACAACGCACTAAACTAACGGATCAATAAACGATAACGCAAACCTATGAACTCACTAGAATGTGAGAGAGTGTACGGAAATAGTAACCTTCCGATAACGGTAGGAGAACCGAGATGAATAATCCACAAATAATAAGTAGTGGAAGTATATAAGTAACCTCTATTAGAGGAATTAATCTTAGTGCAAGACATGAACCATGAGAGTAGTAAAGAATGATGAGGGATCTCCAAACCCCTTAGCAATTAGTCGACCCATTATGAGAGGACCCGACTGATGTAAGTAATGTCCCGAACATGAGAGTATTCGATACGTTGGGGAAACCCTTAAATCTGAGGATACTAGACGGAGGTAATTCCCTAAGCTAGTGGAGGTTATCAAGAGAGATACTTAGGCTAATCCATGAGATTGTAATATACTCTGAGAGAAGAGTGTAGGGAATTTGAGTAGTCCGGTAAAAACGGACATTTGAGTATTTGAGGAGCTAAGCGTATAGCCCTCGTATTGTAGGTCCGGTGGCGAGTCTTGTGTATGACTCCGCCAGAGGCCAAAGTAATGAGTAATGAGTATTGCGTATGTATGAGTAAAGTATTGAGTACTGAGTAAGAAGTGAGTATGAGTATGTAATGAGTACCGAGTATTGAGTATGTATGAGTTGAGTATTGAGTACGTATGAGTAAGTATGGAGTGTTGAGTAGTGAGTATGCACACAAGTATAGTAACAAGTACAGAATAAGGATCGTGTGCGAGTAAGGTATTGAACATGGAGTGATGAGTATGCAAGAGTAAGGGGTGAGTATGAGTAGAGTAGTGAATGCCGAAAACCGTACGAACAGAGTAATGAGTAACGCAACGAAAGAGTAATGAATAAATAACTAATACGAACGGTTGACTATCGAATCGTCTTCCTTAGTAAGTATTGGACCTTGTATGTGTATGTAGGTATTGTGGATTGTATTGTTGTAGCATGAGTATGTATGTATGTATGCATGTAAAATGAACTCCATGTATATCCGACCCCAAGTAGTCGGCGTACCGCGGTTAGCACGCGGTATATGAAATTCATATTCAGCGTAAGCTGACCCCCTAGGGGGAACGTTTTTAGTGTGCAGATACTCGAAGCTGACCACCGTTCGAGAGAGTAGGACGGGGACTGCTACGTAAGCATGGGTAGTTGTATAATAGGGATTGTATTTGTAATGTATCGCGAAAATTGGAAGTTCCAAACTGTATCGGTAATTTAAGGATTGTAGTAGACTCGGTATAGTAAAGTATTGGAAGTTGTAATTGAATTATGGTTGAGTATGCAAGGGAAAGTATTGTAATGTGTAGAGTACTCGGTATGTTCATATTCATCAGACCGATAGTATGTAGGAGTGTAACTCGCCTTGTTAGTCACGTGGGTGACTGACGGCATTGTACACCCGCCGTTGAGTAAGTAATATCCGCGAAGGTAAGTATTGTACGGTAATGACGGTATTAGCGGTAGGGGTGTTACACCTTGTTGCAAAAGTACGGAGTAAGACATAAGGTATCCTTACCTTATCATCCACAGACCAATGGGCAAGTTGAGGTTACTAACAGGGAGATTAAGTGGATTCTATAGAAGTCTGTTAGTTCATCCCGTAAGGATTGGTCTATGAAATTGGATGATGCCTTGTGGGCTTACCGGACAGCTTATAAGACACCTTTGGGAATGTCTCCTTACAAGTTGGTTTTTGGAAAGGCGTGTCATCTTCCGGTAGAACTTGAACATCAATCTTTCTGGGCACTTAAAGTTCTGAACTGTGATCTTCAGAAGACCGGTGAGGAAAGGAAACTCCAGCTTTGTGAACTGGATGAATTCAGAGAGGAGGCCTATGAAAATGCCAAGATCTACAAGGAACAGACTAAGAGATGGCATGATAAATTGCTTGTGAAAAGGGAGTTTCAGATTGGTGACCGAGTGCTAATGTTCAATTCAAGACTGAAACTATTTCCAGGAAAGCTGAAATCTCGCTGGTTAGGTACATTCACAGTTACAGCTGTTTCCCCTTATGGAGTCATTGGTGTGGTCAACAAAAAAGGGGAAGCATTCAAGGTAAATGGATCACAACTGAAGTTTTACCAAGGGAGCGATGTTGATATGGTTCATTCAACACTTTGGCTCCGAGATCCTGATTCTTCAAACTGAAGCACCAAGGTCTAGCCAAAGACCGAAAAGATGGGCAGCTTGGTGGGAGGCAACCCACCAGTATAAAATCTCTTCTATACTTTCCTTTTGCTTGATATAATTTTCTTTTGATCTCTTATGAATTTTTACATTTTACTATTTTACTGCAAGAGCCCCGACTCCCCTTTTTGAATAAATAACTCTGCCTGGTTCCACTTGAGTTCTCCTGGTTTTGCAGGTTTGATCTTTCAGTTACTCCACTTTGATGCTAAACTGAACTCAAGTGTGGGGGAACATCACGACATTGTTCATCACGAATCAGGGAGTCCTTTAACACTCTTGCTATTTCATTTCTGCACTTCTTGTGATTATTTTTTCTTGCTTGATTATTTTTGGTAATATTTCCTTTTAGTTTTAAAATCCAATGAGGTGTTTTATAACAGTGGTTTTAATTTAATAATATTTAAAAAAAGGGACACCTCAACGTGTCCGGCTAAGTTTAGCCGGACGCAAATCCGGACTCACATAACTAGCCACATCCGGATCCGGACGGAAAACCAGACGTGACTAAATTGCACGCCGTGTTTTCTTCTTTTCTTTCTTTTCTTCTTTCTTTCTTCTTTCTTCTTCCTCCTGTCGAACACGAACCAGAGCCCACCTCCGCCACTACTCTTCTCTTCTCCCTCCATTTTCGCCACCACCAACACCTAGACACCACCGTTGCGACGCAAGGCGACCGGCGACACCAGGACCACCACCGATGCCCGCACTTCTTTTTCCAGATTTCGAATTCGAAACCCTAACCAACCAGGTTCTGCAATTTTTGAAATTTCGATTCGATTTACAATCACAATGTAGTGGATTAGGTATTTGTCTGGTAGTATGATGTTAATTTGATGAATGCGGTGCGAAATCGAGGGGTTTTATGTGAAATTTGGGAGTTTCTGGTTGAATCTGTGTATTCGAACATATCTGTTCGCGGCGAAAATTTTAGGGTTTATAAGTGCGTCCGGATCTGCGTCCTAAGTTGACCCGGACGTAGACCCGGACATGTACAAATTTTCAAATTTTTCAGAAATTGTCTCTAGGTTTATGATCTACTGTTTAATGCTATTATGTTTAGATGTTTTCATGCCTTGGTTCTCATAGATTAACTATGTACAAGAATATGTTCAAATAGAACATGCTGCTCGATCGGTTTCAGGTATTGGCGTGTCTTTTGCTTCTCTTTTCCTGCTGTTTAGGTTTCTTACTGCATTTGTTTATTGTTTAGATGACTAGAACTAGAGGAGGAGGTGCTACACGCACGGGGTCCTCTTCGAGAGACCCCTGCCCGGACGATCAGACAGAGCCAACCTCTACCCCACTACGCCCTGACGGTTTCATATCTACCGCCGCTCGGGTCTGGTACGAGCAGAGCGAGTCCTTTGTCATCGAGCGGCGCATCACCTCAGAGGCGTCCGCTGCTACTGGGCTCACTGATATTTTTGAGGGTTTGGGCATCGACAACATTTTGCTCATGGGCAAGGGCGTCTTCTCCCCGTCTCTGGTACGGGAATTCTACGCCAATGCTACAGCCTCAGACACGACGAACAGCATCACCTCCTACGTGCGCCAGTTCCCAGTGGAGGTAACCCTTGAGACCTTTGGTATTCTTTTATTCCTCCCGGATAATGACGCGACCCATCTAGATTTTACGGAGGATGAGCTTAGGCAGAGTAAGTCTAGGTGATTACAAGCGGTCGGGAGTACTACTCGCCGATGGGGTGAGGAGAATTAGACCGTACTCCCATTTGCTCTCCTCCACTCCCTTCCCCAGAGGACCATTGCAGAGATCCTCAGTCATCAGATCTGGCCACATGCCGGAAATGATGCTTCTGACGAGGATTGTGTTCTCCTCGACTATCTCCTTGTCGGACCACGCCCACCATCTCAGCAGCTCCCACTTCCCTTCGTGATGTACAGACAGCTGCACAAGGGGGTGACTTATCAGAAGATGAAGAAGAAGAAGATCACCCTCATCTTCCCTATCTTTATCCAGCATCTTCTCACCTCCACACTCCCCGAGGAGGTCTTCACCGGTCTCGAGATGAGAGAGGGAGAGACACCCATCACTGTCGGGACCTTTAGGAGATGGGGCTTCATATGTCTTGATGACGGTAGCTGGGTGAAGGGCAGCTCGGGTCTAGGGTCCACCGGCACCTCTGCGAGCTCTAGCTCTACTCCGGCGCCTACTGCTACCATGGCGCCTCCTATGCCCCCAGTGATGAGCATCCCACCAGAGATGCAGACTATGATGGACTCCATTATCCAGCAGCAGCAGAGGATGGAGCAGCGATTTGGGGGTATGGAGCAGCGGTTTGGAGGTATGGAGCAGCAGGTCGGGGATGTACAGTAGTGCCAAGTGCGCATGGAGGGACACATAGATGACATCCGCCAGACTCAAGAGCACCTCCAGACAGAGCAGACTACTCTCCGAGACACCCAGGCTCTGATCACCCAGCGCATGGAGCGCAGTGATGCCTTTCAGAGAGGCCGCTCAGTTCATGGCAGAGGCATCTGCTCGGCAGCCCAGTTCATGGCCGACTCATCAGCTCAGCAGGCCCAGACTAGTTAGCTCCTGCAGATGCTCCTTGCCCAGATGGGCGCGGGCGCCCCCCACCACAGCCGCCTCAGCCACCTCAGTGTCCGTCATTCCCTCTTTATTGCTTCGATTATTTTCTTTGTTTGTTTTTCTGTACTTTTCTTTTTCTTTGACTTGCTTTACTTTTTGTCTGTTGACACTGACGGTAAAACACGAGAGTGACAGGTGAAGTGGTAATGGTTGTATTTGGCAGTGTTTTAACTCTGAAATGCTAAATTTCCTGTTTCACTGAGTAGTGCAGCGTTCTTAAATGATTAATTTACATGTCACCTCTACTGTGAAACAAACGACTATAAGTATAGGAAATGGAACCCCACTACTTGCGAACATCTGCTAAGCTTGAATTATGGGAATTATTCTTTCTCTAATATTACTCATACGATTCTAATATTCCCTGTCGTTCGAGTTAATGCACTGTATTCTGTGGTCGTACATGCCAGTGGAAAATTAGCAACTTTTACTCTGCACAAAATGCATATTGTCTGTGACTCAGTGAGGCATATCTCGACCCCAGCAAAACTTCAAGTGTGGGGAAGAACATCTTCCTCAATCTATGACACCAGGGGAGTCTCAGTTCTAACTTTAACTTATTGATGTTCCACTTTTGCTTGCGTTAATGGTTAATTATTGCACATGCATCTATTATGGGTATCGCATGTTTTGAAAGTTCTTTTACTTGCCTTTTTTTATGACCAATGAGGACATTGCTCCTCTTAAGTGTGAGGAAGGAAAGACCTTTCCCTGAAAATATGCTAGTTGTTCTTTAATGCCACACTTGCTTTTTGCTGCTCTAATTCCTGTGCACACCGAGTGAAATTAAACCAAGTGAAAACCGTAGGAATCTTTTTGCTTGATGAGGTTTGTATAAATAGTTTTAATTAAAAATACTCTCTTTTCACTGAAATCTGGTATATTGGCTAGTTGTGGAAACAAGATTATTTTAGCTTGGGATTTTGGAAATGAAGTGAATGTTTGGAATGAAAAGGATAAGACAAGGTACTCCACTGATCAAAAATTTATTCCTAACAATAGCAGGCCTCGTCTATCCGGTTATTAAGTCTTAAGGGTGCCTTAACACCTATCTACCTAAGGTCTCGGGATCTGGGATAGTTGGCCCAACACCATCTCAAGGATAGAGAGAAAAGTCTGGGTTACGGAATAACTCTGCAAGATCTTAAATATTAGTTTGTTTTATACATAATTCTTGAAGATGAATGCTTTCGCTTACAAAAGAGATAATTGTAGTTAAATTTATACTTTTGATCATGAGTGCGTGGTGTTGAAAGGTATTGCGGAATAAGGCATTACTTCACACCCCTTGTCATCCAAAGGTTAGAGGAATGAAAATTGGTGGAAAGTCCCAAGCAAAGCTAACTAGTTTTCTACAATCTAGTTTCTCTATGTTTTTACAAAATTGTTCTTCTTTCATTGTTTGTGAAAACCTACCTCTAAAGAGCAAGATTATTCTTTCATTTATCACTTTGTTTGATTTCACCCTGCACTTGTTTAATCTTGAGATTATTTGACGATTTTAGAGATATTCTTATTCCTTATTTGCTTGAGGACAAGCAAAAGCTTAAGTGTGAGGAAGTTGATAAGTGTGAAACATATAGGCTTTTTAGGACTTAATTACCTTATAATCTGCAACAATTTAAGTAATGTTTCCCACTTATTCTGTGTTTTTCCTAAGATGGATGTTTTGATATGAATTGACGCATTTTACGTGATAAATATAGGAAAAACTCAGGGAAATGAAGATTTTACATCATAAGGATTGCAACGTAACAAACGGGGAACAAATCCGGAAAGAGAGGCAAAAATTGGCCACGTCCAGCCAAACTCATCCGGACACAAATCCGGACGCGCATCAAAAGACACGTCCGGATCCGGACGCAAGCCGGATGTGACCCAAATTCTAGATCCAAAAGTTCTGTGTCTTGTCCGGATCCGGACACAGATCCGGACATTACCCGATATTCAGATCTAAAACCGTTGTCTCACGTCCGCATCCGGACACAGATCCGGACGTCACACAGAAACGAAAAATAAAAACGCATCACGCTGATAATCAGGCTTTCGGCGCAATTATCAACAGAGCGGCGGTTTAGCCCATACCTCAACATTAATTAACACGCACCCATGCTCAATCAATGCTCAATCAATTACCCACTCACCACACTCGCCAAACTCACCATTAACCTGTGTTTATTTCTAAGCCTATTTAAACCCTGCTCCTGCTTCCATTTCAATCGTACCAGACGCTCCAGTCTAAACATTACACTCTCCTCCTCTCCCTCCATATTACCTGCTCATCCACGATAAACCCTTCATCTTCATTCACAAATCTTTCTCCGTAACTTTTCTCCCTCACCCACAGACAAAAACCTGCTCAAGGTGCTTTATTTAGCCATGTCCGGATTGACGTCCGGATCCGGACAGACCCTGAAGAACGCGTCCGAATCGGCGTCCGACCCCAGATAGCCAGATGTGACTCAGACAAGAGTGGAAATTGCAGAATCGGCGACGGCTTCAAAAATCAGTTTTTCTGCTAAATCCCTCTATCCTTATGCTGTTTATATTGAGCATTGTTATTATGTCTATGGCTGAGTAGTCACTTTTAATTTCGGTTTACTATGTATCTTTAGATGTATTATTTCTGAACCTTTGTGATTTTCTGCAGTACTTTAGAATAAAGTTCTTTTCCCTTATGAATTCCTAAACTTTTTAATCTGATCAACTATTGAGTTTATCAGTTTGTTAGCTTATAAGTGAGAACTGCGGCTATCAATTGACTACAGGGAAAAGAACCAGTTAGTATAGAGATGGTAATTCCTCTAAACCACTAGCTGACCATTAACCTAGACTATGCTTAAAGCAATTAGTAAACAGTGGATTCATAACGAGAGTTAGGATTCGGTCTTTGCTAATTAGAATTCGTGGAGCGGGAGACTGAATACGAGTTATCCTTATTCTAGGTTTTATTCAGAATTCTGTAGAAATCACTTAGTAGAAGAAACTGCAAATCTAGAGAGAAGTAGTAAACCGGAATTTCCTTTATCAAACAAAATCAACTATTTACCTGTTATTTATTGTTTATTGAACTCTTTTACAGCATTTATCATCACATAAGAAAACCCCCCAATTTCCTATTATATTATTCTTGTTTTGTGTGTAAGTAGAAATTAAACTAGACACCGCCTCCTTTGGTTCGATACTCAAGGAATACTCCGAGATTTAAACTTGCTATAATCGACCGGTACACTTGCCGTTAGGTTAAACCCCCAACAACAATTTACCGTTAGGTTTTTACCCAACAACAATCAAACTTGCTTTCTATCCTGAGCATTATCGGCAGTCATATTGCTAGGGGAATGGGGCTGCTCACATTATCATGAATTAACTAGTATACACCATGTGCAAAAGTAGATCTAGCTTTAGTTGTATTTTATATCATGACTTTACAAAACTAATTTATTCTTGTTTTCTTGCAGGCTTCGGTAATGAGATGCCTCCCTTGACTGAGATTATTTGACGTAATGACACAAGGCACATGTGCAAGGTGAGTCATTATTCCATAAGATAATTTACTAAGCAAAATCTAGTCAAAATACACCCAAAATGGCGCCCACAATAGCAGCCATATGGGACTGATTTTTAATTTGATTCATGTCACACTACATTGTGTTAAGACCATATTATAACATGTTATAAGTCACAACATTTAATTGGTACATTTATACCAAGGTAAAAGATGAAAGTTCTAAGGTAAAAATGCTGATTTATGGTACCTTTTTTATCATAATTTTGGCCCTGTTTATGCTATGAGTTTAGCACTGAATTTAATTGATTTAGATGGTCAACTTATCCCCATTTAGGATTCCCAACTCGTGGCTCCTCAAAAACTTCAAGGTAATAGCGTAGAACGCGTTTTTATGACACCCGAAGGTGCGTTTTTGTGCTTTAAGGATATTTTGGAAAATTAGTAGTCGCTATGAGTTCCAAGTGTTTATAAACATTTTTATAGTCAATAATAATATATTAAGGTGTTACATTGAGTTATATGGGGTTATATCAACTCAAGACACAATTTCCGGCTACCGGGACACTCCCGAGCAAAATAGGAGCGTTAAGAATTTCCTCCGAGCACTTTGTTTATTTTTGGAAAATTAGCTCGAGAATTCTCTTTAGAATGATGAATAATGATGTTAGGAACTCTAAGAATGAATTATATAGGAGTTCGTGCCACCTCGGCACTTCTCCGGGGCATTCCCGGGGGTTTATGGGGCCCCCATCGGGAACTTCCGAGCACTTTGTATTTAACTGGGAATTTAGCATGATAACTTCATCTTATATGTTTATTAAAGTGTTATGGTGTATTTGGAATGAAGTGTAATGCTTTATTTCATCTTATAAAATATTTCCGGGACTTTCGGGTCTGTCGGGCCCTTAAGGGAACTCCCGGGCATTTTGTATTTCTACTCTGTTTTAACTGAGGACTTGTGTTTCAAAGGTCATGTAATGATCCTTAGTTGACTTGGTATGAGTTTTATAGTTCATATATGATAGTTAGCTTAAGGTCCGGCTTTAACGCTCGTTGTTGACCTTAAGGAGTTTGGTGTGTTTTAACGCCTAAGTGTTTATATTTATTTTCTTAGGGTTTAATAATCCCCAAATAATATATAATTCTCATTATTTAATTGTTTAAAGGTTAGGGGTATTTCAGTCTACTCCCCTTAAAAGGACTTCGTCCCGAAGTCATAACTTCTACTTATTCATCCTATGGAATCAAGTTTCTCATATCTATTCCATGTATACTTATCATTCCTGGGTGTCATATATTGATACCTCTACATTCCACCAGTCATTCGATTGCTCATGATAATCAATGTAATATAACATAAATACTTTGATAGATACTGTAAAGTAAATAAGTACTTCCATAAACATCCATGTGTTACATAGGACACAACAATAACCATCCAAGTGTTACATAGAACACATAAATAACTAAGTGTTACATAGGACACATCCATAACCATCCAACCAATTGCACACATGCGCAACAATCAAACACAAACAACCAAATACAAAACCAGTATAGACTGCAGATATGCAAGTCACATGTGGTGCTCTACCCCCCTTAAAAAGGGTTACGCCCACGTACCCCCACAAATATACACATCCTAAAAGAAAAGTGCTGGATACTTGTCTCGCATGGAGTCCTCTAACTCCCATGTCGCCTCCTCAATGTCGTGGTTTGACCACAGAATCTTGACCATTCTAATAGTCTTGTTCCTGGTCTCCCTAGTCTTGTAGTCTAAAATGCAAACTAGGGTCTCCTCATATCTAAGTGTAGGATCTAGCTCGAGTGTCTCGGGCTCTAAGATATGTGATGGGTGAGGCACATACTGCTTTAGCTGAGAAATGTGAAACACATTGTGCACTCTCCTAAGCTCAACAGGTAAATCTAATCTGTAAGCTAATGGGTCCACTCACTCCGTGATAAGGTACGGTCCTACATACTTCGGCCTAAGCTTGCCCTTCTGCCCAAATCTGAAAACTTCCTTCATTGGTGATACTCTAAGGAAGACTCGATCGCCTACTGTGAACTCGAGGTCTCTCCTACGGACATCAGCATATGACTTCTGTCTGTCCTGGGCTATCTTCATGTTCCTGCGTATTTGCATAATATCCTCTTTCATCTGGTCTAGGTACTCTGGCCCTAAGATGATATTCTCACTGGCCTCGTGTAACGACCCCAAAACCACCCTGGTTGAGAGACCGTTACACGCCGCGCGCTTATTACCTAAGATACGCAAGACTACACTATCAAAACCCCAAAATAGAACTAATGCTCATATATTACCAGATAAACGATTACAAAATGTCTTTACAATACACAGGCGGAAGCCAAACTGAATTACAAAGCATAATCTAAATACAACTGGGCCCTAAGGCCAAACAAACTAAATACAAAACTCAAATGCCAAAACGAAAAGTAAGAGCTGAATCTCCAAGCACGAACTAAAACCTGCAAATCAGACGGAGATAGGGGTGAGCAAAACTATTGCTCAGCAGGTGATAAACTTCATCAGCTGAGCATGCTCAAAACATAATCTGAACATACATACTTATACATATACAGAAGCGCTTAGCCAGAGCGAAACCAAAGTCAAAGCAGAAGACTTTCAAATAGGCAGAAGTCTAAAACAGAAGAGGCTAAGCAGTGGTCAAAACATACACTTAATAGCAGAAGGTAAACTGAAGCTGAAAGCTTGACGAAATCAGAAGCTTAAGAACCTCAGAAGCTTAAACACAATCAGAAGCTTAGCAAAATCAGAAGCTTAGCAAAATCAGAAGCATAGCAAAATCCGGAACTTATCAGAAGGCGGTAAGCACACAGCAGACCGTCTCAAATCAAATACAGATAGAGAGCAGACGAAGCAGAGCGCTTATAAAGCAGAAATACCCAGCAGACAGAAAGCACACAGCAGTCCGTCGACGTTTGAAAACAGACAGAGCAGACAGAAACAGATCACTTAGTAAACCAGAGGCTTTCAGAAGACAGAAAGCACATAGCAGTCTGTCAGAAATCAGAAACAGTTAGAGCTAACAGAAAACAGAACTCTTAACAATCAGAAGTGGGACACTAGCACCAAGCATAACACTCAGAAAGGGTCGAAGACCCATGGATCTAACAGATCCCTCGACAACGCAGAAATGACCCGAAGGCCAAAGGGTTCGTCAACCCCACAGAACAGATTGGGCATGACCCACACTCAGAATGACGTCTACATGGTATACCACGGAATAGCTCGACCCAGCCATTCACGGCTCAGAAGCAGAGTAACTAGGTCCCAAAACGGAAGCTTAACAAACAGAAGCTTTCAACAGAACGGGACAAAAGTCCTTGTCAGAACAGAGCAGAAAGCAGAAGCTTTTAACAGAACAGAACAGAGGGCCAAAGCACATCAAACGGATCATAATCCTTTACCAAAACAAAAGTCATACACTGACTAGCAAACACGAAAACCAACCAGAAGCATAGAAGCTCAAACACTCTTCCAGAGCAAATCAGAGTTCAAAGGCTTATTGAGAACTTTCAAATTAAGGTACACATATACATGTGCTAAAACATATCAGAACAGATAGTACTCGAAAAGAGGAATCCAACGCCGCAAACGGCACTCAAAACGGAGCTCAGACGAAGAAGTTATGCTAAAACAAAGGCCGGTCCGAACATGCGTCCGACCTTGCATGTTCGGACCTAATTCGAGAGTCTGAAAAATCCTCCGGCGTATGATGTCCGAACTTCAATGTTCGGACACATGTTAGGACATACCGAAAACTGCAAAATCACTTACGGAAATCAGCCATAACCAAGCCACAAATCCCCCACAAAACATACATAACTTATTGTAGCAAATTAACCAATCGAAAACACATTTCCATGGGGTTTTAACGCATCAAACGCACATCAAAATCAACCAAAAACATCACCAAATCAAAGAGTTAAAACAATCATATACGAAGAACAAACAAAATCAGAAATCCCCATGGTCGAACACACACAACCGAATCCATTCACCACCTACCTCACATCCGACGCAATGCAATCTCAGAGGACTCTACGAAATGCCTTCCTCGAATTCCCACTCGAACGACAATCCCTCGAATTGAACCATTCCCAAATACAAAAGCAAAATCAGAAAGGAGAAAAGAAAACTCAATGGAGAAGAGAACCGAAATTTACAAATCAAACCTTACGATCGACCGACTATCAACACCGAAACTCCATTAGCAAATCTCCATTGATCGATTATAGGGAGGAGATTGAGGAGAAGGAAGAGAAGCAAAGAGAGGAAGAAGATATGAAAGTGAGAGAGGGTTGAGGAAGCGAGGAAACTGTCGTGGAAGGAGAAGAGCATGAATTAGAAAATAAGAAAAGAAAGTTAGGAAATAGAAAAAGAAAAAAAATACTTCCTAACTCCTTAAATGATAATAAAACCGAAAGGACATCCATAGCCCTCCTTCACAATAAATAAATAAAAGAATAACTCTTCTAACCCTCATTCCTCAAAGTTAACAAGATAACATCCAGAAGAATGTCATAAACATTCTTATATAAGATTACAGTTTAATACGAACTCCCTTTGCGAATCAGAAAGAAGTAATACAAGATAAAATAAAATAAAAAAAATCTGGGGCATAACAACATACCCCTCTTAAAATGAATTTCGTCCTCGAAATTCGACGAAACCCAGAACGTGAACAAATGCACTTCCAGTGCCAGAATACAATGAACACTCACAAGGCCAACACTCAGAACTGGTTGCTGATTGGCGGATAAAAGACCATGCAGAAGATGATTACTGAAGGCTATGCACGAAGGCACAGGAAGAATGCTCACACATCCCAGAAGCTCGAACCCCACACGAGCTAACACAAAAACCTCACTGGCTGACTCATTAACATAACGAACAAAGCAGAAGACGGCAGAAGGTTACTCTTGAAGAATTAGGAACAACACTCACACTCACTGGTCATTGACTAACATTAGCATATAGCAGATTATTTTTGGAGATTCAGCCTAAAAGCACAAAAGGAAACGCTTGCACATCTCAGAAGCCTGACCTCACAGAGCTAACACTCAGAACTTGTTAAATGTCTCACTGATTGAAGGGACAAGGGAATAATTACTGGAAATCAACTTGAAGCCACAGACATAACACTCAGATTCACTGCTGACTGGCTAACAGAGGAACACACCAGAAGATTATCCCTAAGGTTAAGAAAGGTCACTCACCCTCATCTCAAAAGCTCCAACTTACACGAGTTAACACATCGAGCCTACTGGCTCATTCACTAAAGAAGAAACGAAGCAGGAGAGTACTAACACATAGCTTCTAAGGCACAGAGGGGAACACTCCCAAGGCTAACACTCAGAATGCACTAGCTGATTGACTGACAGAAGGACAGACAGAAGAGTACTAACTCCTAGCTTTGTGGCACAGAAGGGAATGGTCACAAAGCTAACACTCAGAATACACTCGCTGACAGAGGAAGCAAAGCAGATGATCATCAAAGTTTAGCGCAAGGCACAGAAAGAACACTCACTCATCTCATAAGCTTGCACCTCACAAATCTAGCACTCAGAACTTATTAGCTGACTCACTGACATAAGAGGTGAAACAGAAGATTACTAACACTCAACCTAAATGCACAAGAACTCTTAGAGGTGTCCTTACCTAAAGGACCAACATACTCGCGAACTCCCACCATAACACAACACAGAACATACAACACAAGCACGTAACACAAGCTCACAACTGAAGCACACAACTCTGTCAAACAAGAACTCACATTCGGTCATCCTTTCCCAAAGGACCCGACTCCCTCCGACTCACTTTCAGAACTCACAAGCACATGCAAACAGACACTACGCTTCCGCTGCGCTACTCTGATAGCGGACAACCACAGAGCAGGCACACATTATAGACACCATATAGCAATCACAATCACGCAGCAGTTAGCACATAGCAGATAACAGGCAAAGACACGGAAGCGTAGACAGGCAAACACCCACAAATCCCAACGAAAACCAAACCGAGCTCTGATACCACTAAATGTAACGACCCCAAAACCACCCTGGTTGAGAGACCGTTACACGCCGCGCGCTTATTACCTAAGACACGCAAGGCTACACTATCGAAACCCCAAAATAGAACTAATGCTCATATATTACCAGATAAACGATTACAAAATGTCTTTACAATACACAGGCGGAAGCCAAACTGAATTACAAAGCATAATCTAAATACAACTGGGCCCTAAGGCCAAACAAACTAAATACAAAACTCAAATGCCAAAACGAAAAGTAAGAGCTGAATCTCCAAGCACGAACTAAAACCTGCAAATCAGACGGAGATAGGGGTGAGCAAAACTATTGCTCAGCAGGTGATAAACTTCATCAGCTGAGCATGCTCAAAACATAATCTGAACATACATACTTATACATATACAGAAGCGCTTAGCCAGAGCGAAACCAAAGTCAAAGCAGAAGACTTTCAAATAGGCAGAAGTCTAAAACAGAAGAGGCTAAGCAGTGGTCAAAACATACACTTAATAGCAGAAGGTAAACTGAAGCTGAAAGCTTGACGAAATCAGAAGCTTAAGAACCTCAGAAGCTTAAACACAATCAGAAGCTTAGCAAAATCAGAAGCTTAGCAAAATCAGAAGCATAGCAAAATCCGGAACTTATCAGAAGGCGGTAAGCACACAGCAGACCGTCTCAAATCAAATACAGATAGAGAGCAGACGAAGCAGAGCGCTTATAAAGCAGAAATACCCAGCAGACAGAAAGCACACAGCAGTCCGTCGACGTTTGAAAACAGACAGAGCAGACAGAAACAGATCACTTAGTAAACCAGAGGCTTTCAGAAGACAGAAAGCACATAGCAGTCTGTCAGAAATCAGAAACAGTTAGAGCTAACAGAAAACAGAACTCTTAACAATCAGAAGTGGGACACTAGCACCAAGCATAACATCAGAAAGGGTCGAAGACCCATGGATCTAACAGATCCCTCGACAACGCAGAAATGACCCGAAGGCCAAAGGGTTCGTCAACCCCACAGAACAGATTGGGCATGACCCACACTCAGAATGACGTCTACATGGTATACACGGAATAGCTCGACCCAGCCATTCACGGCTCAGAAGCAGAGAGAGTAACTAGGTCCCAAAACGGAAGCTTAACAAACAGAAGTTTCAACAGAACGGGACAAAGTCCTTGTCAGAACAGAGCAGAAAGCAGAAGCTTTTAACAGAACAGAACAGAGGGCCAAAGCGCATCAAACGGATCATAATCCTTTACCAAAACAAAAGTCATACACTGACTAGCAAAACGAAAACCAACCAGAAGCATAGAAGCTCAAACACTCTTCAGAGCAAATCAGAGTTCAAAGGCTTATTGAGAACTTTCAAATTAAGGTACACATATACATGTGCTAAAACATATCAAACAGATAGTACTCGAAAAGAGGAATCCAACCGTAAACGGCACTCAAAACGGAGCTCAGACGAAGAAAGTTATGCTAAAACAAAGGCCGGTCCGAACATGCGTCCGACCTTGCATGTTCGGACCTAATTCGAGAGTCTGAAAAATCTCCGGCGTATGATGTCCGAACTTCAATGTTCGGACACATGTTAGGACATACCGAAAACTGCAAAATCACTTACGGAAATCAGCCATAACCAAGCCACAAATCCCCCACAAAACATACATAACTTATTGTAGCAAATTAACCAATCGAAAACACATTTCCATGGGGTTTTAACGCATCAAACGCACATCAAAATCAACCAAAAACATCACCAAATCAAAGAGTTAAAACAATCATATACGAAGAACAAACAAAATCAGAAATCCCCATGGTCGAACACACACAACCGAATCCATTCATCACCTACCTCACATCCGACGCAATGCAATCTCAGAGGACTCTACGAAATGCCTTCCTCGAATTCCCACTCGAACGACAATCCCTCGAATTGAACCATTCCCAAATACAAAAGCAAAATCAGAAAGGAGAAAAGAAAACTCAATGGAGAAGAGAACCAAAATTTACAAATCAAACCTTACGATCGACCGACTATCAACACCGAAACTCCATTAGCAAATCTCCATTGATCGATTATAGGGAGGAGATTGAGGAGAAGGAAGAGAAGCAAAGAGAGGAAGAAGATATGAAAGTGAGAGAGGGTTGAGGAAGCGAGGAAACTGTCGTGGAAGGAGAAGAGCATGAATTAGAAAATAAGAAAAGAAAGTTAGGAAATAGGAAAAGAAAAAAAATACTTCCTAACTCCTTAAATGATAATAAAACCGAAAGGACATCCATAGCCCTCCTTCACAATAAATAAATAAAAGAATAACTCTTCTAACCCTCATTCCTCAAAGTTAACAAGATAACATCCAGAAGAATGTCATAAACATTCTTATATAAGATTACAGTTTAATACAAACTCCCTTTGCGAATCAGAAAGAAGTAATACAAGATAAAATAAAAAAAAATCTGGGGCATAACACCTCGTCCCAACAAAGTGGTGTCCTGCATGGCCTGCCGTACAATGCCTGGAATGGTGGCATCTGAATGGATGCATGATAGTTGTTGTTGTACGCAAACTCGATCAAATGCAGTCGATCTATCCAGCTTCCCTGGAAGTCTAAGGCACAAGCTCTAAGCATGTCCTCTAATGTTTGAAATATTCGTTCACTCTGACCATCTGTCTGTGGATGGAAGGCTGTACTTAGCTTCAGCATCGTACCCAATGCTTCCTGAACTTGTTGCCAAAACCTGGAAACAAACCTAGAATCTCTATCTGACACAATCGACTTGGGTACATCATGGTGTCTAATGATCTCCCTCTGGAAGAGGTCCGCCAGCTTGGGGACTTTCCAAGTATCCTTGATAGGAATGAACTTTGCTACCTTCGCCAGTCTGTCGACGATGACCCATATCATGTTAGCACCTTCTCTAGTCGGTGGAAGACCTACTACGAAATCCATGGATATATCCTCGAACTTCCAATATAGAATGGGCATCGGCTGTACTAAACCGCCCGGTCTCCGGTGCTTGAACTTCACTTTCTGACACGTCATACATCTTGCCACAAACTCTGCAACATCTTTCTTCATACCACTCCACCAGAAATGTAATTTCAGATCCTTGTACATCTTCGATGATCCTGGGTGTACTGATAAGGATGAGCAATGAGCTTCCTGTAGTATCTTTTCCTTCAAGTCGGGGCTGGACTCGGAATGCACAATCGACCATTCAGTTGATTAACCCGTTCACTAGTAAAAATCATATTTTATCTCTTAAAGATACCGTCGGTCAACTGCTGTCTGATTGTCTTCATGTATTGGTCGTTATCCTGAGCACAATGTACTTCCTCGATGAGGCCGATGTCTCTTGTCATGGCAAATAAGGAATGAGCTCTACGGCTCAGGGCGTCAGCAACAACATTTGCCTTACCCTCCTTGTACCTGAGGTCGATGTCATAGTCCTTCAGAAACTCGACCCATCGCCTCTGTCTCATGTTAAGCTCCTTCTGTGTGAGTAGATGCTAAAGGCTCTTATGATCTGAGTAGACAATCACTGTAACTCCATATAAGTAGTGGCGCCAGATCTTCAGTGCAAACACAACTGCTCCCAATTCCAAGTCATGAGTCAGGTAATTCTCTTCGTGTTTCTTCAGCTGTCGTGATGCATAAGTGATAACTTTGCCATTCTGCATGAGTACATGTTGGGCAAAACAGTGGTTAAACTATCTTGCTAACTATGGGCAGTGAACCCAATCATTGTAGTACAACAAGGTCGTATCCACAAGGACTTCATAACTATCTAGCTAATTATAAGCTTAGTAAATGTGCAAGAGGATATATACAAAAGTGCATAAATGTAAATTATTGGTTTTGGGTTTTTGGGTTGTAATTGGAGAAATAAAGAAAAGCAATAAACACTAAACTAACTATATAGGATAGGTGTAGCCCGGGATGGATATTTGCACCCGTCCTCCCTTACTACCGATTGTCGAACCTCGAACTCATAGCTAAACCACGGGAACGCTTAATTAATTAGCAACCTAATCTAGGCCTACTAATCCTAACCAATTTAATCGAGACTTCTCATTCAGCTAAGCCCCGGGTCAATCGATAGCACTAACCTCAAGTTCCATTAAAGTTGCAATGTAGTCCAATCTCAAAATCATCGAAATCAGAGTACACCGTTTTAGTCTCTAACAGTTTAGGTTTCTATCTCTGAATAACATTTTGATAGAATCCCACAATAATGCTAAACTAATAGGTAGGCCAAACCAACCAATTTA
Organism: Limonium bicolor; assembly: GCA_023374045.1. Lineage (NCBI taxonomy): Eukaryota > Viridiplantae > Streptophyta > Magnoliopsida > Caryophyllales > Plumbaginaceae > Limonium > Limonium bicolor. Next base: position 91,823,792 of record CM041778.1, read on the forward strand.
ACACATAATTGATAATTTGGGTAAAACCCTAAACTAATCCTCAAATCATGAGCAACAAGTTTAAGAATCATAATACCCAATAATCATCTTCATTGCTCAAAGACTAAAATAAAGCATAAAAATAAGTTTAAGATTCAACAATGGGGGTTTTAGGGATTTTGGGGCAAAATCCCCATCCCAAGCTACAAGGAAACTACACAACCATTAAAGCACAAAGAGAGAGAAGGGAGAAGAAATAGCCATGGAGATTGAGGAAGAGCTTCAATGGAGGTGAGCCTTCTCCTTTCTCTTTCTTCTTCTTCTTCCCTTTCTTCTTCTTCTTCCCTCTTTTCTCTTGTTTTTCCGTCGTTTCTCTGTTCTGTGTGGAATACCCCTCTTTCCTCTTCTTTCCCCCTTTTAAAATCTGATTTCTGCGCAAATTTTACGACCGATCGAACTTGCAAGTTCGGTCCTAGGGTCGGTCGATTCCAGTAGCTTGCAAAAACGCGAATCTGGGCAAAATTTCGACCCGACCGACCTTGCAAGGTCGGTCCTAAGGTCGGTCGGAGTCAGGCTAACTTCAAAACACTGTATCTTCTTCGTTTTAACTCCGATTTTGGATCCGTTTGCGCCCACACGTTCCTCTCTTCGTCTACTTTACTCCTAGCTATGTTACTCCTCCTGTTTAAACAATAAATGTGTAAAACACCAATGAAACACAAAACTAGAGGAAAACAAGCTAGAGTGGAGAAATGAGCATGAAAAGTGTTGATTAAACATATGAAATACACCCCTAAAACATGCTCATTTGGACACTCATCAGTACACACCCTATCCCTGTGTCTGAGGCATCGCAATAAACTTCAAACCCGTCAGTCTCCTCTGGAATGGTGAGTATGGGTGCCGACGTTAGTAGGTCCTTCAGTGTCTGAAAGGAATGCTCGCAATCCACTGTCCATACAAATGAAGAGTCTTTCTTCATCAGGCTGGTCATTGGTTTCGCCAGTTTGGAGAAGTCTTGAACAAATCTGCGGTAGTAACCAGCTAATCCTAAGAAACTACGGATATTTGTCACTGTCTTTGGTCTTGGCCAAGTCTTAACTGCCTCAATCTTCGCAGGGTCTACAGATATTCCGCTGGTTGATATTACATGTCCTAGAAAAGATTCACTGTCTAGCTAGAAATCACATTTCGAAAGCTTGGCATACAATCGGTTCTCTCTCATGGTCTGCAAAACTTGCCTCAGATGCACCTCGTGCTCGTCCTTGGTCTTAGAATAGACTAGAATGTCATCGATGAACACAACTACCGATGAGTCTAACTGCTCTCTGAATAACCGGTTCATAAGATCCATGAATATAGCTGGGGCGTTTGATAAGCCAAATGGCATCACTGTGAACTCATAGTGCCCATAGCGCGTTCGAAAGGCTGTCTTCTCTATATCTTCATCCACTATCCGTATCTGGTGGTATCCTGATCTCAGATCAAATCTTCGAGAAAACTGTAGCACCTTTTAACTGGTCAAACAGATCGTCAATCCGTGGTAACGGGTACTTGTTCTTAACGGTGACTGCGTTAAGCTCCCTGTAGTCAATGCATAGTCGCATGCTACCATCCTTCTTCTTCACAAACAAAACTGGTGCTCCCCATGGTGACGCACTTGGTCTGATGAAACCTTTGTCAAGCAGATCCTCTAACTGAATCTTCAGCTCTTTCATCTCTGCTGGTTCCATTCTGTAGGGTGCTTTAGCAATAGGCCCCGTGCCTGGTATTAAGTCGATGGAGAACTCCACATCTCGCTTAGGTGGCATCCCTGGTAGATCTTCAGGAAATAAACCAGTGAAATCTGAGACGACTGGTATGTCTGACTGGGTCTGCTCTTCCTGCCTCATGTCCTGGACATAGCACAAATAGACTGGCTGTCCCTTCTTCATCAATGTGATAGCAGATACTAGCTTGAAAGTCGGCTCTCTTGGAGTACTGCGATAGGAAACTGTCTTGCCCTTCGGGCTCTTCAGTAGTAATCTATGCTCCACGCAATGTAGTCGACCTTTATATTTTTTTAGCCAATCCATGCCCATGATAATGTCAAAGCCCAAATTATCCAACCCAATCAAATCCGCGTGAAACTTTTCATCCATGATATTAATCTGAACTCCCTTGTGGAGTTTCGTGCACCTCACTCTCTCCTTCGTCGGTAATGTGACTATGAAATCTGAGAGAGGCTCAGTGGCTGTCTCTAACTTCCTTGCTAATGCAGAGGATATAAAGGAGTGAGACGCTCCTGAATCGAATAGTATCGATGCACTCACGCCATGTACAGTAAAGGTTCCCATGATGACATTCCTCTTATCCTTGGCCTCGGTCTTGTCCACCACATTCAGCACTGCTCCTCCATTAGACTCGTGGCCTGGGGTTAACAATTCGTAAGATAGTGAGGTTGGGTGTATGTCTCAAAGGAATTAAAATGTCATTCATTAATCCAATGATTCTTACATACAATCTCCATAATTACATCAACATTGCCTAAAAGTCAAATTCAACCGTCCCGGTTTCAAATGGGTCGTATTTACTAAGGCGGATGGGGTTGTATTCAACTTAATGCCCTTAATCCCATGGTACACTAATCTGGATTCTCCACCAAATATCAACACGTCTCCTGACTTCAAAATAATCTTGCTCGCCTTGTCCATCCTCTTCTGATCACCGTATAAAAACTCAGCATCATCTCCAATGGAGAATGATACAACTGGTATCCCTCTGGTAATTGACTCTGATGTCTCATCTCGGTCCTATTGGAATCCAAGTTTCCCCCTTTCTCATAAAAGTTCACAATACAAACGTCGGCTTCAATGTCCGGTATGTGGTTTGTTTCTAGTTGTTGTGCAATCTTGACCGCTTCTGTCACCAAAGTTTGGAAACTATCGGGTATCCTAGAAACTCGTGTTCCATCTATCTTTCTTACTTCTCTATACAACCTAGTTTGTGGATCCCAATTCTTACCCATACACATCATCTACAATTTAAGTTTTGATCCACTCCCATATCCTGGGATATAAAATCCTCCAAGACCTATTCCCAAAGCTTTACATTCATTTACAATGGCTATTTGTTCATCTAAGGTTAGATATTGCTTGAGTAAGATCATGCCGGGTCAAAGTACTTGGCACTCTGCCTCTGGATATTCCCGACCTTCGCTCATAGGCTCAGGTGACCTCGGTCTCATAGGTAAGGGAAAACAAATGTCGAAGTATCCTATTAGGTGAGAGGTTTCCTAAGTTAGGTCTCTCTAAATTTTATTTCACACTAAACACATTCTGTTATAACTCGTTTAATTGCAACCTTATTTTATGTCCGGTTTATATAATGATCTAGGTTGGATTACATTTATTATCAGTTGGGACACCGGCGACATTGTTTTAATTGCAGAGGGCAAGGAGGTCCATCTTTTAAAACAATTAAGGTAATTGTTTTCTTTAATTAATAAGGAGTGGGAGCCTTATTTAATTATTCTCCATCTAATTTATTCTTGCATCACGATCAGTTTCCTCCATCGAGCCGATCGTGCGTTCAGAGCAGCGACAGTTTTCTCTCTTCTTCTCTCTCTCTCAATCTCTTCCTACGTTGTGAATTTTGGCTCTACCGCTGCAATCAGATTGGCGATCTTCGTTGTGGTGTGGTTCCTCTTCGATTCCAGGTTTGAATTGCAGAATTGGGACTTCGTTGTTTTCTTCGTTTTATTCAGTTTTTCTGATTGAGGGTTCTGAATGTGTTCGAATCAGTTGTCGTTGGCTGCCTTCGGATTGGGTTTCTGCTGCAGTACTACATCCGGTCTTGATTCAGGTTTGTGTTACAGTTTTCGAGGTCCTGAGTTTGGGGGTTTCCTTCTTCGTTTCTGATTATAGATTTGACATTTTGGGAATCAGTTGCTGTGGATCTCCGTCGGATTTCTGGATTGCTGCGGACTGTTTCAGATAGTTGTCTCTGCTGATTGATTGAGGTTGGTGGTTACTCGATTCAGTTTGGAAGTTCAGCCATGGGGTGTTGCAAGGATTGTTTGTGGTTTGTGTGTGTGGTTTCTATTAGCGTTTGTTGTGATTTGAAGTGGCTAAACCCCCATGGTTTCCTGTTTAATGTCTGATTTGGTGTGTTAATTATTGGCATTTTGAGGCATTGATTTGTGTTGTTTTCTGCTCTGTTCGTCTTCTGGAAATTGCATTTTCGCACTGTCCGAACTTCCGTCCGAGCTTTGAAGTTCGGACAGTGCGTTTCTGCCTTTCTGATTTGCAAGTTCGGGGTATGTCCGAACATCTGTCCGAACATGGATGTTCGGACACACCCTCAAGTCTTCCCTCTAATTTAAAGTTCGACCTGTGTCCGAACTTCGAAGTCCGGACACAAGGTCGGACCTTCCGCGTGTCCTTCCGTAAAACCTGTCCGAACATCCGTCCGAACTTGGATGTTCGGACATTCTGAATTCCTCTATCGATTTCAACTCGACTTGTGTCCGAACATCGATGTCCGGACACAAGTTCGGACATTTGGCTTTCTTTGGTTTCTGAGTCTCGACTTGTGTCCGAACTTCGACGTCCGGACACAAGTTCGGACACCCCTCTGTTTTCAACATAACTTCTTCGTTTGAACTCCGATTTGAGTGCCGTCTGCGGCGTTGGTTTTTTTATGATCTGTGCTACTGATTTATGAGTGTTTTGGCATGTTTAGATGCAACTTTGCTTCTGTTTAAGCAACCTTTCTGTTTTGGGACATTACACATTGTTTCTGAGCCGTGAATGGCTGGGTCGAGCTATTCCGTGGTATACCATGTAGACGTCGTTCTGAGTGTGGGTCATTCCCTTTCTGTTCTGTGGGGTTGACGAACCCTTTGGCTCTTTCGAGTCATTTCTGCGTTGCCGAGAGACCTGGTATGGTCTATGGGTCTTCGACCCTTCTGAGTGTGTGCATTGTGTTTTGTCCCCTTTCTGTTTAAGTGTTCTGACTGTTTCTGGAATGGGAACCCCTTGTGTTCCACTCCGTTTCTGTTTCTGAAAGCTTCTGACTATTTGAGAATTGTGCATAAGATGTTTATCTTCTCTTCTTCTGATTTCAATTGTTTTGAGCGACCTTGCTGATGACGGTCGCTGCTTACTGGGCATAGTTGTGTGCTCATTCCCCTACTTCTAACATTTTTGCAGATTGATCAGCGAGGATCATCTTGAGTTCTGGAGCTGTAGTGCTTAGCTCATTTGACTGTTTAAACTTCTGTTATGACGTTGTAGCCTTCGGGCCTTCCTCTGTTTTGAGTTTCTGATTCGGATATGTTTTTGGAATACGTTAGCTTCCGCTGTATTTGAATACATTGGTTTACAATATTTGTATAAACTCTGTTTTGGGCCTTTATTGCTTTTGATCGTTTAGAGCCTTGCGTTATTGGTAGTAATACGCGGCGTGTAATACCCTTAACTCTTAGGCCGGTTTTAGGGGTGTTGGGGGAGCTGGTGGAGGAGCTGGTGGTGCTGGCCCAGCAGGAGCGAATGCCGTGGGAGGCCGAGTCCGAGCTCTCCAGGAGTTCATGAAGCTAAAGCCTCCATCCTTTGACGGCTGTGGTGACCCTCAGGAGGCGAGCCACTGGATTACAGAGGTCGAGGACCTGCTGAGAGTGATGGGGTCGGAGGATGACCAGAAGGTGGACTTCGCCACGTTCCTCTTTAAGGGGGAGGCGAAAGTGAGTGGTGGCGCATGGTGATGGGTAGGCATCCCCAGCCTTGGACCTGGGATCAGTTTGCTTGGAGTTCAACAAGCAGTTCTATCCGGATGTGTACAAGGACCAGAAGATCAACGAGTATAACCGGCTGCGCCAGGGGAGAGAGATGACTGTAGAGGAGTATGTGAGGAAGTTTGTGACGCTGTCGAAGTATGCTCCAGAGCCGGATGAGCACAGGAAGGCTCGTAAGTTTGAGAGCGGATTGAGGCCAGACATCAGGTCGGGCGGTGACACCTCTTCGTCACCGGACTTTCAGGGATGTAGCGGATGTCGCCCTGCTGGTAGAGGCCGACATCAAGGGCAGACAGGCTGGCAAGGACCATAAAGGGAAGAGGCGTGCTGAGGAGCCTCAGAAGAAGGAGGCTGCTCCTCCTCAGAAGAAGCAGACCTATGGAGATCGCCGGGGAGCTTCTTCATCTTCGTCAGCTGGGGCGAAGTGTGGGTCTTGTGGCCACTCCCATCCTGGTAGGGAGTGCTACAAGAAGACTGGTGCCTGCTTTAAGTGGGGTCGATGGAGCACCGGATCGCTCAGTGCCCTCAGGCATCCAGTAGAGGCTCAGGGGAGAGAGGCACCGGCTCAGATTCAGGGGCGAGGTCCGATCAGAAGAAGCCTCAGACTCAGGCCCGGGTTTTATGCTATGGCTGGAGAGCGTGATCGAGCGGGTGATCGCGTCATCTCAGGTATTCTCCAGATCCATTCTCGAGATGTGTTTTGTCTGTTTGATTCTGGAGCTACGCACTCCTTTATCTGCTGTGATTTGTTGGGTGACCTTGGACTGACTGCTGTGCCTAGTGAGGTAGACTTGTGTGTGAGTAGTCCATTAGGTGGGGTTGCCCCTTGTGTGCTGGATTCTGTGTGTAAGGCTTGTCCCATAGTAGTTAGGGACAAGACTTTCTTTGCTGACCTCATCCCGATGCGGATGACCTGTTTTGATGTGATTTTGGGCATGGATTGGCTAGCAGAGCACCATGCCCATATAGACTGCGCAGAGAGGAAAGTGGTGTTTGATCTGCCAGGGGGAGCCGTTTTGTCTACGCTGGGAATGTAGTTCCATGTGCGCCTGTGATTGTGTCAGCGATGCAGGCAGCCAGTTTCTGAGGAAGGGCTGCCAGGGCTTCTTATGTTATCTGCCAGAGGTGCGTGAGGGATCTAGCTTGGAGAGCATCCCGATTGTCAGAGAGTTTCCTGAGGTCTTCCAGGACGACGTGCCCGGACTCCCACCAGTGCGAGAGGTGGAGTTCACCATCGATTTAGCGCCAGAGACTCAGCCCATCCTAGGGCCCCTTACCGTATGAGTCCGGCGGAGTTGAAGGAGCTGAAGGTCCAGCTTCAGGAGCTGTTAGATAAGGGCTTCATACGCCCTAGTGTTTCGCCTTGGGGAGCGCCAGTGCTGTTTGTGAAGAAAAGGATGGGACCTTCCGTTTGTGCATCGACTACAGGGAGCTGAACAAGGTGACCATCAAGAATCGCTATCCCCTTCCGCGCATAGATGATTTGTTTGACCAGTTGGGGGTGCCACAGTGTTCTCGAAGATAGATCTTCGTTCAGGCTACCATCAGTTGAGGATTAAGGCCGAGGATGTGCCTAAGTCCGCTTTTAGGACTTGTTATGGTCATTACGAGTTCCTAGTCATGCCTTTTGGTCTGACTAATGCTCCATCAGTATTCATGGATATGATGAACCGGGTTTTCAAACCCTATCTGGATCAGTTCGTAGTGGTCTTCATAGATGATATCTTGGTGTACTCCAGGAGCGCAGAGGAGCATGAGGAGCATCTGAGGATTGTTTTGCAGACGTTGAAGGATCGTGAGTTGTATGCTAAGTTGAAGAAGTGCGACTTCTAGCTTGACCGCGTAGTATTCTTGGGACATGTGGTCTCGAAGGACTGGGATGTGTTTTGATGCAGCAGGGTAAGGTAGTGGCTTATGGCTCTCGACAGCTTAAGCCCTATGAGAAGAACTACCCTACCCACGATCTGGAGTTGGCAGCTGTAGTGTTCGCGCTGAAGATTTGGAGACATTATTTATATGGAGCGTCGTGTAAGGTTTACACTGACCACAAGAGCCTCAAGTATTTGTTCACTCAGAAGGAGCTGAACTTGAGACAGAGGAGGTGGTTGGAGCTACTTCATGACTACGATTTAGAGATTCTCTACCACCCGGGTAGAGCGAATGTTGCAGCAGACGCATTGAGCCGGAGAGGTGCTCCGGGCGTAGCTTGTGCCTTGTCAGGAGTTCAGAGGTCCGCCTTAGAGCTTCAGCGTATGGGAGTTTGGGTAGTCAGACCAGCCAGTGCCAGTGTGATAGCAGCGCTTCAGGTGCAGTCTTCGTTGGTCGACAGGATTCGGGTTGGTCAGGAGTCAGACTCAGCTTTATGTCGGATTAGAGAGGGGCTGTCTTCAGAGCAGAGTTCAGATTTCAGTGTCTCCAGTGATGGTTGTCTGCGTTTCAGAGGCCGTGTATGTGTGCCAGACGATGCAGTGCTGCGCAGAGAGATCCTTCAGGAGGCCCATGGAGCGCCATATTCAGTTCACCCAGGAGGGGTGAAGATGTATCGAGACCTCAGAGAGTCATTCTGGTGGTCTGGGATGAAGCGTGATATCTCAGAGTTTGTCTCGAAGTGCCAGACCTGTCAGCAGATTAAGGCTGAGCACCAGAGGCCAGCGGGTTTGCTTCAGCCCCTTCCCATTCCTGAGTGGAAGTGGGAGAGTGTGGGGATGGATTTCGTCATGGGTTTGCCCAGGACTCCTTCGGGTTGTGATGCTGTTTGGGTGATAGTTGATCGTCTGACGAAGTCTGCTCATTTTCTGCCGGTGAAGAAGACCTTCAGTTTGGAGCGCCTAGCTCGTTTATATCTGGATGAGATAGTGAGGCTTCACGGTGTGCCTACTACTATTGTGTCTGATCGTGACCCTCGTTTTGTTTCGAGATTTTGGCGCAGTTTGCATAAGGCCTTGGGTACGAATTTAGCGTTCAGTTCAGCTTACCATCCTCAGTCGGATGGCCAGACAGAGAGGACTAATCAGGTTTTGGAGGACATGCTTCGCGCATGTGTCTTGGACTTTGGAGGTAGCTGGGAGCAGCATGTGACTCTGATTGAGTTCGCCTACAACAACAGCTTTCAGGCGAGCATTGGTATGGCTCCGTTTGAAGCGTTGTATGGTAGGAGGTGCAGGTCACCCATCTGTTGGGATGACCTGAAGGAGAGGGTCTTAGTTGGACCCGAGCTGGTACAGGGAGCAGTAGAGAAGATCAGGACGATTCGGGAGCGTTTGCTTGTTGCTCAGAGCAGACAGAAGTGCTATGCAGACCAGAGCGTAGACCGCTTGAGTTCGATGTTGGTGATCATGTCTATCTGCGAGTGTCGCCGGTCAGAGGCGTGGTCCGGTTTGGGAAGCGTGGGAAGCTTAGCCCGAGGTTCGTTGGACCGTTTGAGATTCTGGAGAGGATTGGCCCTGTGGCCTACCGTCTAGCCTTGCCTCCATCCTTGTCAGCTGTGCATAACGTCTTCCATGTGTCTATGTTGAGGAAGTATCTGCATGATCCGTCTCATGTGATCGACTACAGCCAGCTTCAGTTGAGAGAGGACTGCAGTTTCGAGGCGGTGCCTACTCGCATTTTAGCCAGGGATGTCCGTCGGCTTCGTAGTAAGACCCTGCCTATGGTGAAGGTCCAGTGGTCAGATCAGCTAGAGAGTGAAGCGACTTGGGAACTCGAAGATGAGTTGCGTGCCAAGTATCCCTCCCTGTTCGAGCAGTAAGGTGAGTCAATCTCGAGGACGAGATTCTTTTAAGGGGGAGGTGATGTTATAACCCGTTTAATTGCAACCTTATTTTATGTCCGGTTTATATAATGATCTAGGTTGGATTACATTTATTATCAGTTGGGACACCGGCGGCATTGTTTTAATTGCAGAGGGCAAGGAGGTCCATCTTTTAAAACAATTAAGGTAATTGTTTTCTTTAATTAATAAGGAGTGGGAGCCTTATTTAATTATTCTCCATCTAATTTATTCTTGCATCACGATCAGTTTCCTCCATCGAGCCGATCGTGCGTTCAGAGCAGCGATAGTTTTCTCTCTCTCTCAATCTCTTCCTACGTTGTGAATTTTGGCTCTACCGCTGCAATCAGATTGGCGATCTTCGTTGTGGTGTGGTTCCTCTTCGATTCCAGGTTTGAATTGCAGAATTGGGACTTCGTTGTTTTCTTCGTTTTATTCAGTTTTTCTGATTGAGGGTTCTGAATGTGTTCGAATCAGTTGTCGTTGGCTGCCTTCGGATTGGGTTTCTGCTGCAGTACTACATCCGGTCTTGATTCAGGTTTGTGTTACAGTTTTCGAGGTTCTGAGTTTGGGGGTTTCCTTCTTCGTTTTCTGATTATAGATTTGACATTTTGGGAATCAGTTGCTGTGGATCTCGTCGGATTTCTGGATTGCTGCGGACTGTTTCAGATAGTTGTCTCTGCTGATTGATTGAGGTAGGTGGTTACTCGATTCAGTTTGGAAGTTCAGCCATGGGGTGTTGCAAGGATTGTTTGTGGTTTGTGTGTGTGGTTTCTATTAGCGTTTGTTGTGATTTGAAGTGGCTAAACCCCCATGGTTTCCTGTTTAATGTCTGATTTGGTGTGTGTGATTAATTGGCATTTTGAGGCATTGATTTGTGTTGTTTTTCTGCTCTGTTCGTCTTCTGGAAATTGCATTTTTCGCACTGTCCGAACTTCCGTCCGAGCTTTGAAGTTCGGACAGTGCGTTTCTGCCTTTCTGATTTGCAAGTTCGGGGTATGTCCGAACATCTGTCCGAACATGGATGTTCGGACACACCCTCAAGTCTTCCCTCTGATTTAAAGTTCGACCTGTGTCCGAACTTCGAAGTCCGGACACAAGGTCGGACCTTCCGCGTGTCCTTCCGTAAAACCTGTCCGAACATCCGTCCGAACTTGGATGTTCGGACATTCTGAATTCCTCTATCTGATTTCAACTCGACTTGTGTCCGAACATCGATGTCCGGACACAAGTTCGGACATTTGGCTTTCTTTGGTTTCTGAGTCTCGACTTGTGTCCGAAACTTCGACGTCCGGACAAGTTCGGACACCCTCTGTTTTCAACATAACTTCTTCGTTTGAACTCCGATTTGAGTGCCGTCTGCGGCGTTGGTTTCCTTATGATCTGTGCTACTGATTTATGAGTGTTTTGGCATGTTTAGATGCAACTTTGCTTCTGTTTAAGCAACCTTTCTGTTTTGGGACATTACACATTGTTTCTGAGCCGTGAATGGCTGGGTCGAGCTATTCCGTGGTATACCATGTAGACGTCGTTCTGAGTGTGGGTCATTCCCTTTCTGTTCTGTGGGGTTGAGAACCCTTTGGCTCTTTCGAGTCATTTCTGCGTTGCCGAGAGACCTGGTATGGTCTATGGGTCTTCGATCCTTCTGAGTGTGTGCATTGTGTTTTGTCCCCTTTCTGTTTAAGTGTTCTGACTGTTTCTGGAATGGGAACCCCTTGTGTTCCACTCTGTTTCTGTTCTGAAAGCTTCTGACTATTTGAGAATTGTGCATAAGATGTTTATATTCTCTTCTTCTGATTTCAATTGTTTTGAGCGACCTTGCTGATGACGGTCGCTGCTTACTGGGCATAGTTGTGTGCATTCCCCTACTTCTAACATTTTTGCAGATTGATCAGCGAGGATCATCTTGAGTTCTGGAGCTGTAGTGCTTAGCTCATTTGACTGTTTAAACTTCTGTTATGACGTTGTAGCCTTCGGGCCTTCCTCTGTTTTGAGTTTCTGATTCGATATGTTTTTGGAATACGTTAGCTTCCGCTGTATTTGAATACATTGGTTTACAATATTTGTATAAACTCTGTTTTGGGCCTTTATTGTTTTTGATCGTTTAGAGCCTTGCGTTATTGGTAGTAATACGCGGCGTGTAATACCCTTAACTCTTAGGCCGTTTTAGGGGTGTTACACATTCAAGTCTCATCGACTGATAACTATAAACACACATTCATGCATCATGCTTTTGGTTTAGGTTCTAGGCTTACCGGTATCGCGCTGAGCGCTAGCCTCAGCGCCTGAAGCTCCCACTGAATACAGGGTGTTTCTTCCTAGAACTATCTCCTTTCCCTTCTGACTCCCGGATGAGGATGGCTGTCCTGCCGGTCCTCTAGTATAGGTGTTGTTGTACGGCGCCTGACCTCCTCTTGGTCTGCCTGCCTCAATAGCTGGTGTTCTCTGTGAACCTCTAGATCTCTTGTATACTCGGCTCGCTGGGTTGGAAAAGCACTCATACTCTCTATGGTCTTCCTTTTTGCAATAGCGGCACTCCACCTTCCTTCCTGAACAATCTACGCCGGGGTGATCATTTCCACAGCGCTTACAGTAGAAGTGGCGCTGGGTTGGCTTATTGCCTATTGTTTAAACAACATGGTTTAGTAAAGGTATAGCTAATAATTATTTTGGTTAAGTGAGAGATGGGTATCCTTACCCTTAGGTGGTGCCGATCTAAGTGGCTGAACATCAAGCTGGGCCGGTCATACGAGGGACCTGCTCCTTCGTCTTCTGACCATGGAAGTCCTTCCGCCCCTTCTCTTGTCAAAGAATTTCCTGCTGGAGATTTTAGGTTTAGTGACCAATTCCAAGTATAGGTAAATAATGGCAACTCATTCTCAATCATAGGTTTCTTACTTTCCCTTCTTGTAGTAACCGCCAGAGGTTGCTCCCCCATCTTCTCCTTCAGTATTTTTTCTCTTCTTTCCTTGGGCCTCTTCCCTGGACTGAAGCATTAACTCCGTTGCTGATGCTGCTTCATAGCACTCTTGTATAGTAGTGAAACGTATCGCTCCCATGACGCCCTGGATACGATATTGCGAACCTCTCATAAACTTTTGAATCTTCACAGTGTCGGAGTAGTCAACCCCTGGGATGTAGTCTAGCAGACTGATGAATCGTGCGTAGTACTGATCAACCGTCTGACTCCCCTGGATTAGGGTCTCAAATTCTTGCCTCTTCCTCTGCTTTAGGTGTTCGGGGTAGTACTTCTCCCGCAACACTTCCACAAATGCCGTCCAATCAAAGTGTGGTGTAGCTCTATGGTGGCCTTCGACAGACCGCCACCAAATGTCAGCTGCGTCCTTCAGGTTGTACGCTGCGATGTCGACCTTCTGGTCTTCCGGGACTCTCACGGCCTTGAACGTCTTCTGGTGTTCCACTATGAATTTCTCCAGTGCGGCGGGGTCTGGTTCCCCTGAATATGTTGGCACTCTAGCGTCTGCAACACTCTTCAACCAGTTTGTTTCTCTAGGCTGCGGCGGGTGGGGTATGGCTCCCGCAAATTGAGCTCCTAGCTGCTGGGCGAAGGCTGCCATGGCCGCTGCTAGGCCGGGTATCTCCGAGACATCCGCCGGTGTCTCGCCACCGCGTCCGCTGCTGCCTCCACGTGGTCTTCCTCTTGTCGACATCTATAAGATAGTATGCTATTATTTCTACTCGGTTGCTACACCGTTTTTACATTCACAATCATAAACATGTAAGTAAGCTAACTACCAGCAATAAGATATTCCTAAAATTTCTCCTATCTAAGTCACGAATCCTCACAGACGTTCCCCGTATCCCATAATTCCTATGCTCACTGTTCTTGACTCAGTATGTAACACCCCAACCGCTAATCCTATGCTTACCGTCTAATCGTCCTATTAATCCTACGAGTTCGCAGCGGAATTATTACATACTTACTACGACGGGTGAAACAATGCCACTAACCGCCCATGCGGCTAGCTAGGCTACTAATACTTTACAGTCACGGTCTGATGAACATAACGTACCGAGCTACTAAATTACTTACCAAGATATCATATGCCAAATACTTACATCCAGGATCACCGAGTATTAAAATATATTCACTTACAACCTTTCAAGCTTACCAAAAGAATGAGTTTCTAAGGCTACTCATCTATACCCCAATCCAATACTTCCATTATCCAAAAAGGTGTACCCCATGGTACACCGGCTATTCAAAAACTACAGCCATGTACTACTCAGTACACCAATCACAATCCAGTGTTTACATTCCAAAAAGAAGATAAAAGAAATGAAACTAAGTCTTCACATCTTCATCCCTCGCGGGTACCTGCGTGTAGTAAAAATGGTGCCCCAAGGGGCTCAGCAAACGCTGCATATGGACTCCGCATATACCGCGTGCTAGCTAGGGCACGCCGACTATTTGACGTCCACTAAACATGCATTTCATTTATTTCATACATACATGCTTTTCATACATCATACATGCTATACAATTCATTACACAATTCAGGGCAACAATATCAAAGCATACATCTCACTCACCTTCACAAGGTTAGCCAAATTATGCATCCGGGTTAATCGGAATGCTTTACTCTTTTACTCATTACTTACTTTTTCTTACTTACAATTACTTACTTTCAATTACTTTACTTACTCATTCTTACTTACTTACTTATACTCAAGTTAAGTCGTCGGGACCTCCGGCCCTGGGGACTACACCGTCCCACCTCCGGGATTTACTTGACTCACCAATCCGGGATGCTACCCACTTAAGGGATTTGGGCCGCGGACCAGTTTAAGAGTCAGGAATTGGAGCCAACCTCTCATGACTCCGCATCCTCATGCGTGGCCGAAACTATATCAGACTTCTACTCATTCCAATTTAATTACCATTTTAAGTTAGGATGGTTAGCTTGTTAGGAATAAGTTAGAAGCCCAAACGCATCACAATCGGTCACAATGTAGTACATCATACATACACACATTCATATTCATCCAAACATTTCATGAATTATACAAACTAAAATTTAAGAAAATATTCACAACATACAACACTACATATCCACAAGTATGTATATTAACTCCGATTCGTGCATTTATCTTATTTGGTGATCAATTAGCACACAACACACAAATCAGAGTAACCAAGATAGCATACGGGGCATGAGGAATCCATACCGTTCACCGTTGTACGTGTTCCCAAACGTCCTTCCGGTGTCACAAATCAAATCCTATTATATACATACAATTGAATGATTAATCTAACTATCATTACTTAACTCATACTTACTATGTCCTTATACTTCTTACACTTACACATTACTTACTCATTTTTCATTACTTAAGTTTTTATTTTCTTACCTAAGGTTTGCATGCTTACATTCATGTACATATACATATATGTATGGGTATACATATATATATATATATATATACAATTATTATTTAAATTAAAATAATATTTTTTTTTGTCAGGATAGGGCCGTCCGACCCACCGTCTGACCCAAGCCCTGGGTCGGACCATTCCAGTAAGATTCGTTCCCAGAAAATTACCCCGTCCGACCCAGCACTATTCCGTCCGACCCATACTCTCTGGGTCGGACCATTCCAGAAGGTTTGGTTCTGTCGTCTAAGCTCCGTCCGACCCACGTCCGACTCACCGTCTGGGTCGGACGAAGTCAGAAACTTCGACCACTATAATTTTTGCCTGTCCGACCC
The DNA here is from genome assembly GCA_023374045.1 of Limonium bicolor. Classification (NCBI taxonomy): domain Eukaryota; kingdom Viridiplantae; phylum Streptophyta; class Magnoliopsida; order Caryophyllales; family Plumbaginaceae; genus Limonium; species Limonium bicolor. The sequence continues at coordinate 91,839,043 of CM041778.1, forward strand.
ACGTCCGATCCACGGCCCTGGGTCGGACCATTACAGAAGGTTTACGTTTGTTTATTTAAGCCATGTCCGACCCACGTCCGACTCACGGCTCTGGGTCGGACCATTACAGAAAGATTGGTTTTCGTTTCTTAAGCCCCGTCCGACCCACGTCCGACTCACCGTCTGGGTCGGACGGTTCCAGAACCTTGTTACCGATTTTGTTTTTCCTTCCCAATTTCACCCATTGCTTCCCCAATCTTCCTACATGTATCCTAACATGTTTTTGTGCAATTTAAACACCCTAAACCATGCTAATTCATTTCCTAATTCATCACACAACTTATACTAACTTATATACACAATTCTCTTAATTCCACTCAACACTTAAGCAGTTTTCTTCCCTAATGTCTTTTGCTACAGATTTTGATACTAACACTCCCCATCTACAACTCCCTCTTCTAATGTCATTTCTAACACCTCTAATACATTACAACTACATTAACTATCTCTCCTAATACACCCTTATCTTCCTCTAACGAAATCTGTTACAACCTACCTTATTCACCTAGTTAAAAATTCATTAAGTGTTCTAATCCTAGGCAAATTTTGCCATAGTCTCCCCTATAATTTTATACACTCACCACATTGTTCACACTCACATTACTAACCAATCCACCTGTTTGTACACAACAATAACATACTAAGTTCTTCCACCCAAATACTACCCATTCAACACTATAAAATTCCTGCACATTACATCAAATTCCCAATCTGTTTGTGACAGTTTTTAAACTGTTTTCAAAGGTTCAAAATGCTTACATTCTCTTACACATTATACTACTAGTGCATTACCATTTTACAATGTACATTTTATTTCTAAAAATCTGTTACATATACCAATATATACAAGGCTACACAATGAGCATTCTTACCTTGTTTCTCTTCTAGTTTCCTTTCTTCTTCTTTCTCCTTCCTTCTCTCTCTACCGGTTTTGAAATCTCAATCCACTAACACTACAACCATTCATATACACCATTCAATACTAAGAACTAACCCTAACCATTAATCAAGTTTCAATCTAGGTTTTAGGGTTTAGAAAATTTATTACCTTCCAAGAGTGCAAATGAAGCTTGGAGTGGTTCAAGAATGATATTTCCAACTCCACCAACAAGCCAAAATCGGCTAGAACACAAGGAACAACAAGGGTTTAGTTTATGAATTTCGTTTTGCCCACAAGGGCTAGAAAAAGATGGAGTTTTCGAAATATTTTTACCTTAGAAGAACAAGGAGAAGGAGGGCCTTCTAATGGTGGTGTTGAAGCTCCAAATGGGACATACCCATGAAATCGAAAGTTGTTGTTTTTGGATTTTGGAAGGATGAAAATGTAGCTCTTGGTGAGAGGATTACAATGGTGGTGTTTTTATAATTTTTTGGGAGAGTTTGGAGAGAGTTACAAAGGAGAGAAGTAGAGGTTTGTGGGTGTTTCTATTTCCACCATGGAAATCGCATGGAGAAGGAGAAATAGAGAGGAGGAAGAAGATGGGTACGTGAGTGAGAGAATAGAGAGTAGGAGAGAGAGTAGAAAGTGAGGGTGGGGGTTACTTTTGTGTTTTTAATTGTTTTTGTCCTTAGTGAGTAAAAGAGAGTAGAGTGTGTGTGTGTATATATGTAAAATCGGACAGCACACAGCACCCATGGGGATTTTAAAATTTTATTTACAATATTGGACACATAAGTTTGTGCTAATTATACTTCTACCCCACAACTTCCCGTTTTTGACAGTTTTTACTAATTCCTCGTTTTCTTGATTTTATTTGTTCTAAAGTCTCACTAATATTTATTAATGATTATTTAGTTGACTAAAATTGTTACGAGTCTATTTGACCCGCTTAAAGACACGTTTTCCCGGTTACCTCGAAAAACGCGCTTTAAGGTTCGTTAGTGATTTTAATCCATTTTAAGGATCCGTTTTCTTCGGGATTTGTTCCCTCATGATTATTTATACTTAATTAAGCCTCTAAATTATTTATTAGCCTAATTAATCACTATTTTTAATTACGGGGTATTTCACAGTATCTCTTTCATCAGAGCGGAACTCCGCTCTGATACCACTTTTTGTAACACCCCTAATCCTAAACCTGTAATAATATCGCAAGTCGTAGCATAACAGAATATAATTCGCAGCGAAAAATAAAACTATCTAACGTTGGTGTTACACGCCGTTACTCACCCATGTGAGCAACAAGGCAACCTTACTCCATCCATCAACTTCAACTTCTCACCGCTGTGATGAACAAGATACTAAGCATACTTAACTTACAAACCAAATCCAAACTGAGCAACTAAATGAAATACAACAAACTCTGAATACAGTACATAATAAAACTACAAGTGTTTATTGAAACGCATCAGCTACCCTGTGCCCCGCACTCAGATTTCCTAACCCGTTCTACTCTTGACTGGTCATCCTTAAGTAGAATTTGCACAAAGAGAATAAGTGGCCAACAATATTCACTTGCAAGAAGAATCAAATCTTAATGAATGCTTGAAATTATATTGAAATGATCATATTGTTTACAAAGAGGAATTATTCCCTAACCAAGAATAACAAGGAATTCTACTTCACCATCCATGAAAATACAAGAAGAAATACAAAGAGGAGAAGGAAATTTGACATAGCCTTAACCCTACAGAAATTTTCTCTTCTCTTTGTGGATGGATGCGCAGAACTTCCTTGGTAGAAGCGGTATAGATTTTGTGAAGTTTGAGTCGTGGGTGATGAATAATGATGATCTTGAAGTGTGCAGACTCTCGGCCTATTTATAGACTTCAATCTCCCCATGTGCCGGGAGTCATGCCGGATCAGTAATACCCGACACCACGTGCTTTTTAATAGTCATTTAAACCACCAAATCAGCGAGAAGATGCTTGTGCCGGATAGGGAAAGTCCGACACCATACCCAACATCAGTCAGTTTGTTAATGGTAATTAACCGCTAACTCTTGGTGAACTGAGGTGATTCTCTACTTGTGCCAGCTATGGTTTACCCGACACTGCATCCATCAACTCTTCCGGCTGCTCCACTGCTGCCGTGAATCGGAATTCCAGCACCCAGCCCGGTATCACTTGGTTTTTTGATTAGAAATTCATTCCTTGCATGAAAAACATACCAAACATAAGTCTGAATTTATATTATAGACTTTATGTGTAAGATAATGTAAAAACTAGTTATTTTAACCTTATTTTCATAAATAATCTTATAATTCTAATACTAAAATATGATAAGTATGAGGCTTATCGCTCCCCCTATTGTGTGAGAGCCTTAAGAAGGATTTGATGTACTTGTAAGAGGGGGTCATGTTGCTCACTCGGTGCTCTGTACTCTTTTTCCACTGGATTTTGGCTATAAAAGTTTTAATGAGACAATCATTGGGCATGAAGGAGGGGGCTGTAGGGATTGTCCCACACTCTGAGACAATTCCCTATGTACTTGGTTCTCTGTTTTTTTGTCAATAAAATACCTAATTACAAAAAAACTTAATAGTTATATAATTTTCTAATGTGGGACTTATACTCATTCCGGTGCCGAACCTAAGTTATAATCTGTGGGGGCACATGCCCCACATGTTTTTTTTTAAAAATACAAGTATATATGTGTTTATATATAGCAAAAATAAATAATAAATGTTAGATAACTAAATAGTGTAACCAAAATATATGATGTTTCGGTATTCAAAATAGTGCAAGTTCAAAACTTGAGTTGATGCTACCAATTAATACAACTACATTGAAAGAGCATCCCCACTTATGAAATATATTAAAATAGGAGATGAACCGATTTGTGAAAATCTAAACATTTATATAGAATCAAATATATTATTAGTCTAACTAATATTATCATGTATCATTTGAAAATGATTTAGGACCCATTCTTTTGCACCAGAATCAACTGGTTTATGATTTATCAGCTGGTTTATCAGGCTCAGCTCATTCTTTTGTTGTATTATGGGTCAGATACCATTTACTTATGAAGTTTATTCAAAACAGCATTATCAGTTAGTTAATCGACTGGTTTACACATTACCAGTTGTATTATAGTTGGTTTACATATTGTCAGTCACGTTATCAGTTGGTTTATCAGTTCAAAACTCTAATACAAAAAGAACAATTTATATAGATTTTTACACAATCATCTAATTTTACAAAAGAATGGACCTTATTCTGATATAGAGCCAATATAATTCAAATATCAAATATTATTTAAAATTAAAAAATTTATTATTTTTATTTGACAAATTGCTATCCTACCACAGAGGTTTTAAAGTCTAAATCCAGCACTGACTTATTCTCAAACAGACCCAGCAGTATTCGTGAAGCTTACATTACAACATGGAACGTAACAATATTCGTAAATCCTATTCCCGAAAAGAAAAAAAACTTTGTTACTTAAACGACAATAACAGCGGAAGAAGACGAAAGTTGATCGAACAGCTAGCAAGCAAGCCTATGTTTACATAACATAATGCACGGCACCGCCATGCCTTTAAACAACTAGCTAATAGCTCTACTACTACGTATGTACACGGACTATTAAAAAAAATCAAGTGAAAAAAACAAGAACTAGCAGCAGTATCGTCAAAGGGCGCGTACATACATGTAGGAAGTTCTGTATACGAGTACAAAAATATCAGTCCCAGAATCAAGTTAACGCGCCGCGGCCGGGTCCCTATCTCAAGTAAGTCGAGTGCTCCATCTGACATATACGTAACGTACGTAAAACGAGCGACGGAAGCTGAATGCGGCAAAGTCGCACAATGTTAACCACAGGCGGGAGTTGAGAGAAGTATTATATTAGTACTACTGCAAACCCGCCGCCCCCATCAAAGACCAGGCCGTATAGTGATTTTGATCATCCTGAGCTGTTGCACTTGGCGTTGTAAAACTTATAGTAGAGGATGAATTAGGTGGTGATGCAGATGACGATACTAGTGGGAAGTAGTGATATTCAAGCTGTTGTTGTTGCTGCTGCTGCTGATAATCAATGTTGATGTTGTGGTTGTTGTCTAACATCTTGACATGATTGTTATTATCCTGAACGTCAGTATTGTTGGAGTATTGTGATAATGATTTGTTGTTGGTAGTAGAATTTTGGTGGTGGTGGTATGAGCTGAGTGCTCCAATTGGGAGATTGGAATTGTCAATGCTAGCTACGTCGTATCGACCAATATCAAAGTTAGTCACCGCGTTTAAGCCACGAAACTTGATTGCTGCTATGTCGTACGCTTCGGCTGCTTCTTCTTGTGTACTGAATGTTCCAAGGTACAAATCTTTGTTTCCCGCTACTCTTCCTATTCTAGCTTGCCATCTACCGTGTTGATGGTGCCTGATCGATCGATCATGAAGACCGACGGGTTATTAGTAAGTCAAAGTTTCACTTTCTTGGTAATAATTAATTAGACACTACTACTACTACTACTATATCGTATTAATCGTGCAGTAATTAACAAACCTGGTGACTCCTCGATACATAGACGCACCTCTTGAGAATCCACTACTCTTTCTTCGAAGTGATGCGATGAACTCAAGCCTAGTCATGTTTTTCATTTCTTCAAGCTCTTTCTCATAGTCAGTGACAGGGAAATTTGTTGTCGTAGTGGGACCCCAATACTTGAGTGCAGCTAAATCGTACGCTCTTGCTGCTTTCTCTTCTTTATCGTACCCACCTGATCATAATCATCATCATTTTGTACCACACACGGTCAATAACGAAACAATATTCATGTCGATCGAGTACATGTCACCACATTATAGTACGTACTACTCTACTCCCTCCGTCTCTTGACTGTCCTATTTACTATTTCGACATGTCGTTTGACTTCAATTTTTAACATATAAGATAAATTTTAAAAAATATGATTCGTTACATGATAAACTATATAATACAAAATTTAGTTTTATAAAATTATTTTACCTTATATGTTTAATATTGAGGTGAAAAAACATGCCAAAAAACAAACAAGACACTTATGACGGGACGGAGGTAGTATTAGTTAATCATAACATTTCTTGCACCTGTTTTGTCTATACACGATGTCAGCATAATCGATTCAATCATAGTATACTCCTATATACTAATAGTCAAGATATTTGTCCATTTGGGTCAGAAGTACCCATCCATCATCATTATCATGAGTACTACTTGTGAAGGCTGCTAGTATATAAATATGCGTACGCCCATTAAGTGATACTACCAAACTCTTCTCTGCAACTGCTGGCGGTACCATAAACAAAAATGTTGCAATGATAAAAAAACAAGGCACTTAATGCAGTATTTTCACTTATGAATGCATTGCATAGAATGTAGCATCAATAAAGAATTCAACGGTCAGCATATTACCTAAATAAACTGTAGGCGAGGATGATCATCAAGTGGGCCGACAAGTTGTGTATCAAATTGATCAGATCGACAACAAGAATAATACAATCAGAATTAGCTACTGTAAGATTCCATAAAGTAATAGTAATAGTGATATAGTAATATTTATTTTAGGGACTGAATTAATCACCTTGACGGCCTTTTCTACTCTGACCTTCTCTCCTGCAACTGTTATCCCATAAATGAGCTTCATATCTTCCCGTCCACCTATGCCTGCATGACGTAAATTATTTATTTCTTCATCATTTTAGTATTAATTAATTAATTGTTCATGCTATATAAACATACATGTACTTGAAGTGTGTGCATATATATTTACTACTGTACTGCTTCATAAGAGCATGCTAGCACATACCCACAATAAGTACTACACAAGTCTACTGCAGCACACCCTTAAACATAGAGAGGATATATTCGAGTTGTATATAGTACTATATTCATATACAAACCATTCTTTTTATATTAGGGTTTCGAGCTAATTATATATCATACTAGTAGTCAGTAGAATCGCAACTTCACGGTGACACGATATAAAAAACTAGAAAAGTGAATAAAAATAAAGTAGTACTAGTATGATTCGCTTTAAATTAAGAAGGAAAAATATTTATGGGTATTTGATTCCAGTAACTAATTAATTTACCGAGTAACACCGCGGTAAATGGACGTGCGTTGGCCAAATGTTGTGGCGGTGTCAACCGATTTCTTTGGCGTGCTGCTGCTGCTGATGATGTCAGTAGTTGGCTGCGCTTCTTGTACATCCAGTTGCAGTTGTTGTTTAGCGGTGAACGCATCTGCTATTAAACCTCCTCCTCCTTCAGCATCGCCGCCGCAATTACCAGATGACGGCGAATGATTCAATTGGTTAGTGTACAGCGGCCAGTAGTTATCAGCTGCTCCTGTATTACTATCATCGGCTGGGAGGATATCATTATCAGCTGCTGCTCGCGGAATGTCAATAGCCTCCGATTTCTTATTATAGTTACACTCTTTGTCTGGTACTAATCCACATCCAGCTGATCCTGAGATAATTCAAAACAAGACGCATGTGTTGTGCTTCATCAGGATATATAGTTTATATATATAATCAAGTATAGGGTAATAGGGAAAACAAATTTAAAACTAAACTATGATGTATAATTTGTGAAAGTATTAATTAATTAATTAATTATAGCTATAGTAATAAAGTCATCAATATTGTAGGACACGCACATACCTGATGAAATAGCGGAGAAATTATCAATACAAGCGGGAGGTTGAATTAGGGGTGATGAGATGTTATGATTTTCAGTGAAACATTGATGGTGGTGAGTCGACTGTGAGGTGGGGTTAGGGTTAAGAGAAAAACCAAGCCAGCAGTTACAACTGTTGTAGTAGTAGTAATATTTATCTGAAGGGACATAAGAAGAAGAAGAAGAGTAGTAAGAAGCATCCATAGTTATGGTGTATGATCGATGATCTCTATAGAGAGAGAGAGGTGTGTGTATTTTGGTAGCTAATGGGGGAGAGGACAGAAGTGGGGTGGACACCTTGGGAAACAGCGCTGGCTGGCTGTTTATAACAAAAAGACAAGTACATGGTGGGGAAAAGATATTACTACTACTTACAAATGGCACAAATATAGAGGGGCGTAGATAGGTGGATGGATGGGTACTGCAGCTGCTGCAGACTATACACAAGCCCAAGGGTTGGACGGAAGAAATTGCACTTAATACGGTACATTGTTTTTTCTTCATTTAAAAGGACTTATCATATCAAACTACTACTACTACTACGTATTTTAATTACTCTGCAGTCGTTTCATGACACACAAATTTACTCTTAATTACTCATACACAGAATTTACTGTTAAAATCAGCTAGTCCGTTAAATAGAAAGGTAAAAAGAGAAAAAAACTTCATTCAATAATTGTTCATTCAGTAAGTATCCAAAGCGGAAAAAGTGTATAGATAAACTTCCAGAAGAATGAGATCTTACTATTGGCATTGGCAAATGGCAAGTCCTTCTCCTCTTTATTTTCCTTTTCCAATCGACAATAGTGTGCGGCTAGAAGTAGAAAGTACTAGTAGTACTAGTAATTTCTAATTTCCGTTGCCGCGTGTAGTTTTTAATTTGTCATTTTGACCGGTCAAAAACTCATTCTCCACTCTTCTCCTTCAATACCCCTCCCCTCCCACCAATTGGTCATCGCTTTTTTGCCGCTAGCTCGGTTGCCTTAGGCCATCCACAATAATAAGAGTGGATTCTACTCTCAAAATAATAATATTTTATTCTCTTCCTCATAAATCTCTCTCTTCTTTTGCTAAGACACCCACTTTTTGGGGTTTTTAGTTAAGAAACTCTCACACAACTTATCTCCTCCATGTCATCATTTATCTTTTTGTTTTATTCCCTTAGGTCATGCACGATGGTAAAAGTGGATTCCACCCACCACAAATATTATTTTATTCTCCTCTCATAATCTCTCTCTTACTTACCTAGGTTCTCTAAAAGAGAGTGTCTTAGTTAAGAACCCCTCAACATCCTCTCTCCTCCACCTCATCATTTTCTTTTTTCTCTTTTAACATTATGGGTGGAATCCACGCCATTGTGGATGCCCTTAATCGCATTTCATTTCAATCTCACCCGACCCGACGTCTCATTCTCAACCCTTCTCTCTCCCTTTAAGATTATGTCAGCCTCGTGTTTCTAAAGTTCATCTTTGTACTTACGTTACGTTAGACAAATGTCCATCCCGTTTTAACAAACTTTGAGAGACTATTATCTGGCTATATAGGAAAAATAAGCTCATGTTTGGATATAGATTATAGAGTCACTCGGATATAGGAAGCTAGTATGTGACAAACTATTCCTCACGTCACGAACAAACTTACCCTAAATTAGTGCGATTTTTTTTCTTGATGTCACCCAAACAACCCTCAAGAGAGGGTTAAATGAATGTTGATGTGAGTGTCAATTCTTTGTTGATGGGACTAATTAAGGTCTAAGATGTAGATAGATCGAAACTGTAGGTATATGAAAGATTCTCTCAGACAACCAGATAAGACCAACCAATTTGTCAGTTCAAAAGGAAACCGAAATATATACAAACTTTTTCTTTTGTTGTTAAAGGTATTGACCATTGACCAATCACTATATACGGAGATGCATGAGAACTCATCCCGACCGTCAATGGTTTATGGTTTTGTTAGTAGACTTGGAATAGAATTGTACCCATAAAATAATAGTCATACTAGCTAAGCTACCAGTAGTAAGAGTAAAGATTTTGCGGCCTATCGTATACATGCCGCATGCCGGATCCATCGGTTGATCTAAGCTAAAAGTGCGTCTAACCAAACCTTTTTTTTTTTTTTATGCATTCCTAGCTAGTACCTTCCTATCCTTATTTCGTCACTCGTCTACGTTGTTTGTAATCTAAAACAAAAATGATATATTATTCATACTATAGTGTAAAAGGCTGCTTCTGCTGGTCGAATTATTTGCATATCCATGATGATGATTGATTCTTTGGATGTTCGGGCGCCTTCCATCCTATCCATTTGAAAGGTGGACACGTATGAGTTGTGACAGGTGCACGTGGCATCAATGTTTACATGCAAGCACGTGCATGCCATCATAACCGGCGCGCATTATTTCACACTATCTAATTCTAATCTATCTTAAGCGGTGAGCAGTATCTAATTTGTCTCTTCCTTCCACTCTCTCTGCTATGTAAATTACACGTAACGTAATAATACCATTTCGGGTATTAAACAAACTTGTACCCTTTGGAGGAGAGAGAGGGTTAATAAAGTAAGTAAGTAATCCATGCATACATATCTATCCAAACAGACCTCTGCAATTCTATTATTTAACGTCTTAGAAGAAGAGACCAATAATGCACAAAAGATCGTGTGCAGAGAATCAAACGTAAATCATATAACAAACAATTAAGAAAGTGGTCTCATGGTACATATATGTCGACCGCTACACACAAAAGCGCACCACGTGTTAGACATTTTCTTATAAACTACATATCAGAATTAGCTAGCCTGCTTTTATATTACTCTTTGACTTAATAAATTAGTTTGATTACACAACAAGGCAACCCAGCTGCGGGCTGCCAGCCTCACCGTACGTATTATTCTAATACCACTTGACTTGTTGCCGTAATCTTTTTTATTCTTGGTGGTTGTTGTTGATAATTGTCTATACGTGGAGCATCCATGCCTTTCCATCTCTGCCTTTTTAAAGAATTGTACATTTTATAGCCATGTGATCTCTTACTATTCTAATTAGTCTTCTTAGAATGACATGTGGGTCTACTTCTAATTGAAGCAACAACTAGCTTAGCTAGCTAGCCACCAGTTTTAAGGATAACCATCGTCTGTTTCGAATCTATCACAAAGTCACTTTGTCTAGCCCTAAAATAATCCATGTAAGAATGAATACTTGAGACAATCTATTTTCTTTGAAAATAAAAGCTCCTAGAAAATAAGGAGGCGCTCGCTTCCTGCATTACTATTGATTCATTTAAAGTCCCCTCCAAACCACCGATTCGTTTAAAAACCGGGAAAACCGTACCGAAAATTCAGTTAACCATACTGTTTTCCGGTTTCGATTAACCGACCAATTAAATAAGTCGGTTATAGTTACGGTTATCAGATTTAGTCCAACCGGTTAACCGGATTAACCATTTAACTATTTATAAATTAAAAAAATTCTAAAAGTCTTTATACACTTTCCTTTCTTTAATTTGACTTCTAACCCTTACATTTTGTGTTAGATAAAATAATTTTTGTATTATAAGATATGAAAATCGATAAAGGTCAGATTTTTTTATCATATAGTTATCTTACGATTAATATTTCGTATCATTACTATAATATTTTCTATAAAGCTTGTAGGAATGACGAAGCTCACAGCGGAGCTACTTATAATAATAATTGATGAGTCTTTCGATTTTTCAAGTGACGGGTGAAAGTATTTGTTAACAATACTTAGTTGTTGTGAGTTAATGATAAAATTTAGTTGTTATGTAATGACAAAATTTAGATGTGATGTAAAGAGAAACTAAAATGGCTTTCTGTAATAATAAAACTTATGATGTAACGACAAATTTTATGATTTTAATTATAGGTTGTAATCTAAAATAGTATATTTTTTTCCTTTATCCGGTTAACGGTTAACCGGAAAACCGTACCGAAACCGGCGATTAAATGAACCCGGTTAACTGTTTCTAAATGAAACGGTTACAGTTATCAATATCGACTAACCGCTAAATGTGATTAACCGATTATCAACGCCCCTAGTTAATTTAAAACTGCGAAAGACGAATATGCATTGTATTTGTAAAGGTGGCGATTATATTACACTGACTGACAATTATAGAAACATAAACTTTTCTTTAAAAATAATATTTTTGTCCTGTAATAAAAAAATATTTAATAAAATTATTATTTAACATGTACTCTATACTAATAACACCATACTTCTCTGGCCATAAAATATAATCTAACTCAACGACAGTTATTCCTAATGCAGTTAACGGTGTTATGTTAACCTAGCCAGTCCATGGCTGTTTGTTTGTCAACCCATTCCTTGTTGTCCGTGCTAAACTAGATTCCCTCATCGGTAGCTTCCCAATATATATCAGCATGCTTTTGCATATCGTTATTGAATGCTTGGAACCCACAAGTTTTACCCTTCCATTTAAGATCACAAGTGAAGAGTGTGCCCCCAAACACCTTTTCCCCGAACTTCCAATTATTTTCTTGTCCGACTTCCAGATGGTGCACTCCTAAGTCGTTGTCTTTCGATTTGCAGTGGGCGTCCAATGCCCCTGCATTCAACCCATTTATCACGTGCACATGATACTCAGAAGGGTTGTAAAGCATCCCTGGGTAAGCCAACGCTTTGTTGATGAAAAAGGTTGATAATAATATCAACATCACTTGTAAAACTCGGTGGACCTGCAGATGACCCATGATCTGTTTCAGTTGATGAATCGATGCAAATTTAAGAATCAAGTCTGTAACTGGGATCACGAATAGATTGTGACCGAGATCGATCTGACGTTTTTTTATCAATACAATTCCAGCTTTTATATTGTTTTGTTATTCCCTTGGTTATATTAGCAAATTTCCTTGATTGCTTAACACGTGGAAATGAAAAACTACTTCCATTCTAAAATAGGAAATAGAACATTTATTTTTGGTAATATGTTAGATTAAATTTGTTTTTGTGGATGCATCTCGAATACCTCACATAACGACCAAACAGCAACAAATAGTCCAAGGTCAAGCTCAATCACAGATACAAACCGAACATAAGACTATCATCTACAGATCTTCGTGGATCTTGCCTCAACAGAAAAACATCCAAGTGACACCCATAAGCAAACACAATGGAAGCACATATTTACAATGTCAACACATGGTTTCATTGTCAAGTACCAGTAAAGCAAATAAAACAGGCTTCCTCCTGATGCTCCTGAGCAACCAAAATATAATTCAGCCATCCGCAGCAGTCTTGAAGTGGAAGTCATCGATGGTGCAGTAGACTAATCCTTCTTCCTCCAGAATCTTCAAGCTCTCCCTGTAAGACAAACAAACATGGCAGAGCAACCAGGCCGCAAAAAAAATTATTGAGAAACCAGGCAAGACAAAACGGAACTAATATGCACCCATAACGAGATTACAGTGTGATCGAAAAAGGTGTGAGACAAAGAGAAAGAGAAAGATTACACTATCTTTGGCAATGGAGTATTAAGCTTTCTGGCTATATTGTCTCGATGCAGTCCCTTTTCACTGGTTTCCACGTGTCAGGAGAAATGTATGCAAGCATCAGATATTTTGGCGAAGCAGTGGAAACAAAATAATAACATACATGCATCATCAATCAAACATTCTAAATTTTCAACCAAACGTAAGGCAATTATACCTTAATTTTATGACTAGTAGAAAACAAACAGAAACACGAGCATGTCATGATCTCATAAAAAAAGCAACCGGACTTCGTTTAAAATAGTGTGTGAAACAAAGAAGAGGGCAAGAAACATGCGAATTCACTTGAAAGAAAACTGAAGTTTAACCATAATGTGAAGTACGAAAATGCATAATGAACAAATGCAATGGCATAAAATATATAAAATATGCTTACATGTTTGAGTGTTGCTGCAGACAGTTCAAAATCATCTGTTCCATACCCTCCATTCCTGCTGTAACATTTGACTGTCCGGGGAACTAAATGATAGGAAAATAAAATATTCATCAGCGGCAAGGAAGCCACACTAATCAGAGTTCAGAAAAGTACGTACTTGACTCTGAGGCATAGACTGTTGTTGTCCTCTGTAAGGAGTGCCATTATTAACAGGTGCATCAACACGATGACTACCGCCACCTTTCTGTCAAGTGGAACATTACACTGAATCAATAAACGAGCAAGGTATGGTTGATTTAATCTAAGTTGTCTGAGATCAAAGCATAACCTGTAACTTAATGTTGTAGGCGTGAACATACATACACTCCATGAAGTGGCAAGTAATCTCATTATAATCAACCACCGGCCTGATATCAAAAGGCAAAAGTCTACATGAGTATTCCAATATATATAAAAAAACAAAACACGATCACAGTTTTAGACTCAATGAAGACTACTATTTCCAATCTTTGATTTAGAAGCGAGAGACAAGAAGCACGCTAATAACATTTGAGCAGATAATTATTACTTCATTAATAATCTTACTCAATCATGTGGATTCGTTTAAGCAGACACAAACATAAAAGCCTAGATCTGTATGGGCAAACCTTCTGAGACGTCCCAAAATGAATTCTTGCCACTAAAAGGATTACACTCTCTAGTGCCTCAGCAATGATCCTTGACAAGGGTAGATTTTCTTAATGATCTGTATCCTATTCCTATCTATAGCAAGGTGCACTAGAGACAGAAGCAATTGAACACATTATCTACCAGGAGGATGAGGCTTACCACAATACTCAAAGTTTGGCTACTTGAGAAGGAACAAATATATTTTCCATAGAACTACATAAGCAAGAATGTAGCATTCAAAATTCACATTTATGACTCATGGTCCTGATTTGACACTCACCAACAACAACAACCCAGAATGAGTATGATCCTAGACATGACCATGAGCTAGATAGTCCCCAAGGTAGCCTACAGGCTAGCAAAAATATCACATGATATCACAACAGAGTACCCACACTCTGTATCCTCTAGTAAAAGGTATTGAGAAATTCAAGTTTGAGAGGGGGAGAAGAATATACTGAACTGTCTCCCTGAAGTTCATCACAGATTATTATTGGTCAGAATTTGGATGTCACTAACTCCACATTTTGAATTCCACAATCAGTTCTAATCAGAATAGACTCTAAGGACATTAATTTATTAAGAAAAATACTTCACTTGAACATGGTAGCATTCGCTCAGAATTAAGCATTCCAATATATTCTGACTGTCTCCTTTTTCCCAGATTCCTTAATCTCACTCAAGTACCCAATTCAGACAACCTTGAATGCATTTTTTCGCGAGTTTAATATAGAATAAATAATCTCTAGCCAGAATTCTCATGCCACATATAGCTCATATGTTTAGGAGACAGTATAACCCCTTTATACTTACCGGAATGCAAATGCTACCAGCTGCCTTTTCCCTTGAAACCCTTTTAAGTGAGCAAACACACGTATATACATGCCCTCACTAGCAACAAATAAACAAACACATGTTAGATATACTTCATTCTGCAAAGTTTCAGAGAAATAGAAGAATTTCATAAGTCTTAGCCACTAACTTGAGCTATTAACGCCTAACCATTAATCAAAGATATAAGATGCTACGAGGAAACTCACATTATATTCTCCACTTCTTTGGAATCAATCGCTTCATTGATCCTGTAAATCAAACCCAGAGCACATCATTGTTCAGAACACATTCTCAGACATAACATTAAAGGCTTAGTTGTTTTTTTCACGAAACGTGAGCACAATTTTACTTTTTGTGCTCACCATCTTTGAACATTGATTCTCCCAGTTCCATCATCAAGAACGAAACCAACATCTGAAACCCTCTCAACTTTGTTGACCACCATACCAACCACCGTAACCTTCAAAAACAAATCAACCCGTATTTAATCAATCATATTTAAAAATAAACTGATAATCAGAAACGAAGTGTCACCGTGGTAACAAAACAAACGAGGACATGGAACATACATTGTTGACTTCGACTCCATCCACAACAAAGTAGGAGCTCTCGCTAGACCCCGAAAGTGCTTCGTTGATTTGCTTCACAGTTAAAGGTGCTAATCCCATTTCGCGATTCTGCAACATTCAGAGACACGAGTGCAAACTGAAACTGAGAAACGAAATTTGTCACTTTAAGAAAACGAAAAATCGTGGAATGAGCCTGTATCAAACATTTTGATAGATCTTGTATATGATATACTAAAACCCAATTATTAGTTAAGAAGACAGAAAGACATTGAGTGGTTGCGCGTACTCTGCTGTGAAGATGTGCAGGCTCGGCGGATTGAGTAGCCTGAGAAGGCATGAATCCGCCGCCAGAGAATGCAGCATTGCCGTCGAACGTATTAGAATTCATCCTTATCCACCAGCGTTTAGAGATTCAACCGAAAAATGAAAACCCTAGGAATTGCTCTTCACACCGACGATCTTAAAGAAAGCGATAAAGAAGCAGGAGTTCACTATGGTGTTCCCGCCCTTTCTCCTTAGCGGAGGTGTATAATATAAATGAGGGCTGGAGTTTGGGGAGAGTGCGCTGGAAGGAACTACTCCCGCCGTGCGGTTGGAACTTCGAAGGAAGTGTAGGGTCGGAGTAGGGCTAATCAAACCCAACTCTAAAAAAAGTTTGACCTGGTCTGAAATTTAAAATAAATATATATTCACCAATTCCAAGCTGATGATTAAGCCATGTTTTGGTCTATTTCATCTTTTTGTATGTTATATTTTTATGGAGTAAAATTTTTAAATGTTATATTTTATTATATAAGTTCAAATTATATAAATTTTATACCATTTTTATTATAATTCAAGTTTTTCAAAATATGACTCAACATGAGTATGTTTTGATAAATTTTTTATTTTTTATTTTTGTATGTACATATGTTTTAAGATTCATTGTGAATCTTAAGTTTAAGAAAAGTTAATCAAAGGTTGTTAAAAAGTGAATCAAAGGTTGTTAACAAGTGAATTAAAGAGTTGCTTAAAAAGTGAATAAGAGGTTTTAAAAAAAGCGAATCTCATAAACAGAAATTGCTTAACTAAAGTGATTTTGATTGTTTGACTAGTGTGATTCAGAGGTTTTAGAAAAGTGAATCAAAGGTTGTTAAAAAGTGAATCACAAGTTGTTGCAGAGTGATTCAAAGTAATAAGAAAAGTGAATCTCGTAAGCATAGATTGTGTTAACTAAAGTGATTGAGAGGTTTAAGAAATGTGAATCAGAGGTTTTTATAAAGCGAATCATGGGTTTAAGAGAAGTGAATCAGAGGTTTAAGAAAAGTGATTCTCGTAAATAGATATTGTTTAACTAAAGTGAATAAGAGGTTTAAGAAAAATGAATCAGAGGTTTAAGAATAGTGAATCAAACATTTTTCAAGGTGAATCCAAGGTTTTTAAAAAAGTGAACAATTTGTTTAATACTATTAAAAGTTAATCCTACCACAAACTTATGCGAGAATAGTATGAACCTTTTATTTATTGAAAGTGAATCATTCATTTTTTAAAAGTGAATCTTATGTTTAAGAAATACGAACATTTCATATAAATGTGAATCCTTTGTGTCTTTTTTAAAAGTGACCCTTAACCCTGCACTACAAACCCTAAAAATGCCTTCACCGTTTTTAGCATTCATAGGGTGGCTTTTAGGGTGTTTGGGGGGGGGGGGGGGTAGGGTAATCTTTTTGGCATTGGTTCTACACTTTATATCGCTGTTACAGACTCGATAGGTTTTTAGGGTTTGTGGTATAAGGTTTAGACCCTAAACCCTAAACCACAAACCCTAAAAATATCTTCGATGTCTTAGCTTTCTTAGGGTGGTTTTTGTGTGTGTGTGTGTGGGGGGGGGGGGGGGGGGGGTGGGGGGGGGGGGGTACTTTTTGGTATTCGTTCTACACTTTATATTATCGTTACTGATTCGATAGGTTTTTAGGGTTTGTGGTTTAGGGTCTAACCCTGCACTACAAACCTTAAAAATGTCTTCGCCATTTTTAACTTTCCTATGGTGGTATTTAGAGTGTTTGAGGTAAGATTCATTTTGTTAATGAGTAAGGTTCATTTTATTATTAAAGAAGATTCATTTTGTTAATGAATAAGATTAATTTTAAAAATACGTAATATATTCTCCTTCTAAAAACATAAAATTTTAAGTTTACCTAAACATATCCATGATGCATCTTATTTTAAAGAGCACGAAAAATGATGAACAATGATATAATTTTTATTCTTTTTGCACTTATATTTTGTGAGTTATAATATTTTGAATAAAAATATTTATTTCTCTCTCCTCCCAACCCAACTCTCATGTGCAGCGTGTACAACTCTTTTTTTCCTCTTTTTCTCTTTTTTCTTCTCTTAATTTTAATTGGATCAGTAATGTAATGACTTGTGGCATGAAGCCATAGAAGAAGGTGGAGCAAGCTCTAGGTTCTCCATTATATATATATATATTTTAAACTTAATTTTTATATAATTATTTAATTTTATTAATTATTTAAAACTTTATTAATTATGTATTAAAAAAACTAAAATCGGGTCCGGCGGATGGATCAGGTACTGACAAGCAGAGCCTGGTAAAATCTGGTATGACTTGGTCCAACCTGAAAATTTTTAAAAATCAAGGCTGGACATTAGAAAACAGGTCTGGGAGGTGTGCTGGCCCGCTCGCCTGAACATTTGATCACCTCTAGGTTGGAGCGTAAAATATGAAATCTTTTTTTTCTTTGAAACACACCAGCATAATAATACTAATACGACAATACATAGTTGAGATCATAATCAACCTCAAGATGAGCCAACTGGCACTACTAGGGGAGTTCAACCCACCCAAGAATACCTGAATGGTACCTAAAGCCTAAGGTACTATTCCAACTGACCGTAAGGGTCCAGAGCCATACAAGCTCATTGCCAAGATCAAAAGGCAGACATATATTGTTGATAACACTAACAGGGAAAAACCTCTTCTTAAGGATATGAACTATTAAGACTACACTGTGGAAATTAAAAGAACTGACCCACTTATTACTAGATAAATGCCAAAACTTAACCCAAGCTAACTAGCCACATCAAACCCCCATAGAACAATAGCCACCAGAGAGTTATGCCAATACTGGTGACTACAACCTCCGGAGGTCAGTTTTCCTAGCAGTCCCCAGTGAGCCCAAGGACTACCGCCAACCCATCCGAAGTAGGAGTCGAGGTATAGTTTCTATATTATGAACCAACTTCACCATGAGGCAGGGATCATATCTTGATTGGCATTTCTTACCCATTTTTACATGTTGACCCACTTTGGAGGGGGAGCCAACATCCTCACGAACACTCTTCTTAATGATGCGACTGTAGTTAAGCTTCTTGTTGCTTGCCACGCATGATTGATTATCAACCCTCATTGATAGAGGAGAGTCCTCTTGTATGTTTCCCTCATGTGCTTACCAGAATCATGAGAATTAGCAGAGTTAAAGCTAGGGTGATTTGTACCTCCGAAAGATGCTTTATGATTCTTAAAACCCAAAAACGCCATAGAAGGACTCGAATGAGATGGAATAAGAGGGTGACTGTGACCATAGATTAACTTCCAAGCCTCACTATCATCCTCAACTGGGGTCTTCCTTCCAAAGTGCAAACCCGAAGCCCTTAACCAAGGAACATAGGGATAAACACCAGTGGGAGGGCCAGACTGAGTTAGGAAATCATTTGTGACATGCAGAAATAGCCCACACCTAAAACAAATGGTTGGGATCTAGTAACTGACCCTCGGATGAATTTACATCCGGCGAACAACACTTTGACACAGCGGAGAACCAGATTAAGAACATCCAGGAGTACTTTAAACCGCATATTATCGCCACCTATACGGCCTTCCTCCTCGCTATACTCAAGGAAACTTCCAAACCTCTTTCTTAACCGACGAGCCAAGACCTTGTTCTGAAAAAGGAAAGGGACATCATGAACTCTCACTCACATTGAGATCCAGCGAAACTCATGATAAGCCGGAGCTTTAAGCTTGTCAATGTGCTGGAAGATGAGAAGATAGCCATCAAAGGACCAGGGACCGCGGTTAAGAGCTGCATGCACAAGCTCCGCCCTTTCAAACTTAAAGAGGTATAAGCTCTTACTAGCATTACGAATCTTGAGGTCATCTTCCATCTTCCATACCCGACTAAGGGTGCTCTCTATTGTCCGAACATCAACACCTTTTGAGGAGAAAATCTTGCAAAGAAGGCATCGGTCAAAGGGGATGACATGATCACCACCCCGATCATCCAACGATGTTATTTCGCCTTCCTCAAAAGTGTGTGACATTTAGCCACAATATCATCCACTATGGCATGCTCGGAAGACTCGATAATAATGGCAGGGAAGCAAGATTGAAGAAAAGAGGAGGAGAATGAGGGTGGGAGAAAACAGGAGATTTGAGGAAGCAGAGAAGATGAGGGCGGCAGGAGGTAGAGCACTGCACGAAACAAAGGGAAGAAGACGAGAATGAGATGATCCTCAGACTTTGCTTGAGAGGATCCGAATTTAGCTGGAGAAGAGGAAGACAAGGGAAAACACTAGGAAAGGGAAGGGCTCCGCCGAAATGGGGAATGTGAAGTACAAAATCATTGAGCATACACATATTGTATAATATAAGAAAGCATTCAATATTTACTAAAAAAGATAACAACCTCGAATACATCCATATGTAACAACTGTACATATATCTATATAAAACCTTATATTATATATAAAACTATACAACCTGTATAATAAAATTGCATATGAAATACTTTATAGTACAATTATTCATTGTATAGATTTTCATTACTACTTGTACGCGTAGGTAAGAATTTTCCAAAAAAATTCACTTGTATTAAAAAGAGGTTCAATTTCCACAATAATAATTCTTTAAAAAAAATATTCCAAAAAATAATAATGAGGTTTTATGCTTTGAAGAATTGTTGCTGAAATTCTATACTCATTTTTGTAAGAAAAACTGTACTGGATAATATAAAAATGAAAATTTAAAATAATACTATATAATTAGACTAATTTTCTATATTTTAACAGCTTAACAATGTACATATGAACATACAAAGGATAAAGTGCAGTAAATGTTTTGGGGATTTTCTTGGTTTGGGTTGATAAACTAAAATGAAGAAAACAACAAAGATAAACTAACAAATTATGATAGATGTACCCGGGGATTGATGTTCGCCCACTTCACCCCTTTACTACCAATTGTCGACTCTTGAACTTAATTAACTAGCAGCCTAGTCCAGGTCTACTAATCCTAACCAATTTAGTAGGAACACGAAAGTTATAAGTACCCAGTTCAATGTCAATAGCATTAAGCACGTGTTCCCCCTAAGTTGCAATGGAATCTATCTCAAATACTTGAGATCTGATTACGTTGATTTAGTCCCCAACGGTATAGATCTCTACTTTCGATTAACTACGGTAGAAACCTACCCTAATGATAAACTAATCGGCAACATCAAACCAACAAATTGAACACAATGATAATAAATTGAGCAACCCTAAACATATCCCCAATTTCCATATATACAAGCTTAAAAGCATAAACACTAAATAATCATCTTTAATTAAGCCCAAGAACTAAAGTAAAACATTAAAAAAGTTTAAGAAAATTCTCATCCCTAGGTACAAGGAGGCTAATCCTTCATTAGAGCACAAAAAGAGGGAAGAAGAATTAACCAGTGGGTTGTAGATGAGCTTCTTCTTCGTCGTATGGAAATGTAATGAGCAAGAAAGCCCCAAATGTCCGACCGACCCACCCTTGGTCGGTCGGCCCTTTAGAGACGAAGGCATGTGATCATTTTAAGTCCCGACCGACCCACTTTAGATCCGTCCGGTGGGTCGGTCGATTCCAGTAGCTCCCGGAAGAGTTGGACCGACCCACCCTAGATCGGTCGGCTGGGTTGGTCGGCTCCATGTTTTGCTCTAACTTGCGTGGGGCCTAGAATCTTCGTTGTGGCTCAGAATTGCTCCCCGTTTGCGGCGTTGGAAAGCTTGAGGGATGAAGAATCTGTTGATGCACTTCACTAGCTCTAGAAGAACCCAAAATTATGCTCAAAATAAGATTTTAACTATCAAGAGATCAAACTCTATAAGTTCACTATTAATCACAAAAACACTCTATCAAGTAGTGAAATAAGTTATGCACCAAGTAAAATAAAGGTGAATAAAGACCTTAAAATAGTATTATTTCACCACTTATCATCTACACGCGACTTCCCTCACGTGGAGTGCAAGGATTCTTGCCTGTATGCATGCTAAAATATACCAACATGATGAACGTGAATGAAGTGAGCGCATTACGTGCATGTGTAACATGGATTATGCGCATGGTGAGCAAGGCTATTGCTGCACATGATTACATGCATGCTTGGAAAATTTTATGTTACATGAGGCTCAAAAAATTTACGTGCATGGCTGCACTTGGACCAATGCACATGGTTGCTGATTTTCTTTTATGTGCACATGGCTGGTGACATGGGTGAATTTGTACATGAGCGTGGGGCTGCTCATTCACATGCTTGAGTAAAGAGCAGGTAGGCTGCCTGCTTGCTTGCACCTGCTTGCTTGTTTGCTTGCACGTTTTCTAGTGTAGACAATGAATAAAGTCATTTTGGGAAGAATTTACCTAAAATATGATCTAAATGTGTAAGTTCACTATTACAAATAAAATACTCTATAAACTGGTGAAAGTATGTTATGGACCGTGTAAAATGCATGTGAGAATAACCCTTAAAAGTATATATTTTCACCACTTATCAGTAATAGGAAAAAATGGCCGAGCTCTTCGAAACTCCAGATGAACTTGTTGGGCCGGCGTGTAAACCATGTGAACTCACAACCCAATAAATAAGATGAGAAGAGACGGTAGCGAGTGTGGGCATTGACTTGAACCGCGGCCATGGCATACTTGAAGCATGCCACTTGCTTCACGGGATCCCCTGAGCCGTCATACACCTGGATATTTTTGTTGGTGTTGGCAAGAAGAGGGGTTTGGTTCACCTCTTTAGAGAAGGGATCGTGGTCTTCCACTTTGCCCCTGTCCGCATTTGTTGCTGCTTGCTGTTGGGAGAAGCACTCAGCTAGATCAGTCATCTATCGCTGTAGAGCCAGAAATTTCTCCATGGAAACCGTTTGATGGTCAGAGAGTATTTCTTGCAGCTTGGATGGTGTAGCTTTTGTTTGCCAAGTGCCTTTGTTGGAGTTTTCACCCCGGGATGGTGGTACATAAGCCATTTGGAGATTCTTCTTGGTGAAGGGTAGATAGGCTTTGTAGTGATGGTGAGAAGATTCCCACAAACGACACCAAATGTTTGAGTGTAATATGTGTTGTAGGTTTAGTTATCTCTTTTGTGTTGAATTGTGATTATGAGGTATAATTACGAGCAAATATGGTGACATAAGAATTTATGTGGTTTGATCTTGAATGATTTGGTCCACATGGTTGATAGAGGTTGTTAATATGATTGGGAGAATACAAATGTAGAGAGAGTAATATTCAATGTGTGAGGAATAAATGAGGCATTGATCACTATTTATAGAGAAGAAGACATACGAGCCGACTTGCTATTCATCTGTAGGATGGGATGATGACGTGGGCTGACATCACCCAGGATAGGCTTGTCAATTAGGAAGCTTCCTTTCTCTGTTCGTGCACACGTAAATCCCAAAAAGAACACATCAATATCAGAGTATTTAATGATGTGTTAGGGGTAGAGGTGAGCAAATGGTTGGAACAGATAACCGCTAACCAAAGTTCAAAATAAAGTACGGTGCTCGGTTATTTCGGTTAAAACCGAATTAACCAAATTTAATAATAATTTTTGTTTAAACTAATAACCAATTTAACTGATAATTGTTTTATACATTACAATGGTAACCGTGAACTGCCTGATAACCGATGATCCTGAAATAACCAAAATAGCTGAACCTCCCAAACTAAACAAACGCTGAAATTAGTAGGTTAAAAAAAGATAAAATTTTATTAAAAAATTGATAAAATTTTGGTTATTACAAGTAACTGGAGTTGTATTTCAATATACGATAACCAAACCATACTTTATTACGGATAAACGAAATAACTAAATTTTGTAGACCAATTAAAATATACGGTGATTAAATCTAAAGAAAAAACGATTATTTCGGATAATCAAAATAACCAAATCTTTTGCTCACCGTGCAAGATTGATGGGACGAGATGTCAACGTGCGCGTGCTAATTCAAGATTACTTCTTCGTGGCAGAGCCGGGGTCGCCGCAGCGAGGAGAGCCAATCGAGGATTTTGCTATGAAGACCCGGTTGAGCCTGGCGAGCTAATATTGGCTTTGTCTTTGCTCTGGGGCACGCTTCTTTGCGGGCCGGCCAAGGTCTACCCAAGATTTGGTTTCCTTGGTGGTCGGCCAGATGTTGTCTCGAGGCAGGTTCTTGGCCCCTCGCTGAAGTACATGTGTTTAGGAGCATGGATTTATTATTAGTCTTCTTAATAACGTGGTTAAGGATGCGCTAAATACACCATACCAACATAGAGAATTTTAGTCTTCCTAAAAATTATTAGTTGTACCTAGCCAAAATTAAAACATCTAAGATTTATAGTGATGAAATATACTATATTAATCTTCCCAAAGAGTGTGATATCATCGACAAACTAAAAATAACAATATCTGTCAATGGAGGCAACTTATATAAGATCAATGGAGGCAACATAAAACTTGCCTCTGTACAGAAATCAAAGGAGGAAAGAGGTAAGGGTGCCTCTGCTGGTTCTATCAATGGAGGCAAGATATTACCTCGCCTCTATTGAGGTGATCAATAGAGGCAACATTAAAATTTTGCCTCTGTTGTGTGTCAGCCATGCGAATAAATAACCTTTATACATTTTCAAGAATGCTTAATAGAGGCAATATACACTAGGTTGCCTCGGTTGTGTTGTATATATTCAGAGGCAAGTATTGATAGTTGCCTCACATGATTGACTTATGGAGGCAATATAATTCAAGTCGCCTCAGTTGTATTGTATATATGCGGAGGCAAGTGATGAGTTGCCTCTATTGATTCACGGAGGCAAGGTTTATTATCTCCCCTCAGTTGTGTTATTATAGATGACTTTTCTTCGCTTAAACAAAAAACCGATTCTTGCTCATGTCACCATGCAAAGTTGGAGTTCATCCCCAACTCGGTACATTGACAACTAGTACTCCATCTCTGTTTCCCCTCCGTCTTCATGTCCATATACTCTTGTTCCAAATTAAAAAAAATTAGGTTCTATCTTCCTTGAAACCATTTTCACTCACGGTAATTTTACGGTTCTCACCACCAAGAACATACTTGCTCTTCCTCTCTTTTCAATTTTGAGACCCGATGATTTTGCAATCCTTATCGAAGAACCTGCTCTGTGCCATCTACACTCACGATAATTATACAAACTCAACTTATAGGATTTCGCGATCCTAACTACCAAACATTGGAAATCGCTCACGGTAATTTTACGGTCGTGACTGGAGAATTAAGGAACTTCATCCTCTGTGTGATTTCAATTCTAATTCCATCTCCATTCACGATAATTCTGCAACCCTAACTGGCGTTTTGCCATCTTCATTCACGGTAATTTTACAACCCTAGCTGGCGATTGCAATCCTAATTTTGACATCCTCATTCACGGTAATTCTACAACCCTAACTCCCCTAAGCAATGGATTTCACTTCTGTTTCGTCGATGTCGATACAGGGATGCTTTTTAAGGCAATTATTTCGATCTGTTACAAAGGCAGACTATCTAACACTCAGAAATGGTTTCATCAAGGTTAGTTATCATCAGTAGTTATCATGAGTCGACAATTCTTTCGATCTATTACAAAAAAGGATGACGTGTTATGAGCAAGTTCTATTAAGAAATACGGTAGGAAGAAGCACATGAGTGTACCTCAATCAAGGTCTGTTGATCCTGATCTTGTTAATGAAAGTGGGCATCAGGTGAGATTACTAAGATGGTGGCTGCCTTATGAAAGATAACTTTACCATTATTCGTAGTTATCATTATGACATTAAAGTAAATGGACCCTTTTATCATCCTCTCAGCTTTTGATGGATATCATTAACTATAATGATACACTTTACTTTCAACTCTTCTTTTTTTCTACTTTTGATTACTTTTCTATTCATTTTTCTGTTGACTGTGTTTAGGCTGTTAGTGGTAATGATTTGAGTTGCTATGTGCTAGTCAATAGTACTGTGTGTATACATTGTTATTTATGTCCACCCTGATGCGTTTCGTATTCACTATTTGTTTGTTCTAACTCATGGGTATTCATTTTTTCTCAGCATGCAATTGCCTATGTTGAAGGAGACAAGTATTATGGAGCAAAGGCAACTATAAATGTTTGGGGACCAAAAATTCGACAACCAAATGAATTCAGCTTGTCGCAAATTTGGATATTAGAAGGCTCGTTTGGACAGGATCTCAACAGTATTGAAGCTGAGTGGCAGGTACAATACTTTTTTTCGTAAATATGTGCAATGAATGTATGAAGTTGCTGCATTATTGTTCGTTTCTCTTAGTGAATGGGGTGGTCTAGTCCAGTCTAGTCTTTATTAGCTCCTTAATAGAAATAAATAATGAATATTTTTCTGATGGATGGATGGAATATAATACAGGTCTGTCCAGATCTGTATGGTGATAATAACACAAGGCTTTTCACTTACTAGATAGTAAGCTTTCATCTAGACTATTATACTAATTGAGTTTGTTTCAGTAAGTGATCTTATTTCCTGTGATACATACTCTGTACAACAGTGTTGTTACATTTACTGAATTTGAGAATATATAAAAAATGAAACAGAGTGATGCATATCAAGCAACGGGATGCTACAACCTGCCGTGCTCAGGATTTATACAAGTCAATAGTGAAGTAGCCATGGGTGCAAGCATCTCCCCTGTTTCAAGATATCTGAATTCGTAATACGATATCAGCATACTTGTCTGGAAGGTAACATCCTAAACAACCAATCTTTTTTTTGTTCTGCTCCTCTCATCTGATGGGTGGTGGTGTTCTTAGTTGGTGAAAGATGCTCTCGCCCACCCACATATATACTATGGTCATTGGTTTGATGCAAATTATAATAATAATATAATAAAGTTAGATGATGTGTGCTGCTACTTTGAGTCAATAGTATAACATTAAACAAATACAGGAAGGGAGGGTATTCATTTACTAATATTCTAGCAGACGGGCTGACTAGTTGCATATCTTGTCAGAGAATGGACAGAGTTTTGTTTTCTTTTCTGAACATTTTTCATTTTTTTCAGTATATCAAGTTTCAAAGCGAGAGTTATTCCCATGGTGTTCTAATTGACTTTTAATATGTCTGGCTAGGGTGAAAGAAGCCTTTCTGATATTAACTGAGCGAGTATTAATGCTTGCTTGGCCTTTTCTTTACTTTTTCTTTTCTAGCCTCCAGTCATTGTAATTCTGTTATTATATTACTTTTTATCTTGGTACAAATTGTTTTTGCAGTTCTTGGTTCTATATTACATTATTTTGTGAGTGTGGTATCTATTTTCACCTCTACTGGGCACATACAAGGGGGCTTATGACCAAACCGGGTGAACAAATTTTAGTTCTTGCTGTCATTAACAAGCCGTTTGATCTCGATGAGGCTATCATTAGGCGGTTTGAGTGCAGGTGTGTCGTTTGCCACTTGTTTATGAATATATATGGATGTGAATTTATGTTATCAATGAACAAGTGTTATTGCTGAATAATAATTTTTGCCAACACTCCTCTGCTTAAATGATTGTATTTGAATGATGTGTGCAGAATTATGGGGTAGGTAGCCTCTTCTTTCTGAATCTGGTGGAAGGCAGCTTCCACTGCCCTAATGTATATTTTAATATTGATTTCAGATGATCTTTTTTTGGCTCAGAGTGCTAAAGATAATGGAGGCTTATATTCATTGCATTGGTTCAGAGTATTCCTTGATGAAGCTCATACCATCAAATCCTCAAAAATCCAAGTCTCACAGGCACACTTATCCAGGTTCTATGATACGTCATTGCTTTGGCTTTATCCATGTATGTTAATGTATATATAACTGTTACATTTTATAATTTGTTTGTAGAATAATCTTGAGGATATTCAGCCTGTTGCATTTTTTGAGGATTGAGCCATAGGGAAGCTAGTTGAAGTTTCAGTTCCAGTGGTTGAAGATTTCACTTGATAGATCAGTCATGTTTCTTTCCTATCTGATGCATGATGATGATGTGAGTATAATTATGCTTCCTCTCCTCACTTTGTTAGTGGATGTAGTTAGCTAGTTGTATGTTGTAACGTGTATCTAAGAAAAGAAGTGTTGATACTCTAAGATGTTAGTACTGACAATAACCATTTCTGCTATGGTGGTGAATAATGATGGATGCTTGGTTGAACATTTTGAAGAAGAATTATGTAATTTATTTGTGTTTTGAATCCATAAAGAAGTGATGGTTTAAAATGCTTCAAGCTATTTCTGTTTTCTTGTATAAATTGAAGCAGTTCCTGGGTCATATATGTCCTGTATGATTTTTTTTTTCAAAATAAACGATCAACGGGGGCAACTTTCCAATTGCCTTGTTTGTTAGATATCAAAAGAGGCGAGAATAGAAGGTTGCCTCTGTTGTTCATTCTCTACACATAGCAACAGAGGCGAGTGGAAGAAGGTTGCCTCTGTTGTTCATTCTCTACACAAAGCAATGGAGGCGAGCAGAAGCCTTGCCTCGTTTGTTGAACATCAACCGAGGCGACGGGACAAATGTTGCCTCTGTTGTTTATTCTCTACATAGAGCAACGAAGGCGAGTTCCAAGTCTTGCCTCGTTTGTAAGACGTCAATAGAGGCGACATGTTTTGGTTGTCTCCGTTCCTTATTCTGTACAAAGCCTAAACATAGCTCAATGGAGGCGAGCTAAACTAGTTGCCTCAGTAGCTCAAAAACATTAGAGGCGAGGGGCTGCTTGCCCTAATAGATTAAGATCAATGGAGGCGAGTAAAGTTGCCTTCATAGGTAAACTCAACAAAGGCAAGTGTTTTAGTCGCCTCCATAATCAACTGAGGCGACCCTTTAGAGGCAACCTAGAGGTAACGGTTTTGTCGCCTCTAAATATCTACAGAGGCAATTTTTTGGTTTTTAGAGGCAATAAAAGTTGCCTCCATAGATCTTATATGTAGTAGTGGTTAGTTGGTTTTATATTATGGATTTGTCAAATAAATTGAGTTCCAAAAATTGTGACGCAGTTCATGTAGATTACAAATAGGTAAAGGGACAGAGCATCCCATACCATACCTCTATAAGGATAAAATTTTGAACTATACCCTCCAATCAACAATAATGACATAGAGCAAAATGTAATACAAGTAATAACGGGCTAAGGCCATGCCAATGAAATTTCATCGGTGTTAATAATTTTCACATAAATCCAATTAAAGATAATCATACACGTGGTGAACCCACTTATTTAGTTGTGGCGGTATGTGCCCCTATAATATTTTTAAAAATAAATTATTGTTTTAGAAAATATAAGATTATCTGAAAAACCACTAGTTTTGCAACACTAAACTTCTACCAATTTCTTCATATATGATGATGTGTGATTCAAGGTCATTCACGAAGGATGTCCATTCTTAACATCTATTCCTCTTAATCGTAAAATACATCACAAACAGTCCATATGGTCCAGGACATCATGAAGGAAGTTCTTGAGTGGTATAACACAGCAGCACAAGATCCATTCATTCGCTGGTCACTTATAATTTAGAACACAAGCTAAGAGAAGTTCATTTAATTGAGAGCCCAATGAGAAACATAACCGACTGAAAAAGTATCTATCAATTGCTTCCATATAAATCCATGAGCTACAACGTTTACATTCTCGTTGTTGTCAGATTACTACGCCGCCTTGATGATATAGGCCTCATTCTTTTGTATTTTTTAAGCTGACAACTGATGGCTGATACAGACTGATATGAGCTGATGACTGATTGTAAAAGTAGTTGATTTTGTTAAAAACGAAATTGGTTGTTCTTTTCCTCTTTCATTTGTTTGCCCCAACTCAGCTCACTTTTTCCTGGAATGAATGCCGACAATTTCTATTTTTTGGGTTGCCACATGTCATTATTGGCTATTATCGTACGCCACATGTGCATTGCCAAGACCATAAGTGCAGCACGTGCCACTAGTACAGAAATGGTCTATCGCAGCGCCCCTACCGCAGCGGTTGTAAAAACAACCGCTGAGATATGCCGATTTTAAAAAACCCACACACCTATCTCAGCGGTTGTATTTAATAACCGCTGTGCTAGGGTCGTTAAAAAAACAACTCTATCGCAGCGGTTCCTACTAAGAACCGCTGCGATAGGTCTTTTTACAGACCTATCTCAGCGGTTCTTAGTAGGAACCGCTGCGATAGAGTTGTTTTATTTCCCCCAAATCGACTCCACTTCGTCTTCTCCCTCTTCATTCTCTTCTGTAATATTTCGAGAACGAAGAAGGCGACGGCGATTCCTCTCGCGACGCCTGCGACTCCGCCACCACCACCGCCACCTTCTCCTTCCGCCGCGCTCCGTCGTCCGCCGCCGCAGTTGCCGTCGCCGTCGCAACAGAGAGAACCGGTCGCAGGCGTCGATCGTCGGTTCTAGCGGGAACCCTAGGTTCGAATTCGATTTGTAACTTCGAAATATGTTAATTATTGTCTTGTTGATTGAATAACTAGTTGTAATATAGTTATTGATTGTTAGTTTAGTTGTGTGTGCATATTTGAATATAGATATATAGATATTTATTGAACAAGTATAAATAGTTGTGCATATAAGGTGTTCGATAAAATGCCTGAGTTGATATTGTTGCTGTTTGTGCCCTCTGCATACAACCCAAAGTTGTAAAAAACGGTATGGGAGTTTAGTTATATAAATGCGATACGGAAGTACGGATACGGATAAAACGGGGTTAATGATACGGATGATAAATTTAATTATATAAATATAGAACTAATATTATAAACATGACTATGAAACTATGAAAGATATTAAAAAATAAAAATTGCAAATCAATATACAAATAATGCATATAAACATCTACTATATAAAATAACTTAGTGCAAGTATTATATACCATTTTATAATTTATAATTTTTTTCCACACTATAAGTTTTAACTTTTCATTATATAGATGCAATAAACAAGTTTGTAATTCAAAACAAGTTTTAATAGATTTATTGTATATGAATTTTGTTACTAAACTAATTAGATCTAAACGTTATATGTTGAATTCATTACATAATGACTACATGATACCAATGTCATAAACCATATATAAGTCATTTGTTGACATGAAAAAGTTTGAGAATTCATATGTATATATGTTGTTGACTATTATAATTTTACATAATTCCTGCAAAAAAATAGACTATTAATTAAAAAATCCTGTAAAAAACTAGCTTAATATGTTGTTTTCGACAAATTTAATACGACTAATTTGGTGCTGAAATTAAAGTAATACTTGTAAATAAAACTACGAAAAGAAATTTATAATTTAAATTCATATTGATTGAAATTGTAAATAAAACTACTACGAAAAGAAAATGAATAACTACAAATCATTTTGTTCTTAATTCTCAAACTATTTAAAAAATTAACTTCAAGTTTCACATTAATAAAGTGGTAAGATCTATAACTTTATAACATCTATGTTCTCCCATTACATTGCAGTATATACGTGCTTAATATGATAATGCTTGTAGTAATGTGTTTCTTGCCCCCCCTAATATTATTACCTTGCTTCACCGCTGTCTGCAGTAATTGGGGTGGTCTCTAGGTCTCTTTCTTCCTCATTGCTTCTGTTGTGCAGCATGAGCTGAAAGGTAATAATCATCTATTGGATGTTATCTTTTTTTTTTCTTAATATGATAATGCTTATAATAATGGATTTTCTGCCCCCCTAATATTATTTCCTTGCTTCCCCGCTGTCTGCAGTAATTGGGGTGGTCTCTACTTCTTCTTCCTCATTTCTTCTACTGTGAAGTAAGAGTGAAAAGGTAACATCTTCATCTATGTTTTCTCTTTGTTTGTTTAATTAATTATTGCAAAAAGTGGTTGTGGTTAATATTGAGTGATTGCGAATGGTTGCTGCCAATTGTGGAATTTATTTGTCGTGGTAAATAAGATGTTGGTGAATGCTTAATGATAAGCATGGGATTAACACGATTACGCAAAGGTCATGCCGAATTTTTTCTAGAATCGTATTAGTCTTATTAATTAATTTTATTTGTTATTTGTGTATAAGAATCTTTACTTTTCTTTGTCAGGTCTTCTGAATCTGCTATTGGATTTGTACCAGTACTTTCCCAGCCCATCACCAAAGCAGTCTCCTAGCTTCCCCCTCTGTACAACCTTAAAACAAGTAAGTAATTTATACTTGTTAAATTAAATGTGTTAGAATTGTTAGAATAAGGCTAGATTAGTTACGTTGGAACGTTAGAGTACTTAGGCTACGTTAGTTAGGTTGTAACCATAGAGTAGTGCTGAGTTTGGTTGCAACCGTACATCCAGTAGAAACATGCTCCATCTACAATGCAGACGAAACTGAAAGACAAATCAATCTAAACATTGTTTTGTTTTCACATATAGAATGGAGCGTGACTGGATGTACGGTGATCGAGGGGGTCACTATTTTGATGAGAAGCTGAAAGAGTTTCTCAAAGCGGCAGTGCAACACAAGGACATAACAAAGGCGGACAATATTTCATGTCCTTGTGTTGACTGTGGGGTCGTAAGGAAATATGAAGACATTGAGGAAATTAGATTTCATCTTAAGTCCCGTGGATTCATGCCACATTACAAAAGATGGAATTTTCATGGAGAAACTGTTGCAGCTAGTGCTTCAACATCATCAAGTGCTCATGATCCACGTTACGCAAGTACCGCCCACACCTTCAATACCATCAATGAGTCGGTACCGTTAAGTGATTCAGGATTCGATGACAGCGAGACCACTCACCATGATGAGCAAATGGATGAAATGTTAGAAAATGTTGCGGATACTTTTGTCGATAAGCCGGAAGAGTATCAAAGATTGTTGGACGCATCAAAGACACCTTTGTACCCTTCGTGCGTTAAATACACAAAATTGACTGCTGTACTTAATTTGTTCAACTTAAAGGGGAAATATGGAGTTGGTGACAAGTGTTTCACGTCATTTCTAGAGCTGATACATGATATGCTTCCTGATGAGAATGGTCTTCCTACATCCACCTACGAGGCAAAGAAATGGATGTGTCCAATGGGAGTTGAATATAAAAAGATTCATGCTTGCCCAAATAACTGTGTGCTTTATAGGGGTGAATACGAACATCTAGACAAGTGTCCTAAATGTTTGTTGTCCCGGTACAAGGACAAGGATGAGGATTCCTCCTTTCAGAAAAAAAATCGTCCAGTGAAATTATTGTGGTACTTGCCGATAATTCCTAGATTCAAACGGTTGTTTGCCAACCCAAATGCGAAGAACTTACGATGGCACGCGGATGGTAGAAAAATCGATGAAAAATTAAGACATCCTGCAGACGGACCTCAGTGGAGAAATATCAACAGAAAATTCAAACATCATTTTGGGGATGAGGATAGGAATCTGAGACTTGGATTGTGTACCGATGGGATGAACCCGTATGGCACGTTGAGCAGTCACAGCACTTGGCCGGTGCTACTAGTGATCTACAATTTACCGTCATGGTTGTGCATGAAACGAAAATACATTATGTTATCACTCCTAATTTCTGGTCCAAAGCAACCTGGTCATAACATTGACGTATATCTTGCACCACTGATCGACGATCTGAACTTGTTGTGGAATGAAGGGACAGTGGTATATGATGCTCATGCGAAAGAAAATTTCACACTGAAGGCGATGTTGTTCTGTACTGTTAACGACTTTCCTGCCTATGGGAACTTGTCAGGATACTCGGTGAAAGGATTCAAAGCGTGTCCGGTATGTGAGGATGACACATGTTCAGATCGTCTGAAGCACTGCGGCAAAAATGTTTATATGTGTCATCGACGGTTTCTTCCAGTAGACCATCCTTACCGTTCGAGAAAGCGAAAGTTGTTCAACAATGAGCCCGAGACTCGTGTGGCTCGTCTGCCTTTGAATTCAGAGGAAGTGTATGCAAAGGTAAAAGACATTGAAAATGTATTTGGAAACACATCCAAGCCGCCGAAGAACATTTGGAAAAAACGTTCCATTTTTTGGGATCTACCGTATTGGCGGCATCTGCCTGTTCGACATTGTTTGGATATCATGCACATTGTGAAGAACGTCGGTGAGGCAGTGTGTGGTACTTTGCTCAACATACCCGGCAAGACGAAAGACGGATTGAAGGTGAGGAGAGATATGCAAGAGTTGCGCATACGGAAAGAACTACACCCAATAGAGGATGAGAAGCGAACATATCTACCTCCTGCGTGTTATACCCTCTCTAAGAGTGAAAAATTAAGTTTTTGCAAGTGTTTGCACACATTGAAGGTACCATCTGGGTACTCTTCAAACTGGAAGAACCTAGTTTCTATGAAGGATTTGAAACTGTTAGGCATGAAATCTCATGATTATCATGTGTTAATGTTGCATCTTCTTCCAGTTGCAATACGAGGGATATTACCAGAAAATGTCAGAAATGCTCTAACTCGATTATGTTTCTTCTTCAACGCTGTCTGCTGCAAGGCAATTGACTCAGACACCCTCGATGATCTGCAACATGAAATTGTTGTGACAATATGCCAGCTTGAGATTTATTTCCCACCATCTTTCTTCGACATAATGGTGCATTTAGTAGTGCATATTGTCCGAGAGATCAAATATTGTGGTCCGGTTTACTTACGTTACATGTATCCTTTCGAACGATATATGGGGATTCTGAAGGGTAGAATGAAAAACAGATATAGACCGGAAGGCAGTATCATCGAAGCAACAGTGACTGAGGAAGTCACAGAATTCGTAACAAGTTATTTGAACGATGCAGAGTCAATTGGTATTCCCAAACCACGTCACCATGGTAGATTTGAGGGTAAAGGAGTTATTGGCAAAAAGGTTGTTCGTATCTCTCGTGATCTTATTAATCAGGCACATTTGTTTGTACTGCAACACCTTGAGGTTGTTGAACCCTACTTCGATATTCACATTGCTGAGTTGAGTCGACAAAACCCTACCAAAAACCGTATCTGGCTTAAAAAAGAACAAAATCGAGTATTCGTCCAATGGTTTAAGGAATATGTGTTTGAGCAAGCTTCATTGAACCCCGAAGATGTCAGTGAAGAAATCAGATGTCTAGCTGTTGGTTCTGGAACAGATGTTGTATCGTTGAAGGGTATGACATTAATGGATGCACATACTACACTGCACGCCAAGATGCTAAATCAATACATCAGAACAGTGGGGTAAAAATTGAAGCATCGGTGACTGAATATGGTCTAGGTAACCAGGTTCAACCAATGAGCAGTAGTAGTTGGTATTATGGTGTGATAGAGGACATATGGGAACTAAACTATCACATTGATTCGTTTCTATTGTTCCGCTGCAATTGGGTGGACAACCGACATGGACTCCAAAATGATAAAGGACTTATTTTGGTTGATCTTTCACGTGTTACAACTAATAAGGAAGATCAGTTTGTGTTGGGTAAAGACTGTGACCAGGTGTTTTATGTTGAAGACCCAAAAGCTAGTAGATGGCATGTTGTTCTTCCAGGGAGAAGACCGGTTTTGTTTGAGGATGAAAACAACGACGATGATGATAATGAGATGATAGATGAAACTGTATCGTTGCATACAGGGTTGCATGATTCAACTGATGATTTACAAAATGATGATGTTCAGACCATCTACGCTCGATCAGACCATAATGAGGGGGTTTGGGTAGAAAACAGATCATGATATATGTTACTATGTCTAGGTAACACCATTGGTTGAAATTACATTATATAATTCGTATTATTGTTGTTACAATGTTATCAGAATTAATTATTTATGTTTATTTTTGCAATTATACATCGTTCCATGAATATTGATCTAATGTGTGTGTGTTTTTTTCCTCAGTGGATGATGATCCTATTGATGATCCTATAGGACAGCTGCTCCTGACTGGGGATAGTAGACCGGCAAAACGCACCACACGAGGTGGTAAAAAGAAATCAAAGAAAGCAGACGTAGAGACCACCCCACAGCAGACCGAGACAGCAGGGCCTTCACAGGAAGGACAAGAGATACAAGTTGCTCCTCCGCCTCTCAAGAAACCCAAAAAACGAGGGGCAACCCGTGGGCTGAAAGCAAATAGAGGCCCCCCGACAAAGCCTTTGGAGTTCAATGAATTTAATCAGCCCACAGGTACCTGGAAAAATGATTTCTCTGCTCTAGCCAGGCATTTGGTGAGTACATATTTCAATATAAACCACAATTGGAAGCAAGTGCCTCAGGCGTTGAAGGAGCAGATATTTGAACGTCTCAAGGTATTTGTTACACTTAATAGTTTGTTTTAAGATTTATATAGTTACTTTTTTACACTAATCCTTTTTTTTGTGCATATAGGACCGATTCTG
This sequence comes from Limonium bicolor, assembly GCA_023374045.1. NCBI lineage: Eukaryota > Viridiplantae > Streptophyta > Magnoliopsida > Caryophyllales > Plumbaginaceae > Limonium > Limonium bicolor. The sequence goes on from CM041778.1 coordinate 91,875,311, forward strand.
TATAGATCCTTCTCTGAAGGATGATGTGATGAAGGGGATTGCCACACAATTCAAAGACTTCAGATCTCTGCTCACGAGGCAGTACATTTACTGTGAGGAGCCCGCAGAGATAGAGGAGGCAGAAGGTGAAGATGTGGATGATCGGAGACCACCGTGGCAAAAATATGATGGTATTACTGAAGAGCAGTGGAATGAGTTTGTTGCGAAGCGTCTGACCCCTGAGTTCAAGGTGAGTTTCACACTAGTAGTTGTTCTTTTGTATGATAAATGTTTAAAGTGTCCTTACAGTTCATTTGGTTAATTCGTCTTTTTCATATATTATTTGCATAATTTGTCTTTTCATACATATATGTAGGCTATACGTGAGAAACAACAACAAAATGCAAAAAAAAATCGTTACCCCCATCACATGGGGAGTACAAGTATTGCTCAGCGTGTGCCGCAGTGGGAGAAAGAGGGGTTGCTGCCAGCTGGCTCGAATGTCAGCGAACGAAGGATGAAGGTTTGGGACTTAAGTCGACGGAAGAAACCTTCAAATCCGGCGGCACCTGCTGAGTATGATGACGCCACGAGAGAGGTCATCAACCAAATGGTAAGTGATTTTTAGTTTAAAAAATGTTTATTATTTATTTAGAGAACAATAGCAGTTAAATAAACCGAAGATCCTTATTGACTTATTAAACTCCATAACAGGAAGAGTTAAGCTCCCAGATCACCCAGGGCACTTGGCAGCCCGTTAGGCAGGATGATCCACTTTCCCGCGCTCTCGGGAAGAAGGATCATCCGGGTCGTGCAGTAGGCTTTGGTGGTCATGTCGGTATACGCCAAGCCTTCGGTAATCCTGGGTCGAGACACTGTCCTGCAGGGAGCATTACATATGAGGAGCACTTACGCCAGAATGCGGAGCTCGAGCAGCGACTACGAAATGAATTTCGACAGTCAATCGCTGAAGCTATGGAGATGATGCGCTCTGAGAGGATGAGTCAGGAGGTTTCTAGACCGCCAGATCAGGCACATCAGAGCCCGCAGCAGTGCCTCCCAGTAGTGTTCACTCCGTCAACCCATTTCCATATTCATCTCTCAAGGTTAGAACAACATGTTAACTACAAATACAAAAAAAAACAAATTATACACTTGTTTATGTGCATCTAAAATCTTTAATTTTGAAAATTTAGCAACCAATTGACTGCACATTGTTCCAAGTGATTGGCGTTGACGAAGTCGAAGTAGGGTGGGGAAAACTTTTCAAGTCTTGTGCTGGAGACACCGTGAGGAATACAGCGCTCCGAGAGTACCATGCCGGGTGGTTGTTGAAGGTTACGCGCCTGCTTACGCGGATTGTCAGATACCGGTGCCCAGTGCAGACATATCCACCCTTCGTCAAGCTGAATCCAATGCAGTACAGTGGCCCTGTAGATTGATTAGGCTTGGGGAGCAGCAGGTAACCCCATGAAAAAACTTATTCTTTAACATATCCTAGAGTAGAAACATATACTTATTAAATTAATATATTAGGAACACATTCAATCAAATTCTGATAAGGCAAAAGGAAAGAGAGTTGTTGTTGCACCAGCTAATCCTTCGATGGCATCCGCGACTAGAGTTGTGATGAGATCGAATTTGCTACACCGGCGGTTCTGAATGCCTTACCCCCCATGCTGAAACTGTTGCACTCCACACTATTGATGACGCCGCCAGGAAGAGATTCGGTTACAATGGAACCAAGACCGGATCTTTTTCACTATAGAGGCGCTCAGAGTTTTGAAATCTATCTTACTGATTTTGTGGAGTTGTTCACGAAGGATTGGTTGAGTGCGTCGATTCTCAAATCGGCTTGCATGTGAGTAATTAGCATACGTTGTACACATTTTACTCTGTATATTTGAAAATTAAATTCATAATATTTGTTTCTTTATATTGTGCAGGTTTATTGATGACAAGGCGGTCCAAGTACATGAGAATAGTAGTTTCGGGTTCCTATGCCCTGACTACTGTTCCGAAGCTAATATGGGATCTGACCCCGAAGCGTTGGTCCAGTATTTGTCGAATGTGATACATGCGTGTGCAGTTGCAGATAAATCTTACATAATGCTGCCTCTTCATCAAGGGTAAGAATTTATCTAATGTTAAGTTAGTTTAAAAATTATGATATTTGTATTATGTAATTGATTGAATTAAGTTATGCCTGTATTGTAATCTATGAACAGCCGACACTGGTCTTTGCTCGTTCTATGTATAAAAAGCCCAAGAGTCCTGCAGCTTGACTCAGCATCTCTGCGTCCCAAGAGGCCACTTATATATAACATGTTGATGAGGTGATGAATTTACTTAACTTGATTAATTATCAATTTTTAGTTATTTCTTAATCATCCGGTTGATAACTTTTACTTTATCTGTGCGTATGAATTCTAGTGCCTTTGTATCTGTAATGACGCAAGTCCGAGGAGAGAGATTAAGAAGATTCCGTGGAATGTAGTCAAGGTATTTTTGTAGTCCTTATTCAAATTTTGTAGTATGTTCATTAGTTTTAAAATAGGAACAGTATTATAATTTATGTGTTAAATCGATTTTGAATATGTACGCATATACATGTGCAGTGTCCACAGCAGCCGGGAGGTTCGGAATGTGGCTACTATGTCATTCGGTTTATGAGTGACTTGATAGCGGGACCGAGACTCTTGCCAGAGAAGTCTCTAGACCTGGTAAGTAGCATTCTCGAAATATTTTGGTTTTGTAGATAATTTTTAACATTGATTCTTAAACTCAAAGTATTATTAGCAACTAATCATATTTCTTTTTGTGTTAATTCCAAGGCTTTTGAAGAGTTGGTAGACGGTTACAACGAAGGACATATAACCGAGGTGCTCGAAGAATGGGCACAATTCATGAGCGTTAATGTAGTTGCTTCTAGGGTTTGGTAGGATTGAGTAGGATGATTTTGAAATTCTCATGAAACAATTGTCGTTTTTGTAAAGATTTTGTAGATGTTTGATTAATTTGCTCAAATTTGTAAATGTAAGTGGATTATTGCCCGTAATAGGTTTGGTGGCTATTTAAATGGTGAAATGGTTGATCTAATGCCCCACTGTGGTGGCATTGTTAATTGCTATATCTTAACAGGTTTGATTGATTTTGGGTGTGTGTGGTAGAATTGTAGGGTGGAATGGAAAAAAAAAAACCTATTGCAGCGGTTCTTATAAGAACCGCTGGATAGGTTTTTTTTTTTAAAAAAAAGGTCTACTGCAGCGGTTCTTTGAAAGAACCGCTGCGTTAGACTACCTACCGCAGCGGTTCTACAACCGCTGCGTTAGGTGTTTCACCTACCGCAGCGGCACCCATCGCAGCGGTTGAAAACCGCTGCCATAGGTACCAAACAACCGCTGCGGTAGGGTCTTTTTCTACTAGTGTGCCCCACCCAGCTATAAGTAGACAAGAGTTGTCCTCTGTGTTATCGGAAGCAGCTTTGAAAATTTACTCTCCACAACCATTTCAGTGTGAGCCGTGAAGATGAGGAGAGCAAACCGCACTCACTCAGGAAGGACTACATCTCAGGTACAAATTTTCTTTTTCGTTTTTTCAAAATCCATTCCATTAAGCACCTTCCACACTCTCTAACACTTTCTACTGAATATGCCGCCAAGATCCACGGTACAGGACTGAACTTCATCCCCGCTACTAACATTCGGAACATCAATTGCGACTGTAACAACCCTGCGCTGTTTTGATATCCTACACCTCACGTAATTATGGTAGAGTATTTTACAAGTGTGATACTTGTGGTTACTGGAAATGGTGGGATGAAATCAATCCACGACCAAGTGAAGAACGACAGTCTGAGTCATCCGCAGCTTCGTATCCTCAGAGGAATGCAGCAAGCCTTGAAGAAATGCAGAGAATCACAACCCAACTGATGCTTAGCTTTGAAGAGTTCAAGCTACAACAGGAGAAAAACGTCACCAATGTGCAATCAAACACAACCCATCTTCTAATCACCCTTTACATCTTCATTATTGTTGTAGTTTTCTTCATGGTTTCTAAGTAGTGCACAACTTGTATTGCGCCTGGTTTGAAAAAGTAAAGCACTGTACCCTGTTTCTTCATCAGTATTTAGCTTATGCATCTGCCTTTTGTTCTGTACCGCTAGGTAGTAATATGCTTCTATATGTCGTTAGACATTTGTGATTGTAACCTGCTGTTTAATGTCAAGTGGTATCCTCTTTGTGTTTTGGTACTTCGCATACAGATTGCAAAACTGAAATTAACCTACACGATATGCATGTAACTTCATCAACAATGGAAACATCCATCGGCTCACATGTTTGACAGATTTGTTACACAAAATCGCTAGCATACTATAACAAGAAATGTATTGTTAGAGTTGCAATACATGATTACAAAAACATACCAGAAATGTTAAACAACCAGAAAAAGGCATCAAGTAGTGTTGCCAGAGTTGCCACAAGTGCTTACAAAGCATAACAAAAATTGTTTAACACTACAACAAAAAAAACCATCACACATCACGGCATAACAAACATCTTCAAAACCAAAAGTGCCACCACAGATGGTTGTACACACTAACGGCGTCTTTGTCTTCCACGCTCTTGCATCTCACATGTAATCTGGTTGCGCAGTGCAGCCATTGTCTGTTGATTACCACCAAGGTTAGTGGGTACGTCAACATCCTCATCAAGTTCTTCGGGTATCAACTCTGGAGCATTGTCCACAATTGTAGATGCAGGGTCCCCAAATTTGCTTAGTCTACAGAAATTTTGGAGGGTGAAGCAAGCGTTGATCACCCTTGTTTGTTTAGCAACATTATTATAATTTGGTATATACTCCAGAATCTGCCATTTCCCCTTGAGAACACCAAATTTTCGTTCAATAACAGACCTTAGAGACGAATGACATTTGTTGAAGTACTCATTCGGGCCTCATGCATCCTCAGCTCTAAATTCTGCTTGGTGATATTTGTCCCCTGTGTGTGATGTCAATATACAGTCCCTATCGGCATAGCCTTTATCAGCAAGATAGTACTTACCTGCAGTAATAAAACAAATGATGATAAGTGTCAAATGTGCATATGGTTAATGTATAACAATTAAGTTATAGCACTACCTTCCGGTGGTTTAGGAAACTCTAAGGAGGGATCATTCATACACTCGGTTAGAACTCTTGCATCATGTGCAGTTCTTTCCCAACCAGCACAGACAAAAGTGAAAATTAAGTCGAAATCATAGACGACAAGCACGTTGGTAGTTGGATACCCTTTTCTGCCAATAAACCTCACTTTGTGATGTTCACCTACTATCAGCTGAATGTGACACCCATCTAGGGCACCAACACAATCCTAGTTCAAATGTGGACAACTATAGTCAAAATTATGAACCAATACGAATCAGAATACATGTATCATAATAGAAAGCATAACAATGTTACGGACCTTGAAATACGGATAATAGTAGGAGCTGGATAAAATGTGATGCGGTACGCTGTTATATGGTACTCTTGGACGCACAATGTCACCACCAAGCATGTCTACCGCTGTTAGCACATCTTCAAAATGCCTATGAATTGTTGATGATGATCTCTGGAATCTTTCAATGGCATCCGTAACAGACAATTTGTGAGCAAGGACGTATACAAATATTGCCACCTTTTCCCTTGAGCTCACCCTATTGCTATGTTGTAGATTATACTGATTTTCTAGGGTGTCAACTAAGAGCAGGAAAGTGTCGCGGTTCATCCTGAACGCATTATAGCACCTTTGTGGGATATGTCCAACAATTCTGATACCCAACTAGCCCCTCTCAGCTTGGAAGTGTGCACTGGTGTTCTTAATTGTGTGCTTAGTAACTTAGTAGTAGAAGCAATATACTGAATTGCTTCCTTTGTCAACTGAATCATGTCCATTCTTATTGCATCACAGAAGAGTTTCATCTTATGTGGGTCATATCTTATTTTCTCAAAGATTGCCCTAGCTTGTTCTGGTGTAATTATTGCCATTTTGTAACTAAACTGCAACCCGTACACATGATTGATTAGTAGACAACATGCACCATACATTATTGTATATCCTGACACACTTAAATGTACTACAAAGCTGTACAAAATGACCACGAACATATGCATTATAAACTTTTTAAATCTTCACTTGTAAAAGATATTTTCTAAAAATAGTTGTCACACAGAGTTGTGCCCCTTTCTGTGAGTTATGTTTAGTAATCACTGGAGTAATGTTTCCACGGTCGGAAAATGCAATACATCTTTTTATGGCACAACCTACAACTTAACACCAATTAAATAATGGTGCGTTTCAAGAAGTAATACATTTTACTCAACATTTATGCGTGTAACTGTACCGTTTCAATTTTATATAATAGGTACTTGCGTTCTAACTATATAGTCAGCTGTATATTTTGCTCAGCCTAGATACAACCATTGCTACAACTTGCATTCAAATTTAATGTATCTGTAACGTATACAGAACAGTGGGAAGAGTGTACAACTGACTGATCTTCACAAATATGGTTGGATTAGACTATCCTCATTTAATTGTGCACTGCTTTTCCAGACATCTACATTTTTCCAAGTCTAGTACGTAAAACTACACTCATTGATATCTAGCGTTCAGTACAGCATGGTAATGGTGCAATCACATCGACCTTTACCCCACCGGTTACCACACAAGTACTCAGACAATAAACTAACTCCAACCGTGCAGTCAAATGTTCATAAATGAAAGTTCTTAACAACAAAGTTGGTTGTCTAGGAAAACACCATCCACATCCAACTGTTTCAGATGGCAATAAATTAGACAGTACATTCCATCCTATATAAAAAGCAATCGGCAGGGAACATCAGGTACACAACATTATACGAGATATCCACACCCATACCTCTCTATAATCATAATGGAAAAGTCATTTAAGAAAGGAGAGAGTAGCAAGAAAGTAGTGGATAAGTGTGGGAAGAAGAAAGTGAACAGAGACAATGCTAGAAAAATTGCTCGTCTAGGAGCATTGAAAGCTCCACAAGAGGGGACTTCAGAAAGGCAAGAAAGCAACATAACTGCCAAGGATGCCCCTGAGCTGTCTTCTGCTGGTTCTACCACCGACTTGCCACACCAAGGAGAGAATGAGCGTAACACTCCAAAGACATTTACTGCTAAGTTTCCACCTGAATTGGCAGGAAGATTACCACCAACGTTCACATGTAGGATTGGAGAAGATGGTTTTCCAGAAATACCAAATGAAGTAGCATCCGCATGCACACAACAGTGACGGATTACTGAGTCAAGTTGCAATCTGCTAGTTGCTTTTCTAATTCCCTAAACACTGCCGTTAGCATGCTAATGTTGCAGATGTGTTGTTTGTTTATGTTTTATTGTTGGTGTCTCTTATTTATTGTGTTTAGGTATGTTGTTCTGGATGGACTATTGTAACCTTCATGTGCCAATAGACCGTTTTAGTAATGAAAATTATATTATGTTTAAAGCTCGAACTTGCATCCTACTTGGAAATGACTTCCATATTGTAGATACAACAAAATAAATATTACAAGGACGTAAACAACATAACTTTATTAAAGTTCAGGCTAACCAATCTTACATATGCTTACTGAAAGACAATAAAACAATTGAAAAGGACATAGAAGAGGTATGAGCAGATCAACGCTAGCAGAATATTTCATCGACACTTATGCTTTAAATAAACTCCTACATTTCTTCTTATTGTCAACCTCCATTTGAACCCTGATAACTTCACATATTTCTTCATCATTAACCAAACAACCTAATACGTCCCTGAAGTTTGGGTCCTCTGTCAAACTAGCAACATATATAAACTCATCATAAGTTAATCCTGTCACCTTCTTCAATCTCCTAACCTCCATATTCTCTGTCAGCTTTCCTACTCTTCTATTTATGGCATTGTAATCTGGTCTCTGGCTGCCATGAAGCATATCCTCAATGTGGTTGGCTAAGGAGAAGTTGTGAGTAATTTTTAACTCCATGAAGAAGTAGTAAACTTGTTCTAAAAACCCATTTGAACAGCATATGTGGCAACTGTGTCGTTTCCTTTTGTGCCCACTAGTCATGTACTGCCTAATGTGGTCATAATGGCAAGAGGCTAAGGTTTTCAAAAACTCAACTTCAAACTCTTCATACGCCAGAAGAACCATATATTTAAACAGGTCTGCCTTATTCTCCATTAACCATTTTTGAAATACCCCGTAATTAAAGATAGTGATTAATTAGGCTAATAATTAACTTAGAAGCTTAATTATGTCAAAATAATCATGAGGGAACAAATCCCGAAGAAAACGGATCCTTAAAACGGATTAAAAACACTAACGAACCTTAAAGCGCGTTTTTCAAGGAAACCGGGAAAACGTGACTTTAAGCGGGTCAAATAGACTCGTAACAATTTTGGTCAACTAAATAGTCATTAATAAATATTAGTGAAGGTCTAGAGCCGATAAAAAAAATCAATAAAATGAGGAATTAGTAAAAACTGTCAAAAACGGGAAGTTGTGGGGTAGAAACATAAATAACTCAAACTAGTGTGTCCACTATTGTAAAAAGAATTTTAAAACCCATAATGGGTGCTGGGTGCAGCCGATTTATGCCCCTCACTCACACTCTCAACTCTCTTTTCATTTGCAAAAGACAAACAAATTAAAAAGCAATAAAGTAAACCTCACCCTCACTTTTACTCTCTCTCCTATACTCTCATTTCCCTCACTCACGTACACACCCTTCTCCCTCACTCTCTATTTTCTTCCTTCCCCAACCGGTAACAATGGAGAATTGAACAACTCACCAAAAACACCCACTTCTCTCCTCTTGTTAACCCCTTTAACCTTCACCAAAAATCACAAAAAGTATACCATTGTGTTCCTCTCATCAAGGAGAACACTAGCCTCTTTTCAAAATTCTAAAACAAGCATCTTCACTTCCATGGGTGTGCTGCATTTGGAGCTTCAAGACCACCATTAGAACCACCTTCATCTCCTTATTAATTTGAGGTCAAAATATTCTTGAAACCTCATCTTTTTCTAGGCCTTGTGGGCAAAACGAGATTTGAACTAAACCCTTGCTTGTTCCTTTGTATCCTAGCCGATTTTGGCATTCTTGGAGGGTGATAAATCTTGTTCTTAAGCTGTCCAAAACTCCATCTCATCATTTGCAAGGTAATGAATTCCTAAACCCTAAAAACTTACCTTAAGGCTTTTAAAGAATGGTTAAAGGTTATTGGTATTAAAATGGTGTGTATGTATGGGCTGTAGCGTTAGAGTTTGGAGTTCTATAATCGGTGGAGAGAGAGAGAAGGAGGAGGAAAGAAGAAAGGAGAAGCTAGTAAAGAAACAAGGTAAATTATGCTCATCTTTGTGTAGTTTTGTAATGCTTATGTAACAGATTTTTTAGTAGTGTAAATGGGTATTGAAAATAGTAAGGAGTAGTAGTGTAATGTGGAAGAAGAACTAAAATGTTTTAAACCTTTAAAAGACATGCAAAAGCTTGTTGAAACCTAGATGGGAATTAATGTTGAGTGCAGGAATTTAATGATGTTTAGTGTAGTATTGTGTTGGAGGGTTGGTATATTGATGCTGTTTACAAAGAAGTGAAATGATTGATGTTTTGTGAGCTAAAACATGTGGTGAGAATGTAAAAATATAGGGGAGGTTATGTCAAAATTTACCTAGAACTAGAACACTTAAGAACTAGAAAACTAGGTAAGAATATACCTTGCAACAGATTTTGATTTGAGATAGTTAGTGGGTAGGTTGGGAGAGATGTCTAATGGATTAGAAGCTTTAGAAATGACATTAGAAGAGGGAGCTATAGATGGAGGAAGTGAGAATCAAAATCTGTAGCATAACTATGCTAGGAAGAAACAAGGTGAGTGTTGAAATGAAAGTTAGAAAACAAGTGTGTGAATTAGTATAGAAATGGGTAATGAGTTAGTGGATGAACTAAGGTGTATTAGGAGGTTTATTTAGTGTTAAAACATGTGGGAATAAGTTTAGGAACAATGGGGAAGTAATGGGGAAGAAGGGGGACTGAAAACAGAAACAAAAATGCAATTACTGGACTGGACCGACCTTGGGACCGGACTTGCAAGGTCGGTCGAGCCCAAATTTACAAAGACGGAAACCTTCTGGAATGGACCGACCTTGGGGGACCGGACATGCAAGGTCGGTCGGCCAGAAAATTTCCCGTAATATAACTTACTGGAATGGACCGACCTTGGGACCGAACATGCAAGGTCGGTCGAGTCCAGAATGTCGAAGCCAAAACTTACTGGAATGGACCGACCTTGGGACCGGACTTGCAAGGTCGGTCGGCCCTGAAATTTTCAGCGTATTACCCTACTGACTTCGACCGACCTTGGGTCCGACCCTGGGTAAGGTCGGTCGAGTCATATAAAAAAATTATTATTATTATATAATTATGTATAGTATATATATATATATATATATGTATGTATACTCACATCTACATATGCACATATATGTATAGGTACATCATTGTTAAGTAAAGAGATAAGCTTAAAGTAATGAAAAGTAAGTAAAGAAGGGGTAAGTGTAAAGAAATTGTAAAGACATAGTAAGTATGAGTTAGGGGACATAATAGGAATACGAGTTAAGTTAATGGTAGATAATTAATCATACAATTCCATGTATGTTATAGGACTTGATTTGTGAACAACGGAGGAAAGACGGTTTCGAGTACAACGACGAACGGTATGAATTCCTCATGCCCCGTATGCTACCTTGGTTACTCTGATTTGTGTGTTATGTGCTAATTGATCACCAAATAAGATAAACGCACGATCGGATATTATGCTTTCTTTGATTATCATGAGCTTGTTCCTTCTTATATATCTTTTAATCATAGTTTGTATAATTCATGAATGTATGGATGAATATGAGTGTGTGTATGTATGATGTATTGTATTGTGACAGAATGTGATTGTGATTGGACTTCTAACTGATTCCTATAGAAAATAATAAATCAAAAGACAGTCGGGTTGCAAATATCCCGTCACTGTAGTAGAGGTTGTGATACAGTATCGAACCGTGGGACTATGTGAAAAATAATCTAATCCTAGCAAAGGTAGTAAATCGGGGGGTTTTGTTTTTAACAAATTATAAATATAAAATAGCGGATAAAGTTGACTGATAAAAAGATTAATTAAGAGAAAGATAAAAAGCGGATTCGGGTTCATGTTATACTCGTCTGTTAATTATGCTAATCTACTGGTTGATTAAGAATACTTGGCAAATTCTTTTTAGAGTCTTAAGACTACAATCCTAGAACTTGAAGACCTCGTTTACCAGAACATGCAAGGTCTGATATGGACTCAAGCAACACATGTAAAAAGATAAATAAAAAATATATTTTGCATCTGAAATACTAGACCCTCCTCAATCCGATTCAGTTTTTCCTCATACAACAATTAATACGACCTATCTGTTTATCACGGATCTGATCAAAATAGATTTCGTAAAGCAATTCACTAAACTCATGAAATTTATTAAAAAGAAGAGCATAACATTAATTGTATCAAAGTATAATTAATTTAAACCTAAAATATATTGCATAAATAATACAAACTCATATAACCATTCCCAGAGTATAAATATTCTAGCCTAGCATATAATAGATAAACAGAAACTAGAGTTGTAGAAATCATCTGTAGTCGACTCCTGGATTTATTCTGCTATTAGTATACGTCGGACTAGAGGTGGATATGGTGGAATGAAAAGAAAACTAAATGGAAAAGATGGGAGAAGAGAAATGGGATGGACGTGTGGTTTGTGGTGTAGTGGAGCCGATGGGCTCTGGTGGATCGATGATGGATAAATCTCGTTTAGGAGTGGAGGAATGGGTTTATATAGCAGAGGAATTTGAGGAAGTAGACAACGACGGTGGTGCAGTAGGTGAGTCTCAGTGGAATAACAGATGGTGCATGAAGGAAAACAGCAGTGCGGTGCCAACATGCGTCCATGTCTTGCGTCCGCCCATTAATACCCGGACGTCTCAGTCTTTTCCGGCCTTATTTCACCGGACAGACCATGGACGTAGTGTCTTCTCCTTGCGTCCGCCTTTTAATCCCCGGACGTCTCTAAGGACACGGTCCTTGGTCTTGTCCGGCCTTATTTCATCGGACAGGCCTTATGTGTGTGTCATGTCCGGGTTTTCTTCCACGGACGTGACTATGGACCCGGTCCTTGGTTGCGTCCGCCTCTCTGGCCACGGACGTGACAATGGACCCGGTCCTTGGTTGCGTCCGCCTCTCTGGCCACGACGTGACTAGGTTCCTTGTTCAGATTTTAATCCCCGTCTGATATATCCATTTATATGGCTTTTTCCTCTTTAACACCAATAATACATCAGTTCATATCAAATCATAATTCTAGGAAAAACACAAGATAAGTGAGAAACATTACTTAAAATGCTGCAAATTATAAGGTGATTAAACCTTAATAAGTCTATATGTTTCGCACTTATCAACAAGCTAACCAATCTAACTAAAATTGGTAATTAAATTGGAATGAGTAGAAGTCCGATATAGTTTCGGCCACGCGTGAGGATGCGGAGTCACAAGAGGTTGGCTCCAATTCCTGACTCTTAAACTAGTCCAGGGCCTAAACCCCTTAAATGGGTAGCATCCTGGATTGGTGAGTCAAGTAAATCCCGGTGGTGGGACAGTGTAGTCCCCGGGCCGGAGGTCATACCGACTTAACATGAGTAAAAGTAAGTAAGAATGAGTAAACAAGTATGGTAAGTAAGTAAGTAAAGTAAGAGTAAGTAATGGGTAATGAGTAAAGAGTAAATGCATTCCGATTAACCCGGATGCGTAATTTGGCTAACGCTTGTGAAGGTAAGTATTGTGTGTGCTATTGCATTGTTGTTTGGATTGTGTATTGTATTAAGCATGATTGTATGATGTATGTAAAGAATGTATGTGTGAAATTAATGAACCGCATGTACAATCGACCTTAAATAGTCGACGTACCCTAGTTAGCACACGGTATATGCGGAGTTTATGCGCAGTTTTTGTTGAGCCCCTTGGGGCGATGTTTTTACTACACACAGGTCCTCAAGGCGGGTGAAGATGATGAAGAGATTAAGTTTGTTTTCTTTTTGTCTGTAATTGGTGAAATGTGAATGGTGTACTATGTTGTACACGGCTGTAGGTTGTTGTTAGCCGGTGTACCATAGGGTACACCCTTTTGGATAATGAAGGATTGTGGGATGGTATAGATGAGCTTGTAGAATCATTCATTTTTGGGAGACTTGAAAGGGATGTAATTAAATACTTTGAATACTCGGTAATCCAGCAATGTAAGTAAGTTATCTTTTGTATTCGGTATGAAATGTAGTAGCTCGGTATACTTAGGCATCGGAGCGTAACTGTAGGTAGCGTAAGCCTTGCTAGCCGTATGGGCGGTTAGCGGCGTGTATCACCCGCCGTAGTAGTAGTAGTTCCGCTGCAATGTAGTAGGATTATCAGGACGATTAGACGGTAAGTATAGGATTAACGATAGGGGTGTTACAAAAAGTGTATCAGAGCGTAGTTACGCTCTGATGACCTAGAATTACCGAGCATAGGGATATCGAGTTAGGATTTCAACCGTTTTAAGACGGATACTTAGAAACCTAACTAGGAACTACCGTTGCTAACGACGGATATCCTTGACGTTCTTAGGAACGATACCTTGCTTAAATTCCAAGACCTTCAGGTCATATCTTGCAAAGCCTAATGAAAATGCTAAATGTTCAGATGTTAGGACGAGGCCGAGGTCGAGCTAGAGGCGAAGCCTCTGAAGGACCTGGCGCGTAGACGATAGCTGAGATTGTCGCCGCCACGGTAGCGCAGATGCTACTGCAAGTAATCAATGCAATGCAGCAAAACCAACAAAACCAACAAACACAAATGAGACCAATCCCGCCCCTCCACCCAGAGAAGTAAACTGGGTAAAAGCTATTGCAGATCTCCGACCTCCATGCTTTAGAGGCGACAGCGATCCTGCTAAACTTGAAGCCTACATCTCCGAAATGGAGACTACCTTTGAGACCCTCGAATGTCCTCCTGGAGTTCGAGTGAGAATAGTCGCTTACTACCTCAAAGATGCTGCTATGGATTGGTGGAAGCTTGTAAAACATGAATATGTCGATGACTCCACCTTCGATTGGGAGTCCTTCACCGCTATCCTCCGATCCAAATACTATCCGGAGCATGTAAAGACCAAGAAAAGGCTAGAGCTGGATGCCTTGAGAATGACAGACAAGATGTCTGTGGATGAGTATTACCGCACCTTCACTTCTATCCTCCGTCTTCTACCCGACCTTGGGTACACCGGCCAGGTGTTGGTCGATCGCTTCTATGGCGGTCTGAGCCATCGCCTTCGGTACGACATGGGCTACACCAGATTTACCTCTCTCCAGGTAAATATCGGTTAACCCTTAGTACCATTGTAAATCCTTAAATCCATACCTCTATCTTTTAATTAAGAATCCCAGCTAATACCTGAAACTTCAGGAGTGTTATCACGCGGCATCTCGCGTTGAGATCACTTGCCAAATGAGGGATGAAGAAACCGCGCTTAAGCGCAAGGCCAACAACAAAAACACTAGTGCCGAAGAGCAGAACCAGGGTAAGAGCTAGAAAAAGAAGAAAGGGAAATTCTTTCAGCAAACCCAAAAGAACTTCCCAAGTGAGAGCAGTGCCCAGGAGAAGGGCAAACCAGTTGAGCTTCTTCAACTTGGTTCTTCTGCACCGGTGGCTGCGAAGCCACTGAGATCACACCCACCTAAGGGTAAACTTATAATCTAAATTCGTAATTGTATAAGTATCATACCTAGTATGCCCGCACAAATGTGCTAACACTCTACACCTTAGGTTCTGGCTCCGGTTTCACTAAGAACTACTCCGACGGCTGCACTTACGTGTGCAGAAAGTGCAACCAAGATCATCCCGGCCTAGATTGTAATGGGAGAGAAATTCGGTGCTACAACTGTCAGAAGCCCGAACACCGAGCCAGCTTTTGCCCTGAAAATGCCAAACCCAGAGGAAACTTCCAAAGCTACAAACAGAGGGAAGGAAAGGAGGTTGCATCTGGCGATGCACCAGCCCAGCAGGCGCCACAGGGACAGGGATCCCGAGGTCCTCAGAAGGGCGCACCCCAGAGGCATCCTGCCTTGCACATCATTGACAGAGATGGGACCGGTTCTAAGTCCGGCCTAGGTAACTAACTCAACCTTTAATCCTTGAGAAGCATGACTGAGTAGTAGAGTAACCGTTTGAGTGAATGCGTGAGTAAATAATTGAAGTGTGTATTGAGCATGAAATGAAGTAGTTGAAACTAGTACTCACCGTAGATGAAATTTATAACCATAGGAAGCTTTAGTATCTGCTATCCGATACCTTCGAAACCGAATCAAGAAGAGACCGACATCACCAATCACTACTACACCAGCGAGCAGTGTCAGGTCATCCGACCAAGTATGATTTTATTAAAGGAATACCTGACACCCGAAGCCCAAATTTCAATCATCCGACGATGCAATGAACTAGGAACGGGTCAAGGAGGATTTTATACACCCGAATTCCCTGGTGGAGCGAAGATGAAGCTGAAGATGATGTGCTTGGGAAAGGACTGGGATCCTTATCCCAAGACATACCGAGAGACATGAATACAAGACGGAGTGACACCACCGACAATACCCCCGGAATTTCAGACACTTGTCACACAAGCAGTAGAACTTACACAACAATGCGAACATGATCCGATCCCCGCAATTGAAGCGGACCTTTGTATCGTCAACTTCTATGAGAAAGAAGGATGACTTGGGTTACACCAAGACAAGGACGAGACAACGGAATCTCTTAAACAAGGAGTGCCCGTAGTGTCTTGGTCCATTGGTGATGACGCTGTATTTATGTATAGCGAGCAGAAGCGTGTGGACCTCGCACAGAAATTGGTATTGAGATCAGGAGATGTCCTAATCATGGATGGAAATTCTAGGATGCTGTATCACGGGATCAACAAGATCAAGTTGAATACGGCACCGCCGGCAATAATCAATGCCACACACATGAAACCAGGACTCCTGAACCTTACCTTTAGGAAGTATTAAATTCATAGTATCATGTAATGTATTAGTAACATGTATTAGAGACACGGTATGTATGATGGTTGGTTATCAATAAAGAGCAGTGTTGATTTAAATTCCACTTGTGTCCACCATCAATACTTATGAAATTGTGACTTCAATAGGTTGTGGACTCGGTACCGAAGGTAACCTGAGTATCCTCACCGAAGCACAAGCCGGTAAAAGCGGCACCATCTTAATGGGAACATTCCCAGTGAACGACATTGAAGCCAATGTGTTATTCAACTCCGGTGCCTCTCACACCTTCGTATCACCATCTTTTGTGAAGAGGTTGAAGCTAGATGCGGATGAGCTACCGAATTTTCTGGTTACTCTCCCATCGAAGGAGCGAGTACAGTGCACCAAGTACTACAAGTCAGCCATGATTGAAATCAAAGGCGAATCGTTTCCCATCTCCTTCATCGAGTTTAACGGATTGGGATTCGATGTAATAGTCGGAATGAATTGGTTGAAGCGGCACAAGGGTAGAATCCTCTGCGCCGAGCATCGATTGTTGCTCAAGAGTCCTTCTGGGGTTACTGTATCTTACCGCCAGAGACCGGGAGAGCCTTCGACCACAGTCATCTCCGCCATGGCTATGTACCGGGAGCTCAGAAAGGGCAAAGAAGTGTATTTGTGTTATGTACAAGACCTGGAGAGAGATCCAGAGTTCAACCCCGAAGTACCCATTGTATCTGAATTCCCCGATGTATTTCCTAAGGAGCTACCCGGCATGCCACCTCGACGAGCAGTAGAGTTCAAGATTGACCTTTTGCCAGGTACTGGTCCCATTGCTAGGGCACCGTACCGCATGGCACCCGCAGAAATGACAGAGTTGAAAGAGCAATTGCGCGACTTACTCGACAAAGGGTTTATACGCTCGAGCGTATCACCCTGGGGAGCATCGGTCCTCTTCGTGAAGAAGAAGGACGATAGCCTCCGACTTTGTATTGACTACCGCGAGCTGAGTGCGGTTACAGTCAAGAATAAATACCCATTGCCACGCATTGACGACCTATTCGACCAGCTGAAAGGAGCCTCAGTCTTCTCCAAGATCGACCTCCGTTCTGGGTATCATCAGATCACTATCAGAGAGCAAGACATTGAGAAAACGGCATTCCGTACCAGATATGGCCACTACAAATTCACAGTCATGCCATTCGGTTTGTCAAACGCACCAGCAAAATTCATGGATCTCATGAACCGACTTTTCAGTGAGCAGTTGGACACTTCAGTTGTTGTCTTCATCGACGACATCCTTGTATACTCAAAATCAGCAGAAGAGCATGAAATTCATTTGAGGAAAGTACTTGAGACACTGCGCGAGAACCAGCTGTATGCGAAGTTCTCCAAATGCGAGTTCTGCTAGATCAGGTATTATTCCTTGGTCATGTCATCTCGAGCGCAGGTATCTCAGTTGACCCTTCTAAGATTGAAGCTGTACGATCATGGCCTAGACCCAAGACTGTTACCGACATTAGGAGCCTTCTTGGTCTAGCCGGTTACTACCGGAGATTTGTAAAGGACTTCTCGAAAGTCGCTAAGCCCATGACTACACTGATGAAGAAAGATGCACTGTTTGTATGGACAGACGAGTGCGAAGTATCATTTCAGAGCTTGAAAGACTCATTGACCTCAGCGCCGATTCTTACTCTTCCAGAGGGCACAGAGGGATTTGAGGTGTATTGCGACGCATCAAGGAAGGGAATGGGATGTGTACTCATGCAGCATGGCAAGGTTGTAGCTTATGCCTCCCGCCAGCTGAAAAAGCATGAGGAGAATTACCCGACTCACGACATAGAGCTAGGAGCCATTGTCTTCGCATTGAAGATATGACGACACTATCTCTATGGGGTAAGCATCACCATCTACTCCGACCACAAGAGCTTACAGTATGTATATACACAGAAAGAATTGAATCTGAGACAGAGAAGGTGGATGGAGTTCCTCTCAGACTACGACATCAACCTGCAGTATAAGGAAGGGAAGGCAAACGTTGTAGCCGACGCCCTGAGCCGTCGAGCACACTCGCTCCATTCGCTACTCGCTTCTTCTAGCTTGGTTGACGAGGTACGAGATGCTCAGTTGAGCGACCCTTACCTGACCGAAATCAGACAGAAGATCACTGATGGTACATTTGAGAAGAAGAAATATGATTTTAAGTTGCATAAAGATGGTCTGATTCGGCTGAATGGCAGGCTATGCGTCCCCCGAAGCAATGCTGAGCTAAGGGATCGCATCCTGCGAGAATCACACAGTTTTACACTGTCAGTCCATCCAGGAGCCTCCAAGATGTACAAAGACATGAAGAGGTACTTCTGGTGGTCTGGAATGAAATCAGATGTGACAGAATATGTATTGAGATGCTTAACATGCCAGAAAGTGAAGTTTGAACATCGTAGACCGGGCGGAATGGTATAATCGATGCCAGTTCCGGAGTGGAAGTTTCACGATATCTCCATGGATTTTGTTGTAGGACTCCCACCTGCTAGGGGAGGACTCAACATGATCTGGGTTGTAGTCGATCGCTTTACCAAGGTTGCCAGATTACCGATGAAGGAAACTTGGAAGGTAGTGAAGCTCGTAGAGCTGTTTGACAAGGAGATTATCAGACATCACGGAGTCCCGAAAACCATAATATCTGACCGTGACACCAGATTTCTTTCGAGATACTGGAGAGCTACACGGGAAGCGCTGGGTACAGAACTGAAGCTGAGTACCGCCTTCCATCCTCAGACCGACGGTCAGACAGAAAGGACCATCCAGACATTGGAGGACATGCTTAGGGCATGCGCCTTAGACTTTCAGGGGAGTTGGTTAGACAAGCTTCATCTTATCGAGTTTTCATACAATAATAGCTATCATGCTTCGATTAAGATGTCGCCTTTCCAAGCCCTATACGGTAGACCTTGCCGTACACCTTTGTGTTGGGATGAGTCAAGTGAAGCGGTCATCATAGGACCGGAGTATATAGAACAAGTCCAAGCAGAAGTGCAACAAATCCGAGCCAATATGAAGGCAGCCCAAGATAGACAGAAATCCTATGCGGATGTGTGACGACGCGACCTTGAGTTTGCCGTGGGCGACCAAGTGTTCTTGCACGTTTCACCTATGAAGGGCGTATTCCGTTTTGGTCAGAAGGTCAAGCTGAGCCCAAAGTTTGTAGGGCCGTACACCATCACTGAGAGAGTTGGATCCGTAGCCCATAGGTTAGCATTACCTGAGGACTTGGGGTGTGTCTATGATGTCTTTCATGTGTCACAACTCAAGAAGTACATTTCTGATCCTTCTTAGTCCTAGAGCCCGAGAGACTATCCGTTGAGCCGACAATGAGATATGTTGAAACTCCGGTGAGGATCCTTGATAGGATGACCAGAGACACTCGCCATAAGTCTATACGAATGGTGAAGGTCCTATGGTCAAACCACGTTGTCGAAGAAGCGACATGGGAGTTGGAAGATGCCATGAAGGCGAAGTACCCACAGTTATTCATAGACTAGATAGTCTAGTGTGTAGTACATACGGGTACGGGGTGTACCCCTTTTAAGGGGGGTAGAGCCTTTTTGCTTTTGCATTGCTTCAGGGTGAGCATTGCATAGTGTGTAGGTATTGTAGTATATCTTGATGGCACATGTAGTGCGGAGTGTGTTTGGTATGTGAGTGTATGTATGTGTAATGTGTAGTGTATGGATGTGTATGTGCAATGTATGGTGTATTGGTGTAATGTGTATTGTGAATTACAGTGGCGTATTGTGTAATGTGGATGTGGTATGTGTGGAAATGGTGCATTGTGTATGTGAATTGTGTAAGCTTGTAATGTGAAAGGAAGTAAACACCTCATAGGTGTAGAAAGACACATTAGGGCAATTGGTTAGCCTAATGAGTAGAATTAATAAACTATTGACCTTGAGCAACTTTGAGGGCAAAGTTTCTTAAGGGGGGTAGATTGAAATACCCCGTAATTAAAGATAGTGATTAATTAGGCTAATAAGTAACTTAGAAGCTTAATTATGTCAAAATAATCATGAGGGAACAAATCCCGAAGAAAACGGATTCTTAAAACGGATTAAAAACACTAACGAACCTTAAAGCACATTTTTCGAGGAAACCAGGAAAACGTGACTTTAAGCGGGTCAAATAGACTCGTAACAATTTTGGCCAACTAAATAGTCATTAATAAATATTAGTGAAGGTCTAGAGCTGATAAAAAATCAATAAAATGAGGAATTAGTAAAAACTGTCAAAAATGGGAAGTTGTGGGGTAGAAACATAAATAACTCAAACTAGTGTGTCCACTATTGTAAAAAGAATTTTAAAACCCATAATGGGTGCTGGGTGCAGCCGATTTATGCCCCTCACTCACACTCTCAACTCTCTTTTCATTTGCAAAAGACAAACAAATTAAAAAGCAATAAAGTAAACCCCACCCTCACTTTTACTCTCTCTCCTATACTCTCATTTCCCTCACTCACGTACACACCCTTCTCCCTCACTCTCTATTTTCTTCCTTCTCCAACCGGTAACAATGGAGAATTGAACAACTCACCAAAAACACACACTTCTCTCCTCTTGCTAACCCCTTTAACCTTCACCAAAAATCACAAAAAGTATACCATTGTGTTCCTCTCATCAAGGAGAACACTAGCCTCTTTTCAAAATTTGAAAACAAGCATCTTCACTTCCATGGGTGTGGTGCATTTGGAGCTTCAAGACCACCATTAGAACCACCTTCATCTCCTTATTAATTTGAGGTCAAAATATTCTTGAAACCTCATCTTTTTCTAGGCCTTGTGGGCAAAACGAGATTTGAACTAAACCCTTGCTTGTTCCTTTGTATCCTAGCCAATTTTGGCATTCTTGGAGGGTGATAAATCTTGTTCTTAAGCTGTCCAAAACTCCATCTCATCATTTGCAACGTAATGAATTCCTAAACCCTAAAAACTTACCTTAAGGCTTTGAAGAATGGTTAAAGGTTATTGGTATTAAAATGGTGTGTATGTATGGGCTGTAGCGTTAGAGTTAGGAGTTCTATAATCAGTGGAGAGAGAGAGAAGGAGGAGGAAAGGAGAAAGGAGAAACTAGTAAAGAAACAAGGTAAATTATGCTCATCTTTGTGTAGTTTTGTAATGCTTATGTAACAGATTTTTAGTAGTGTAAATGGGTATTGAAAATGGTAAGGAGTAGTAGTGTAATGTGGAAGAAGAACTAAAATGTTTTAAACCTTTAAAAGACATGCAAAAGCTTGTTGAAACCTAGATGGGAATTAATGTTGAGTGCAGGAATTTAATGATGTTTAGTGTAGTATTGTGTTGGAGGGTTGGTATATTGATGCTATTTACAAACAGGTGAAATGAGTGATGTTTTGTGAGAATGTAAAAATATAGGGGAGGTTATGTCAAAATTTACCTAGAACTAGAACACTTAAGAACTAGAAAACTAGGTAAGAATATACCTTGCAACAGATTTTGATTTGAGATAGTTAGTGGGTAGGTTGGGAGAGATGTCTAATGCATTAGAAGCTTTAGAAATGACATTAGAAGAGGGAGCTATAGATGGAGGAAGTGAGAATCAAAATCTGTAGCATAACTATGCTAGGAAGAAACAAGGTGAGTGTTGAAATGAAAGTTAGAAAACAAGTGTGTGAATTAGTATAGAAATGGGTAATGAGTTAGTGGATGAACTAAGGTGTATTAGGAGGTTTATTTAGTGTTAAAACATGTGGGAATAAGTGTAGGAACAATGGGGAAGTAATTGGTAAGAAGGGGGACTGAAAACAGAAACAAAAATGCAATTATTGGACTGGACCGACCTTGGGACCGGACTTGCAAGGTCGGTCGAGCCCAGATTTACAAAGACAGAAACTTTCTGGAATGGACCGACCTTGGGGACCGGACTTGCAAGGTCGGTCGGCCAGAAAATTTCCCGTAATATAACTTACTGGAATGGACCGACCTTGGGACCAGACATGCAAGGTCGGTCGAGTCCAGAATGTCAAAGCCAAAACTTACTGGAATGGATCGACCTTGGGACCAGACTTGCAAGGTCGGTCGGCCCTGAAATTTTCCAGCGTAATACCCTACTGACTTCGACCGACCTTGGGTCCGACCCTGGGTAAGGTCGGTCGAGTCATATAAAAAAATTATTATTAAATTATGATAAGTATATATATATACTCACATATACATATGTACATATATGTATAGGTACATCATTGTTAAGTAAGGAGATAAGCTTAAAGTAATGAAAAGTAAGTAAAGAAGGGGTAAGTGTAAAGAAATTGTAAAGACATAGTAAGTATGAGTTAGGGGACATAATAGGAATACGAGTTAAGTTAATGGTAGATAATTAATCATACAATTCCATGTATGTTATAGGACTTGATTTGTGAACACCGGAGGAAAGACGGTTTCGAGTACAACGGCGAACGGTATGAATTCCTCATACCCCGTATGCTACCTTGGTTACTCTGATTGGTGTGTTGTGTGCTAATTGATCACCAAATAAGATAAACGCACGAATCGGATATATTATGCTTTCTTGTGATTATCATGAGCTTGTTAGTTGCTTAGATATATCTTTTAAATCATAGTTTGTATAATTCACGAAATGTATGGATGAATATGAGTGTGTGTATGTATGATGTATTGTATTGTGACCGGATATGATTGTGATTGGACTTCTAACTGATTCCTAACAAGCTAACCAATCTAACTAAAATTGGTAATTAAATTGGAATGAGTAGAAGTCCGATATAGTTTCGGCCACGCGTGAGGATGCGGAGTCACAAAAGGTTGGCTCCAATTCCTGACTCTTAAACTAGTCCAAGGCCCATACCCCTTAAATGGGTAGCATCCTGGATTGGTGAGTCAAGTAAATCCCGGTGGTGGGACGGTGTAGTCCCCGGGCCGGAGGTCATACCGACTTAACATGAGTAAAAGTAAGTAAGAATGAGTAAACAAGTATGGTAAAGTAAGTAAGTAAAGTAAGAGTAAGTAATGGGTAATGAGTAAAAGAGTAAATTGCATTCCGATTAACCCGGATGCGTAATTTGGCTAACCCTTGTGAAGGTAAGTATTGTGTGTGCTATTGCATTGTTGTTTGGATTGTGTATTGTATGCTGAGCATGATTGTATGATGTATGTAAAGCATGTATGTGTGAAATTAATGAACCGCATGTACAGTCGACCTTAAATAGTCGGCGTACCCTAGTTAGCACGCGGTATATGCGAAGTTTATGCGCAACTTTTGCTGAGCCCCTTGGGGCGATGTTTTTACTACATGCAGGTCCTCGAGGCGGGTGAAGATGATGAAGAGATTAAGTTTGTTTTCTTTTGTCTGTAATTGGTGAAATGTGAATGGTGTACTTTGTTGTACACGGCTATAGGTTCTTGTTAGCCAGTGTACCATAGGGTACACCCTTTTGGATAATGAAGGATTGTGGGATGGTATAGATGAGTAGCTTGTAGAAACTCATTCATTTTTGGGAGACTTGAAAGGGATGTAATTAAATACTTTGAATACTCGGTAATCCAGCAATGTAAGTAAGTTATCTTTTGTATTCGGTATGAAATGTAGTAGCTCGGTATACTTAGGCATCAGACCGTAAATGTAGGTAGCGTAAGCCTTGCTAGCCGTATGGGCGGTTAGCGGCGTGTATCGCCCATCGTAGTAGTAGTTCCGCTACGACGTAGTAGGATTATCAGGACGATTAGACGGTAAGTATAGGATTAACGGTAGGGGTGTTACAATTTTCTAATTGTAGCAGCCACAAGTATGTCCATTTTCATTGCTGTTGCATGATGAAAATGTTTGGCAGACGTTAAGTAAGGCAATCTAATGTAGGCCAAAGGTATAACTAAAACAGATAAAACCACTAACTGCATTTCACAAATAGAGTTTTTAAGCTAACATTAGTACATAATGTGACTCCTTTTGCCAATTGCCTATTCCACTAATGGGAATCTCCAAAAACAAAAGATTGGCATTAGTAAGGATTAACCCATTCAACCAGATAACATTAATCTAAACTTCTGATTACCCACTAAGGTCATACTAGTGCATTATAATATCTTACAAGCTAGCCTAATGGAAAGCTAGATCAAAAAATGTTGTCACAATTGCCCACAATTACTTATCCACACCCCCATACACGGAGTAGTGTAGAATGCGAACCCATTCAACAATCTCTGCATCTCCCCTCAGATTCTGTAGTCCTTACCTGTTTTCCCGATGCTGTATAGCAGTGATAGCAAAAGCAAACTCATGCAGACTGAGTCCTTGAACCCCCCTGAGGATAGCAGAAGCTTGATCCACATCGATGACAGTGTTTGGAGTGGAACTGTGGCCTGAAAATTCTGCAGAAATTTTTCAAAGTTACCAAACTTGTCCACCAAGTTCTCCCCCACAATTCCCAAATGTTCAACCCCTAGACTTGCCCTTTCTTTGGCACTCTCCCTAGATTTTTTCTTACTGCTACCCCCTAGACTTGCCCTTTCCTTCTGTTTGGGTTCACTTCCTTTCTAGCTGGTTGTAAACTGCCACCAACTTCATCATGGTGAGTACCATCTCCAGTAGGATTTGTATTGTCCACCACTGGGATCCCCATTCTAGAAATGGATCCACGAGCATTGTTAATGGGCTGGGTAGGCCTTTCTGTTCCTCCAAGTCCCTCTGGAGTGAACTGTGTTAGAAGCTCCATTAATGGTTGACTACCAAGATTGGGCAGGTTGTGTGAGGGAAAGTTGTTGCCATCTACGTTGTTACTAGCATATTGACCCATGGCAGCATTGAAACCTGAAGCTGCAGTATTATTACCATATGCAGCAGATATGTCCATTGCACTACTTGTCTGACTGTCAGAATAGGTAATGTGACAAGGGGGAATCATCCTTTCCCTAAGGGCTTCTTCATCTTCATCTTCACTACCTCCCTCATCGCCATTACTACCTATGTATCCAAAGGATCCTTGGCCATTGTTACTACCTCCAGGTCTAGCACTAAATTCTCCGGTGGCATGTGCTTGCCCCCATAGGAGTTCCATCTCAGACAACAAATACAGAGGGAATTGTGAATCCTGACAAAATTTCGCTAGCTCTTTGTTCTCCTGTTATAACAGAAATGGCTTCAATATTTAAAGTTTTTAGTAATGACCAACACAATGTAATTACCAGTTGTTCACCTGTTTCATTCGCTCAAGCCATTCTGGTGAAAAGGTCACACTAGTGTCTAGGTTCCATCCCAAACTAGTTTCATGTCTTACCAACCGCTTCCAGATACACCATTGTGTCTTGATGTGCTCACTTTTATTCTTTAACTGGGATTTTGTCAACACAGGTGGCTGTCCTCTAGCTGTGTTGAGCCTTGTAGTAACCAAGCCCCATTTCTGCTTATAACCAGTTAGGTTTCCCCCTTTCCCTAACTGAGCTTCAACAACTTCTACCATGATCTTAAGAAGTAACTTACATCTAGGAAACTCCACCTAAATGCGGGCCTTGGCCTATTTGCCCTATTTTCGTCATCACCCCCTCCAGCATTGTCATTGTTCATCGTCATTGAAGTAAATACTAGACATGTATATATTCGAACATGTTATGACTAGTATGCTCATTTAGTTATAAATTCAGTAACATGTACACGTAGCAGTGGAACTAACAAAGTGGTAGTTGTTAGGCAGTATGTAAAAATGTCACATGGTTTTGAGCACACCAAAAAATAGTGACCAACATTTCACAAAATAGGTGCACAACAGAAGTGTGTAACTGAAGCAAACTCGTCACAGAGAGATCCCTATGCTCACAGCCGAACAACAACTACAATGTTTGATTTTTTCAAGCAAACTCGTAAAGTGCAAAGAAAGTAGAAGTTGACTATAATTTAAAAGAGAAGAAAAAAATTGTACACACCGACGTTTGTAACTTCTTTGAGACGCTTATCGTTGATAATGTATGCCCACCTAAAACGATTATCGACAATGTGCGAGTGTCACAGTCTGTGGATCAACGAACAAAATTAATTAAAAGGGAACAAATCAAATCGCAACCGAGTTGGGTTAAAGAAGATGGGTTTACGAGTTGGAATGCGCAGCACTAACCTTAAACACTAGCCAATGTACGCTGTCGAAATCACCCTGGGTTGCCATGACGAAGAAAATTGCATTAGAAATGTGGAATGGAAACAAGATACAATAATAAAGGAACTACATTCGAGAATTGTTTATGTGGAGAAGAGAGATTTCAGAGGCGAAGGTGTGCGGATTTCTTCATTTGGCTGCCCGTCTGTTGAAAATTGAGAGCTGTAGAAGAATAATCCGAGCAACTGGCTTCATTTATGGGATTCAAAATTAGGAGCCGCATTGAGGTGTCCCAACTTCCACTCGTACGTTTAAACCTACTTTTGTTTAATGCGGTTCCCATCATCCCCGTTTGAAGATGACAACGTCAAATAAGGTGGCCCAAAAGAATGGGTTGAAGATGTCAGCTGGGTCAATCAGGCCCAAACGAGATGAAGGAGTTGCAAAAGAATGGGGCCATATTGATATATGTCATCGTCTATAAATGGAGCCAAAAAAAAAATCTGCTAGCGATTACTTACATCACCTAGCTACCAAACGAATAGGACCTCATATCCTCTTTCATTTTCCTTAACTGTTTGTTTTGAGGAGAATAAGTGAAGGGAAAAAGGCAACTTGGTCTCATTTTCCTTGTTTGATTGCACCAGAACATACATAATTCCCCCTCATATTATTCCCGTAGTGATGGTACGGGAATCATCTCCCAATAAAGTCATGTCCCACACTGAAAACTATGATAATTATTTTATTCATAGATCTCTTTTATTTTATCATTTAAGTAACAAATCATATACTATCGTCATCTAATGTTAAATATAGTTATACATGTTTCACCGCGTACGCCCTCAAAAGGGAGCTAATTTTGTCCTCTCTTCTTTCCTCCCTTAGACGGAAGGTTTAGGTTATCTACCTTGGTTTCTAATCCTTACCTCCGTCTACTGGCAGCGGGTTTTGAGTGCTTAGCAATCCACCACAAGTAATAGGCACTTGGGTTGCTCCCTAGCTTCCTTCGATCCTAACACTAGTAAAAACCTGTTTTTTGGTTGTTAAGGTTTTTGTAATCTTGGTTTTAAAATCAATGATGCGCTCCGATGCGATTAGGCTCTAGAAGCGATGCGTGATGCATGAGACGTCGATGCGGGCGCATCCAGTTTGTGATGCGATGTTTACTAAAAAATCACATCTAAAATTTTGTATACAACATTTTATACATATGAAGTACTATTTTGACAAAATAGAATAAAAACCTTCAAACACAAGTCTAAAGTAATCAAGTGTCAAAGTATTCAATCCATACAACATAAGAGAACAAAACCACATGTTTGGAGCAATGAACCACAAGAAAATAATAACTTTTAAAGATAACAAACTTCATATGTGACTACATCTAAATATCACCGCATGAATCTGTTGAATGTCATCAACACAAGAACTAAATTGTTTTCAACGTTAAGAGAACCAATATCCTCTACAAGTTCTTCCTCCTTTTCATCACTCGAGTTCGTCCTAGTAGAAGTAGATGCAAAAACAACATTTTTTTCCTCTAGAACTTGAAGGATTTTATCTTTTCTCCTTAATGATATAGTTGTTTAAATTGGATCATTAACCTCTCTGAGTCTCATAATGATCTCATATAATCAATTATATACATGCAAGACATCAAGCATACACATGATTCATTCAAGCTTTAAGGCCATTTCTGATGTCCTTGAGTTTTATATTACTCTCAACCCAGCAATAAGTGCATAGGTCAAACTAGATTGATATATGAGAATGTAGGAATAAACAACAATTAAAATGAAGATTATATGAAGAAGTTATGGCAAAAACAAGATTACGCAAGCTCAGGGAGCATCGAGGCGCATCGAGCGTGTCGGAGGACATCACGGTCGCATCCTGACAAAAATGCCTCGCTACCATGGACGAGATGGGGGTGGTCGCATCACATCACATTCGCATCAGGCGCGCATTATAAAACCAAGTTGGTAACGATCCTAAATCGTTATCATATATTTTATAATTAGTTACAAATATTTCGTTACCAAAGATAGTACTAAAGACTTGAATATATTTGAAACTACAGTAACAATATAACTGTTGCAAAATAATAATTTTTAGTAACGATATAACTTTTAGTAACGAATCAAAGTTGTTACGATAAATAATGTGGTCTTTTGTTACGACATCTCTTACAACGACATGTAATGGCTTTTATCATTACAAAAAATTAGTTTTGTAATGATTTTAATTTTTGGTAACAATATTTATTGTTACCAAAAACCTTAATTTTAGTATGCAATCATCTTTTGGTTTAGTTAAATATGGGTCGTGTCTTAATAGGTGTTGTTCCAGGTTGAGGGCGATTGTTTGCACGTCTTTAACCTGATGTGAAATGGCTTAAGTTACTTATAGCTATGATTGATTTTTTTAATGGAGGCCCTCTGTCTTACTTGCATGTGAATCTTGTCCCTTTATAAAGCTTGTGGTTCTTTCATCTTCCACTATCAAGTAATACCTCGACAAAGTTAAGGTTTGTCGTCTTCCTTCTCTTGATTTTCTACTCCTCTTTTCACTTTCCTTGACTATGGCGAGTAAAGCTAAAGGAGCGGATGAGTTGGTGGATCGCTGTTTGGTTCTTACGCTGACATCGGATGAGGGCGCGATGATGGACATGGCTGATTTGGTGCAATTGGAGCCCACATTGCCCGAGCGTTGCCTTTTAGGGTGTTGCAAAATGAACGAGTTAATGCTGCGGTTATTGAGCGTACCATGCAGCAAATGTGGCAGCTTGGTTTGGTTTTAAGGGTATGTGCTTTGGGGTTAGGTTTGTTTTTGTTTCAAGTTTGATGATGCGGCTTGCAAGCTGCAAGTTAAAGAAAGGGGACCCTAGTCATTTGATGGGTATCTTTTGGTGTTGGTTGAGATTTATCCGAGTCGGGCGCCCAAGGATCATGTGTTTCAGTGGGTTCCATGCTGGGTTTGGGTGCATGACGTACCGTTCCTATTCTACCATGCGGAGTTTGCGAAGCGAGTGGGTGATAAGATTGGTTGATTCCTTGAATTTTGGGGTCTTGATAAGCGACAAGTTGGCTTCTTTCTGCATGTTAAGGTTCAGCTTGATGTGTTGAATCCTTTAATGTGCTATGTCACAGTTTCTTTGGGTAGGGTGGCGACTTTCTTACCCTTACATATGAACGGGTTCCTGCCCACTATTTTTTTGTGGTTTACTGTTGCGCGGATCGAGGGAGTGCCTTGAGCAGCATGAGGTAGGGGGTTCTGGTTACCCAAATGGGCCATGGCTCAGGGCTGGTGGAAATAGAAGTGCTCGGGCTCGACCATATTTTGAACCTCTTACGGGGTAGTGTCGGGATGAAGGCGCATCATCTTACGCATGTAGAATCTTGGAAGGTTGTAGAGATGGGTGAACAAGTTACCATAGGGCCCAAGCATGCTGGCGAACGTGTTGCACCCACGAAGGATGATGTTGGGCCATGCACAGAGTATGCAGTTCAATGTGATGAGGCAGATAATCTGGTGGTTTTACAGCGGCAGAACATGGGGGAGGTTTTAGTTAATGGAACAGAAGCGCCATATTAGATATGTTGAGGACAACTGTACTTTGGATGAATTGGTGGAGTTTTAGAGTTTGGTCGATCATGGTAAAAAGGGCCGGGGAGTTGTGTCACATACGGAGGAAGCTAGTGATTCAGTTAATTTTATGAATGAAGAGGCGACCCCGGGGGGAAACCTGGGGGCGCTTAGATCCATGAGTTGTGTAGTGATGAACTGTCGGGGATTGGGCGATCCCTGTGTAGTTCGTTGGCCCATTGACTTGATTCGTGAAGAATCGCCTAGTTTAGTCTTCATGTCGGAGACTTAACTTTTGTCATCAGAAATGGAGGTGTTCAAGAGAAGGATGCGGGGTCATCATGGTTTGTCTGCGGGTTTTATTGGTCAAAGTGGCGGGATCATAGCTTTTTGGGATGATTCGTTGTCTATTAAGCTTCGGTCTTACTCTATGATCATTTGGATTTTATGGTCGAGAACAATAGAGGTCGATCATGGCCTTGGACTGGGATTTATGGGTGGTCTGTTCATACTGACCCTTGGAGAACATGGAAACTGGTTTGGGAGTTGTCTCATATGGGGGATGAGCCTTGGTTGTTATACAGGGATCTTAACGAGGTGATGTTTGAGTATGAATGTTGCAGAAGTGCGGTTCAAAGCTGGTAGAGTATGCGGGAGTTTATGGAATGTATGGAGAATGTGGGTTTGCAAAACTTGGGTTATACCGGTGATACTTTTATGCTCACGAATAGAGGTTGGGGCGTGGGAATGCTTGTACTAGACTTGATCGGCTTTTGGCTTCCCAATCATGGACACAGTTGTTTCAGAGGGCGCAGAATCACCACTTGCGGTGGGGAAGGTCTGATCATCAACCGATAAAGCTGGTGTTTGATCCTTCGTGGCGCTGGGGAGCACGCCCATTCAAGTTTGAAAACTGTTGGGCCACTGACTTGGGTTGTCAAGAAATTATTAGGCGGGTGTGGAGTAGGCCTGCGCTTCGGCCCATGGGCTTATATGGGAAAGGTGATTTGTTATGGGCAAGAATTAAAGAGGTGGGGAAAATTGAAAGTGCGAGAGGAACGTGCGGCGGTGGCTAATCTCAAGTGGTGAATGAGCCGAATTGAGGGGGATTTTCAAAATGAATCGAGTTTGGACGAGTTGAGAGGAATGAAAAAGGAGTTGGATATTTTACTTCATTGGGTTGATATCCATCTATTATATCGCTCGAGACAGCAATGGATTCAAGAGGGGTATCACAATTCAGCTTTCTTTTTCAAACATATTAGGGTTAGAAAGCAACGTATCCATTGGCTTAAGACTGGAATTGAGTTTGTGTTCGCCTGGGTGCAGATTGAGGCAGAGGCACGTGGTTTTTTTGAGGATTTGTTTACTTCTACACGCCCATTAGAGAATCACTATTTGATGGCATGTGTGAAGTGTCGTGTCCCTGCTGAGATGAATTGTGAGTTGAGGAAACCATATACCAAAGAGGAGGTCCTGGTTGCGCTAAAGTGCATGAATCTAGGCCTAAACGGCATGAACGGTATATTTCTTAATACATTTTGTGATATTGTTGGTCAAAATTTTGTTGACACCGTCCTATCTAATTTGAATATGAATGCAATTCCTCCTAGTTTAAATCATACTCACATTGCTTTAATTCCTAAGAAGAAGGGTGTATGTTCTATTAAGGATTTTCGACCGATTTTGTTGTGTAATGTTGTTTATCGTGTCGTTTCAGAAGAATTAGTTAATCGTGTGAAGCCTGTTATGGATGTTGTTATTTCCTTTGGGCAAGCAGCTTTCATACCTAGCCGTTTGATAACAAATAATCTTGTTATAACGAATGAGATATTGCATTGTATGAGGTTGGCTACAACTAAAGTTAGGGGGCATTTTGCTTTGAAAGTAGAAATGGGGAAGGCTTTTGACCGTGTTGAATCGGGTTTTGGTTTGGTGTGTTACGATCTATGGGTTTCCATGAGTCTTGGATGAGGATTGTGGAGAAGTGTATAACTTCAGTTTCAATGGCAGTGTTAGTTAATGGATACCCTGGTTGGGTTTTCTACCCTCAACGTGAATTGAGGTAAGGTGATCCCCTGTCTCCATATTTATTTTATGTTGTATGGAAGTTTTGTCTTCCAAAGCACTCTTTAGATGTTGGCATGAAAAAAGGTTTTTCTATACGAGGGGTGGGTTTTGATATTAATTCCTTATTTTTTGTGGATGATTGTGTATTGTTTGGGGATGCAAATGTCAGCAATGCTTCTCAAATTAAAGGTATGATTGATGAGTTTAGTGATGTGTTGGGCCAATGTGTAAACCTGTATAAATCTAGCTTAGTGTTTTCTCATGGTGTGACATCAAATTCGTGCTAGTATCAGTGCTTGTTTTGGGGTTCAAGAGGTGAGGATCTGGGGAGGTTTCTGGGTTTTCCAAGCTCTGTTGGTCGTAATAGGGTCCAAGTGTTTTCGTATGTCAAAGACAAAGTTGCAGCCAGGGTTGTAAGGTGGGCTAGGGTAGTCTCTCGGTTGGCTGGGGGTGTTAATTAAGAGTGTCTTGCAGGCAATACCAACATTTGTTATGGGGGTTATTAGACTGCATGTGTCTCTTCTTAATGAGATCTGCATTATGATCTTAAGGTGTAAGTTCATAGACGTTGGCGATCTGAGTCTACGACTCAAAAGTTGTCGATGATCTGAGTTCACAACTGAGGAAGAACGAGGAGAAAGAATGGAAGACCAGAATAACATAAAGGTTGAACCTTTATTATAATCACATATAACAGCGGTTACACAATCACATATTCAAATGCTAATACAAACCCTCATGTCAAGAACACTGACATAACTCACAAGTAATTTGAGTTCAGAACTCAAATTACCTACAACGAAATCAGCAGCAAAACTCTCCTTGAATTGGCTCTCAAATCTCACACTCTCTTTCTGTTTTTCTCTATACTCACCCTTACAATCTCCTTGGCAAATTACATTGTATACTGAAATACCCCTAACTAATAAAAAATTGATTAAACATCTAATCAAATGAATTAAGGCCTAAACATGCCTTAAAAATCAATTGAAAACAACAATGGTCATCATAAAGCAAGAATTACCCCTTGTGACCATTTAGGGCAAATATGTGCCCAAATGAACTTTTTAGGATCTAAATTTAATTCCTAAGCACACTAACTCATAAATGAACATAATAAAACCATTCTCAAAGATAACCAAGCTCAGAAACACCTTGAGACACAAAATGTGCTTTAAAACTCCTTAAAGCACATTTTTGTGAGATTGTCTTTTAAATAAGTTTGATTTGGTTCTAGGGCCTTGATTACCCTTAAATATAATAATGTGACATAATGTACCACATTAGAATGTCTAATTCAAAGTTTTTTTAAAAAAATCAGAAATATGTGCATTGGTTTGTGAATAGTACCCAAATAGTGCAAATTAAGTCTTAATTGACTAAGTTGGTCAATGGTCAACATTGACCCCCAAAAATATCTAATGTAAGGCGGAAAAATTAGGTGGTATACCTCCTGGTTAAGTTAACTAAAGGCTGGCAACAAAGATGACTCATTAGTTACCTTATTAAATAATTACTTTTCTTACCTTAAAAGCCAAAATCATCCTTTCTCTTTCATTACCCCCTGTAGCAACGAGTTACCCAGCTTCTAAAACCTCCATTCCATCCTTGGTAAGTGCAAGAACCATCCAACTTCAAAGATCAACTCCCATGGCATAAGGTAAACATTCAAAACATTTAATATGTTATTCTCTTCATTTTTCCTTCCTCTTTCCATTGATCTAACTTGAAACCACTTCCATCCACTCATCTAGCACGAGTTGGTGTTCAAAGTGAAGGAGAAATTTCAGCTGAAACTCAAAAGAAAGGGGGGGGGGGGAGCAAGCTTAAGACCTAATTAAGGTAAAAATGTGCTTTAAGCACTTAATTCCTTCTCTACTTCAAATCCAGTTGAATTCTATTGTTCCCTTGGCTTATAATCTTTCATTTAACATGATTGATCAGTAACAATTGCAACCACTTTATTTGGTGGCTGATTTCAAGCTTAAACTCAATTTTAAGTCATTTTTCACAAGGTAAACCTTAGCAAATTCCTACCTTGTTACTACCGGTTTTGTTCCTTAGATTGTATGGTATTGTTAACACTTTCTTTGGCTTCAAAAATCCAGGCGAGATCACTTTGGAACAAGCCTACAATATCAAGGTATAATCATGTTTTTATAAGCTTGATTTGATCCTTAATTCATGAACTAAATTATACCTTTCTTTCCCTTGCAAAATACGGCCGAATGATGCCTTGGAACATGGGTAACTTTCTGTCCAAAGAGGAGGAATCAACCTTAAGTTCAAACTTATCAAAGTAAGTTAAAATACCACCTTAATGATATACTAATTAAGGTTATATATGAGGTTATGTATAAAAACTAACTTAGGTCTGTTCTAATATTAGGCCGTGATCTAAAGGGTGTGTTTGGTTGATCTTGCTACATTAAACAAGTAAGTAAACCTTATATTATGATATATTAAAGTTTTATGTCATTTTATTGCACATACTATAAAGCCGTGAGTTAGTATTGGTCAAAATGACTTATTTAGGTATTAAAATGTTATATAACATTTTTGGTTGAAATACCCCAAACCTTAATGCGTTAATTAATTATGTAATTATAATTTTCTAAGGCTAATTAAGTCCTTAAGATCATTGGTGAAGAAATAAAAACCAAAAAGAAAAAGAAAATGCGTAAAAGTCACGAGACGTGAAAACACGTTTTAATTATTTTAGGAGGTATTTAACCTTCACTAGGGTTATAAATATATTTCTATCCCTAATTACATACTAAGAACATGTGGGAAAAATTCCGGAAGAAAACGGATACAAATAATGCGTTAAAACGCTAACGGAGTCTAAAGCGCGTTTTTCGAGAAAACCCGAAAACGTGATTTTAAACAGTTAAATGACCCCGTAAAAATAATAGTTGATTATGTAACAATAATTAAACATTAATGGGAGTATAATAACCATTAAAATTAAATAAACGAGAAAATTCCGGAAAACGGACCCGGTAAGTGAATAGTGCTAAAACCGGGTAAATTAATGGGCGTTTTCTGTAAAAGACGAAAAACGTTCCAGTGTGTATATATTAGTGGGGCCGGTTTTTATTAATGTAGACAGCCCCTCACACTTGACTAGTTAGCTAATTAAATAAGTCAAAAAGCAAAAAGTAACTTATACCCCACCACACTCTCTTTCCTCCTTTATTTCTTTTTCCTCTCTTCTCTTTCCTCCCTTTCCTTCCTTCCCAGCGATTTCTCCTCTCTCCCTCTGGTTGCTGCCGTTCTTGAGCTCACCACCCACACCCATGGCTTCTCCAACTTCTCCCCATGCTCAAGCCACATAAATGCTCCAAATCAAAAACAAAACACATATTTGTTTCCCCTCATCAAGCTCTACACTTCCCTCTTTCCAAAATTCGAAAAGGATGAGTTTCATTTTATGGGTTTTCCCCATTTGAAGAGAAAAGCACATCATCTTGAAGTTTGGAGTCTCCTCTCTCTTCTAAGGTAAAAATTTCCAAGAGAAAGTCATTTTTCCTTCAACTCTTGGTGTAATCAATTTTTCACCATTTTTGATACCTTGTTTTCTCCTTGTTCTTGAGCTCCAAATTGATCCGTCAATGGTGGAGAAGTTCCCCTCTTGATTCAAGGGTGAAAATCCCTCTTGAAAGCTTCACAAAGGTAAACCCTAACCTTGTGATCTAGCCCTTTGATTGAATTGAAATATTGCAAGGGTTTAGATAATTAATTGAGTGTGTTTTGTGTTCTTGAATGTTGGGATGGAGTTTGGAAACTCCATGCCCTCTTAACCGATTTTGGAGAAGATATGGAGCAAGAGGAGAATTAAGGAGACTTGTGAAATTAAGGTAAGGAATACACCTTAAACCTTGTTTATAATTGTTTAAGTGTTTGGGATGGGTAAGCAAATTAATGAACCCAAATTGTGGATTGAAAATCTGTGTTGGAAATGTGTTAAATTGATTTTAGAGAGGTTTGTGAATTAATGGTTGAATGGAGGGCCTTTAGAGCCAAATGTTTTGAGTTTGTGATTGATATTGTGGTTATGGAGTTTATGGTGATTATGTTGTTGTTGATGGAATTTGAGGAATTGTTATGTGCTGATAGGACCCTTATAAGGGTGTGGTTAAATTAGGATTTCAAATGGTGAAAATTGGTGGATGTGGACATGTAAGGTTTATGGGGAGGTTATGGCGAAATTTTGGTAGAAAATGAGTGTTTTTGACTCTTTGATTTGGTGATGTATTGGTTGATTTTAATGTGTGTATGATGCGTTAAAACCCCGTGGAATTGTGTTTTCGATGGGCTATTTTGCTACTATAAGTTATGTATGTTTTGTGGGGGATTTGTGGCTTGGTTCTAGTTGTTTTCCGTAATGAATTTTGCAGTTTTTGGTATGTCCTAACATGTGTCCGAACATTGAAGTTCGGACATCATACGACGGAAAATTTTCAGAACTCTCGACTTATGTCCGAACATGCAAGGTCGGACGCATGTTCGGACCAACCTTTGTTTTGCATAACTTTTTCGTTTGAACTCCGTTTTGAGTGCCGTTTGCGGCGTTGGATTCCTCTTTTCAAGTACTATCTGTTTTGACATGTTTTTGGCATATTTTTAGGTATATTTTATTTGAAAATGACCAATTGTTATGTTGAGTGTGCTAACCCTGTGTTTGTATTCTGTT
This sequence comes from Limonium bicolor, assembly GCA_023374045.1. Taxonomy (NCBI): domain Eukaryota; kingdom Viridiplantae; phylum Streptophyta; class Magnoliopsida; order Caryophyllales; family Plumbaginaceae; genus Limonium; species Limonium bicolor. The sequence continues at coordinate 91,911,899 of CM041778.1, forward strand.
AATGGATGTTTGCTTATAAGCATGATATGTGTGTGAGATTGTGCATGTTTGAAATAAATCAACTGCATGCTAAGACGACAAATAGTTGTGCGTGGCCCGGTAGCATGCGGGACGGGATTACCATACCAGCAAAGGTGCTGACCCCCTTTGGGGGCTCCCATACTTTTCAGGTACAAGGAACTGGAAGCCGTTCGAGAGTAGGACGGGGTAGTGTTTGTATGTGGTAGTCATGAGAATTGTGGATGTATTATAGGTGTAGTAAGACCGAAAATGTATCGGCGTTAGTTGGTAATTACTCGGTACAGCTGTAATGTAAGTGTATAATGATTGTTGGACATGGAACGAGATTTATGTGTAGTTGCTCGGGAATTTAGTCCATCAGACCGGTACGATGTATGTATGTTAGCCACGTGGGTGGCTAACGGCGTGTAACACCAAAGAGTTTAAGTGAGGGTGTGAGTTATGTTTTCCGCTGCTAAGTATTGTTAAGGGTGTTATTTGTAGTTGGGGTGTTACAAAAAGTGGTATCAGAGCGAAGTATCGCTCTGATGACTGAAGTACCGAGCCTAGGAAGTACCGAGTTAAGAGTTTAGTACCTTGGGTAAGGGTTGAGTGTAGCGTGAGGAGTACGCTAGTTAGGGAACACCAGTGTGTACTGGATACCTACAGTATCCATCTCCGCCCTCCACAAACCCTATTTTATAACTTGGGAAAGAACGCCAGAGAGATGAGAGTCATCTCTTACTCGGGAAAACCCGATCTGGCTGTTACTAAGTATCCTTATAAGTACGGAGAACCTGTCACACGGTAGATCCCGAAAGGCGTGAATTCCGAAGACGATCTCCATTTTAACAATGTCTGCCGCATGAGTTAGCGAAAAGTGAAGAATTTATGCATAAGAGAATGGAATTTCCGGCACCCTGGGTCGACATGCGAAGCAGTCGAGGATAACCAGCGTGCAAGCACTAAACCGTGCAACAGTGGAGAAGTGAAGTAGTAGAACCGAGACGAGTGTCTACGGGACTACAATGTTGACAACACACCAACGGTACACCAACCGAGCAAAGAACTACGACGTAGTACGAGGAGGATACGATACTAAGTAAAAGGGGTCTCCCAGAATGGGAAACACCCTAGTTAATGGTTATCAGGTGAAGACAGAGAGAACTACCCAAGGAATTGTTGTTAAGAGAAGATCAAGCAAGGGCCAGCAAGGCCACAGATGTTAAAGCGGGTCAAAGCAGTACCGCAACCGATGTGTACTGAACCAGTAGCCAGTCAGCATGGCGCACTTGCCAAGGCAAGTGCTGCTACAACAAGGCTGGCGGCAAATTATTAGCAACTATAAAGTACTTAGTAAAGTACCATGAAGTAAAGTGAGATCATCATAACTGTGGAAAGGCTTAGCAGCCTGACCTCTGTAATTGGAAAACACCAGTCAGCAAGAAGCTAGACTTGGTTAAGGCAAGGAAACGTTGTAAAATCACGAAAATTTTTCTTTCAACCTAAATTTATTTTCAAACCTTTTTCAAAACCAAATTTTCTTCAAACCCCTTTATTTCAACTTCTTTAAACCAAACCAGAAGACCTACACAGGCCTCAGTGCCATACGGTAGGTAAGTTTTACCCAGTTACTTTTAAATAACCGAATGGAAACCAGTAAACCCAAGGGTAACAACCCGAGGGAATGGAGTGAGTTCATAATAATACAACAGTGGATACACTCCCTTGATTAAGTTCGGGAAGCACGGAATGCATATTATCACAGGATAATATAAGAGGAGTTGACACAGAATACTTCACCTAGGTGTGACGGACACTACGAGTGTACCAACAGTAATGTGGGACGACCGCACTCCGTTAGGAGCTTGTGGGCCTGACAAACCTTCTTATGGGGTAGTCGGGTAGGTAGCAATGTATCAGTAGGATACCCCACGTATGTATACGAGTGGAGTCTGGAACACGGGAAGTAGTCGACTCCATACTACGGTCCGAAGTAAAAGTCAAGCAAGAGTAATAAATTACATCAAATGGTTGAAGTAAAGGAACCCAGTCAAGTTAAGGAAGACTAAAGGAATTAGTAAGTTTATTTTAAGGGAATGGTTAAAGGTGAACAAGTGCGAAGTGCACAAGTTAGTAAGTAAAGACATAGCATATGTCTCAAGGATCTGGACGGATGAACACAATAGCTGGAGTAAGTACCCAGCCTACATATGGTAAGGCAGATGCCTACTATGGATACGTTAATGTGCAATGATCGGGATGAAACTCCCGAGATGATCACAAGGGATATCAATCTCACTAAAGAGGATAATTAACCGGCCAAGAACGCAAGGCGATGTAGTTAATCAAACGTACTCATAAGTACAAGCCAGATGTAATGGCATAACCTAGTAACACCCAGGAAACTATCCTTAAAAGGGTGTTTGGGTCATCAGTGGTTGAACGGGATAACGTGACAGAAACGCAAGGGTTGAAACTAACACCCGGTTTAAGCATAAGTCGTCAGGAAGAAGTCTGACATCCTCGAAGGAACAACGACCTGGCCATGGAGCCCAATACTACCTCTAGACCATGTAATGTTGTATGGAGAAGTAAATGTGTGTGAACAGCCTACAGTGAGTAGAGCTCGAAGCAATAGGGCTTATAAGCCATAAATGGCATGTGTTAAGTAAATGCTATTGATTACAAAGTTTATGTTATATAAGTAAATAAAGTGGATAACGAACCACTGCTTTAAGAGTGGGGATACCTCTCGATGTGTGAGACCGCAACAGCGGTAGTTATGTGAGCAGAGTTCAGGGAATATGTTAAGAGTTGATCATGTTGTTATTACCCAAGAATGATGTGAGTAGGAATAAATCGAAAAGAAGTGTTTGTACCAGTTGTGGAGACCGGATGAGTAATAAGTCTAATAGCAACCACCAGAGGTGTGGGATACTAAATGTGAAGTGAACAACGCTCAAGGAGCATAAAGACCCGAAGAATGGAGTATTCAGAAATCAGCCAAATAAGTGGCAAGACACAGTGTAAGGGCGGAAGCTAATGTAATAGCAGATGCAGTGCAAGTTAATGTTATACAATGAGTAAGAGCACGGTGCACAGTAAGCAACCGTTGTATAAGTATTGTTAAATAGCAATGTGGCGATAAGACCGATTATGAGTAAAACTCAATGGACATACAGGTAAGTGATGATAAACAGACTGGGCAATAAGCCAATGGTCGGTATTATGTGATAAGGAACTCAGTGTGAATTCCTATTGCAATCGCATAAGAGATTTACTGTCAAGAGTTTACGCCTCTGCACTCTGTATGACTGAGTGTTTTGGTATTGCTCTTGTGCGGTAATGATCGAGTGGGATAGCTAGGAAGTTTGGGAAATGTTAAATGTGATAGAAGAACAAGGCTTACGGTGTGATAAAACCGATGCATAAGACAAGCACGGTCGTACCAATCAAAAGGTACTTAGTTGGCATAAGTGACTACAGTAACACAATTATTAAATATCGGTATGGAATATACCTCAAGTGTTGGGAATAACCGACAGAGTACTACACAACTGGTAGTAGCTCAAACGTAACCGACAGTAAGTCGGAAGAAATCAAGTAAGTCATTGTGGAAAACAGTAAATTATCATGGAAGTGGATAGTAAGTTTTGTAACTCACCGAATTCGAACACGGTAAGAAATACCACGCGTCGGTTGAGAAACCGTTATTACCAAGATAAAGGTGATAATCGGGAATGTACAATACAGTAAGGATAATGTATGGGCAAACTAAGCTCTAAAGTTATCAAGAGTTGCACAGCAGAAAGTAGTGAGCCAGCAATTCAGGTGTTAAATGTGTGTGTGGTGAACATGAGTGAATGGCAAATTAATGATGCCTAAAAGCCTCACAGGCCAGAATCGAAACCAGTTAAAAGTTAAAGTAAACTCTAGTGAGAATTCTTGGTTAGGGACTAAAGCGCCAATATGGCTAAGACCCTCAAACCAGAACACATTGTGTAATAAACCGCGTGGAGATAAAACACTTCACGACGGTAGAACGTTATAAACCAGTGATTAAGTGATTGATTACGTGGGCGTAATCCCTTTTAAGGGGGGTAGAGCGCAAAACCACTTAATGTCTGTTACCGTACAAGTGTACGTGGTGTGCATAGCACAAAATAATTTGTTTTGATGTGGTGTGTGTTACATAAACATACGCATACATTCATGGTTTAATTATGGTAACGCGCACAGAAGATGCGAATACCATTGTGATAAGTGTGTTTATTGTGTCAACGGATGTGTGAGAAAGTATAAGTATAAGGGAGTAGAAAAACTCCCGGGGAACTAAACCCCGACAGTATATGTTTATATGATACCAAATGTAATATTGTGTATTATATTTTGATAAAAAAAATATATATCGATATGTGTATATATACAGTATTGTGGTTCATGAGGATGTATGAAACCGATATAAAACCTAGTAAGAATTAAATTCCCTAGGTAACTTGATTTAAAATAAATCTGGAAGATGATTGATGGACATAGTTCCACCCTTGGAGATGTATGATTATGACTAGAAGGATATAAAAGATAGAAAATTGGGAATGAATGTATTATCTGTTGTTTGAAAATGAAGTGGGAGGTGAAACTTGATTATCATGAGATCAAGGGAAGCCGAACACAAATTGGGGTGGAAAGATAGTTCGACTCTGATGCTGATCACATTAGGGTTGGATGATTCTTGAAACTCCCTATAAGTGGTCATAAATAATCACATCAAGAATAAGATGCAGTTAACAATAATTGGACTTGGAGTTGTATGGAGCTTTCAAAAGAATTTTAAATTGGGTTTCAAATTTGCAATTGGTATTTTCTAGACTTCAATAAATATTTTAAGATTCTTAGGTGGTATTTTCAAAGGAAGGACTACCTTTATGTGACCTCGTAGAGGATTTTCAACTTGTATCCTTCCAATAAAGGATTTCATTATACTTAACCTCATAGAGGGTACTTTCCTACTACTTGCTCACGAGCTGAGGACGTACGAGCCTTTGTCTTTGGACTGGTGACATGAGAAGTATATTTTAAAGATGTATGCAATTGTTTTGATCTCCCAAAGGAACGGGGACCAGAGTGTCCATCGCGACCGGTTCTGCGGGATCACAGTGTATATGTACTCAACATGGGTCTCGAACCCATGAAGAGATGGAAAAGGAATTTCTGGTTGATATACATGCTATGACATGTTGTGTGGTATGTGTAGTAATTATTATTTTGGACCTTGAGTCCTAATGTGATTGAATCCCGAAAGTATTATGTTACCTAGACCATGTGTCTACAGGTTGTTATGTTATCAAGACCTAAGTGCCTAAATGTTGTTATATTACCCAGACCCAAGAGTCTAAGGGTTGTTATGTAAGTACAATGTTGACAAGGTACCCGGACCACTGAGTTCGAGGTTACTATGTAAGTATGTTATGTTATGTATGGATGTGTATATGTACCCGGACCGTTAAGTCCGAGGGTGCGATGTAAAGTACGTTTGTTATGGAAGTTTATGTTACAAGTAATCCCTGTGTTCTAATTCAAATGACGCTAGGGAAGTGTGAACTTCGAGGACGAAGTTCTTTTAAGGGGGGTAGATTGAAATACCCCAAACCTTAATGCGTTAATTAATTATGTAATTATAATTTTCTAAGGCTAATTAAGTCCTTAAGATCATTGGTGAAGAAATAAAACCAAAAAGAAAAAGAAAATGCGTAAAAGTCACAACGTGAAAACACGTATTTAATTATTTTAGGAGGTACATAACCTTCATTAGGGCTATAAATATATTTATACCTAATTACACATTAGGAACGTGGGAAAAATCCGGAAGGAAACGGATCCAAACAATGCGTTTAAACGCTAACGGAGTCTTAGAGCGCGTTTTTCGAGAAAACCCGAAAACGTGATTTTAAACAGTTAAATGACCCCGTAAAAATAATAGTTGATTATGTAACAATAATTAAACATTAATGGGAGTATAATAACCATTAAAATTAAATAAACGAGAAAATTCCGGAAAACGGACCCGGTTAGTGAATAGTGCTAAAACCGGGTAAATTAATGGGCGTTTTCTGTAAAAGACGAAAAACGTTCCAGTGTGTATATATTAGTGGGCCGGTTTTTATTAATGTAGACAGCCCCTCACACTTGACTAGTTAGCTAATTAAATAAGTCAAAAAGCAAAAAGTAACTTTACCCCACCACACTCTCTTTCCTCCTTTATTTCTTTTCCTCTCTTCTCTTTCCTCCCTTTCTTCCTCCACGATTTCCTCTTCCCTCCTGGTTGCAGCCGTTGTGAGCTCCCCTCCCCATGGCTTCTCACTTCTCTCCCATGCTCTAGCCAACTCCAAGCTCCAAATGCAAAACAAAACATATTTGTGTCCCTCTCCTCTACCTTTCCCTCTTTCGGAATTTCAAAAGGATGAGTTTCATTCCATGGGTTTTCCCATTTGAAGAGAAAATGACATCTTGAAGCTTGGAGTCTCCTCTCTCTTCTAAGGTAAAAATTTCCAAGAGAAAGTCATTTTTCCTTCAACTCTTGGTGTAATCAATTTTTCACCATTTTTGATACCTTGTTTTCTCCTTGTTCTTGAGCTCCAAATTGATCCGTCAATGGTGGAGAAGTTCCCCTCTTGATTCAAGGGTGAAAATCCCTCTTGAAAGCTTCACAAAGGTAAACCCTAACCTTGTGATCTAGCCCTTTGATTGAATTGAAATATTGCAAGGGTTTAGATAATTAATTGAGTGTGTTTTGTGTTCTTGAATGTTGGGATGGAGTTTGGAAACTCCATGCCCTCTTAACCGATTTTGGAGAAGATATGGAGCAAGAGGAGAATTTAGGAGACTTGTGAAATTAAGGTAAGGAATACACCTTAAACCTTGTTTATAATTGTTTAAGTGTTTGGGATGGGTAAGCAAATTAATGAACCCAAATTGTGGATTGAAAATCTGTGTTGGAAATGTGTTTAATTGATTTTAGAGAGGTTTGTGAATTAATGGTTGAATAGGGCCTTTAGAGCCAAATGTTTTGAGTTTGTGATTGATATTGTGGTTATGGAGTTTATGGTGATTATGTTGTTGTTGATGGAATTTGAGGAATTGTTATGTGCTGATAGGACCCTTATAAGGGTGTGGTTAAATTAGGATTTCAAATGGTGAAAATTGGTGGATGTGGACATGTAAGGTTTATGGGAGGTTATGGCGAAATTTTGGTAGAAAATGTGTTTTTGACTCTTTGATTTGGTGATGTTATTGGTTGATTTTAATGTGTGTATGATGCGTTAAAACCCCGTGGAAATGTGTTTTCGATGGGCTATTTTGCTACTATAAGTTATGTATGTTTTGTGGGGGATTTGTGGCTTGGTTCTAGTTGTTTTCCGTAATGAATTTTGCAGTTTTCGGTATGTCCTAACATGTGTCCGAACATTGAAGTTCGGACATCATACGACGGAAAATTTTCAGAACTCTCGACTATGTCCGAACATGCAAGGTCGGACGCATGTTCGGACCAACCTTTGTTTTTGCATAACTTTTTCGTTTGAACTCCGTTTTGAGTGCCGTTTGCGGCGTTGGATTCCTCTTTTCAAGTACTATCTGTTTTGACATGTTTTTGGCATATGTTTAGGTATTTTATTTGAAAATGACCAATAATCTTTTGAACTCCATTTTTTTTGCTCTATAAGTGTGCTTGAGCCTTCTAATGATGGGGATTGGATGGTAATGGTTTTGGATGATGTTAGGCCTTGTTTTGGTGACATGTAAAGGCCTTAAGATGTGTAAACAAGTGTTAGGTTTGATGTGAGAGTTGTGAACTTAAGATCACAAGAGTAAAATTAAGTATAACAGGGTAACGGGGTTAACCATGAGCGCATTAGTCGTTAAATAATTATGTTACCCCGATGTTAATGGAGATAGTTATAATGTTACCAGTTGTTCAAAGATTTTCAAGGAACATGTGATGGCACATTAGAGTGCACCTTCGGTGACAGGTATGGTTCTATTGCAACCTGTGTCCTACCGGATTACACCGGCTTGTATGCCAATGTGTTTTTCTGTGTGTTTGCCACCTTGCAAGATAAAGCATGAAATGAGTTTACAGTAATTCATTATTGTGGCGTAACCAATTCCGATACCGCTTAACCTTAGTTATGTGTTAAATAATAGTTAACCGACCTTAGGTTCACAAAGAGATCGGTATTCGGAATAAACGTCCCAACCCATGGGAACGTTCTAATTACGGCTATCCGTGCGTTATTGTATGTTGTGACAATGCGTGATGTATGTGACTTGTTTAATATGTTGTTGATGTTGGATACTGTATCCGTGTTGTCGAAATGGGATATGATTTCCCTTATGTGTCTAACCGAGTTAGTAACACTATGTGACGTATGTATGTGATAAGTTCCATAAGGGAACCTCTAACTAATAAGTATATGTTATGTATGGAGAGGAATCGGGTGTCCCGGTCGCGCGTATTGTTTGGGAGTTAATATATATATATGTGAATTAACTCCCATCCTGTTATGTTAGGGTTGTTTTCCTTCATTGGATTTCGACCTCCCATTAGCTTAGCCAAAGCTTACCTACCCAACTTCCAATCGGGTAGGGGGAAATCATGTTTAATGTTGGTAGGGTGTTGAAGCCTAAGTTCGCTTCGACTCCCTCTTTGTTATGTTACGGTTGTTCTTCCTCCTTGAATTACAACCACCCACAAGCTTAACCAAGGCTTACCTACCTTATCACTATTGGAGCTAGGGGAAATTGTGTATGTTGTGTACGGTCCTATATGAGGACGCCACTCAAGTAAAGAAAACGTATGTATGTTGCGCTCGGGCTTATATCACCCTGGCACTCCCCAAAGTGAAGTTTATGTACTCTAAGAAGAGTGAAATTAAGTTGTGTATGTTATAAAGTCAAGTGTGTTGTTATGTTGAGTGTGCTAACCCTGTGTTTGTATTCTGTTAATGGATGTTTGCTTATAAGCATGATATGTGTGTGAGATTGTGCATGTTTGAAATAAATCAACCGCATGCTAAGACGACAAATAGTTGTGCGTGGCCCGGTAGCATGCGGGCTGCGGGATTACCATACCAGCAAAGGTGCTGACCCCCTTTGGGGGCTCCCATACTTTTCAGGTACAAGGAACTGGAAGCCGTTCGAGAGTAGGACGGGGTAGTGTTTGTATGTGGTAGTCATGAGAATTGTGGATGTATTATAGGTGTAGTAAGACCGAAAATGTATCGGCGTTAGTTGGTAATTACTCGGTACAGCTGTAATGTAAGTGTATAATGATTGTTGGACATGGAACGAGATTTATGTGTAGTTGCTCGGGAATTTAGTCCATCAGACCGGTACGATGTATGTATGTTAGCCTTGTTAGCCACGTGGGTGGCTAACGGCGTGTAACACCAAAGAGTTTAAGTGAGGGTGTGAGTTATGTTTTCCGCTGCTAAGTATTGTTAAGGGTGTTATTTGTAGTTGGGGTGTTACATTGGTTAGCTTACTTATATTTTGGTGACTTATAATGTCATAGGAATTATTTAAATGGCAAAATGTAATTTGGGGAAACATTAGGAAAACTATATTATAAGTTGTGGACCATATATGATTATTTGTGACTTTTATGTGTCATTTTATGTTACAAATTCAAGGTTGTAATAAGGCCATGTCATTAGGCCATTTCATTAAGTTATTTAATGTTTTATTTACATTTAAATTAATTTTTAAAGTTATTATAAACTTTGGGGTATAAACCATAAATAAATAAATACTTTGAGGATGTAGAAGAAATATAGCCGAACACTATAGGTTAATTGGAGTTTAAATAAAAGTTATAAGATTTTATAAAGTTTTAGGGTTAAATTGTAATTTCTGGAAAAATGTGGGTAGAAACCATAAATAAGGAAAAATATTGGTCAAGGCAGTATTAAGGAGGTCAACCTTGACCATATGGTAGGTGTTGACCAAATTAGATAAGTTAAATAATTTATTTATGGTTATATAATAAGTTATGTATTTAATTGTAACATTTTTATAACATTTGGGGTATAATTGAGATTACTGAAAATTAGGGGTGTAAAATGGTATTTTAAACACCCGTGGGCTATTAGGAATTTTTAGGAATTTATTGGGTTGAAATTGGAGTTAAAATAAATTATATATGTATAATATATAGTTATTTGTGTCATTGCTACGAATTACATGACATATGGGGTGGAAGTGTAAATACCGAAAGTATATGGGTTAGAAATGGTATTTATAACCCTTTGGTGAAATTTGGTGATTTTTAGAATAATATAAGAGTATTTAATAAGATATGTGTATAATATATAGTTTTAATGATATTATAAAACTATATGTTATAAATTAGGTCAATTGGTAAATATAGAAAGTTAAAGGGTTGGAAAAATAATTTAGAACAACCTAGGGGTCTGTTCGGAAATTAGGAATTATATAACTATATGTTATATTTATATTAAGGTTTAAAATGTTATAATATATGATATATATATATAACATGATATTATATATGTGGCCAAATTGTAAATTTGGAAAGTTAAAGGTGCTGGAAGATAAATAAGAACAAACAAGGGTCTGTTCGGTTATTTTCATACATATAAAACCTTAGGTTATACTTTTTATAAAGTTAAAAATGTTATATTATATGGTATATATAACATGGTATAAATTATGGGGTGATATTGTAATAAACATAAAGATATGGTAAGTTAATAAAACTAGGATATGTGAGTTGTGCCTTTTCTGCAATTAAAATAGTTTTATATAAAAACTATAGGTTATAAGTTATATGAGATAAAAATATCATATTATATGATATTAGTATATGGTATAACATTACATAATGTTATGTGGTCAAAATGAAATTAAAAGGGAATATAGTGCTGTACCGAAAATATAAGGTTTGGAAAATGAATTTAGGCTATGGTCTACAATGTTATAACAATTATATGGTATTAATGAGATTTATAAACTAAGGTATATATTGAATAAACCTTAGGAGTTGTAATTATACAACATAAAATGTTACATAATATTAAGATAAGGATCTTAATATAAGTTGTATAATATAATACAATTAATGAGAATAATCATCTCATATAAGATGATAAAATGTGACATATAATATAAGAGTTTTGTAATTCATGAAACTTACATATGTTAATACATATATATATAATGCGAGAGTTATATCTATAAGGGTGGATATATATTATGGTTGGAAACCATATAATATAATGATGAAGGTGATTATATGAATATAGTTTATGAACTATAAGTTATAAGTTTTGAATTCAAATGTAGTTTATTACAAGATTAATGGATTATATAATACAATGTATTATAATGGATGGTGGGATAATAATACCATATGATAAATAATGCATGTATGCATGCAACTATAGGTTATATGCCTAAGTTCAAGAATGAACAAAATTAAATGAATATAATTAATTAAATTCAACAGTCGAATTATGACACACTACGAGTCTAATTAGTAACAAATCCAACTGGTTTAGGGAAACCCGTAACAATCAACTGTTGAAATCCGGGGATGAACTGTCGGGGTAACAAGGTTATTCGGAAATACCGGATCTAGTTAGTCATGGAGACTGACTCATAGTGTTATTACTGTTTAGATCGTACTTCAGACGGAGGCACCCGACAAGCTTAGTGGTCTACTGTGTATCCTAGGTCTAAGGTGTACGGTATGTAAAGGGGTTTGATCTGGTTTGTCCTGAGTATTCCCTCGGGTCCAGATATTATTTGATGTGTGATTTCTATGTGGATGCTTATATGCATGTGTGTGATTAAGCTGCATATCTGTTTGTTATTATCGCATTATTACTACTGTACGTGAATGCCCATCGGGCTAATATTACGTTGACTATAGATCGACTTATATAAACATACATATGCGTTCAATGTGATAAAATGATGTTTACTTAATATAATACCCTTAGTATTATAATTATGTAATTAAATAACCTAAGTAAAACACTTAGGTATGAGATACGACAATGTCGGTCTCTAGAGCATGGATCTCGAACATGAATACGACCTAGACTACTTCTAGGCATGCGTAAGACCCATTGGGCAGCTAAGTAATAAAATGTATTCTCCATAAAACTAAGAGTATATCTTAGGAAATGATTAAGACATTTAATCCTATGAGAGAATTGGTATGTAATGAGAGGAGTAATCCAGTGTAGTTTACGAACTACCTGGTTGAGCATTTGTGATCACTGAGGGGTTACCCGATTGGGTTCCGCTCCAGGAAATTTCCCAACGAGCCCTAATTGGATCGTGGGTCAGATGGTACCTGCTGTTGGTACACGGCTACGACCTTTATATGGATGCCTTATGAGGCACATTGAATGACCAAGGGCCTCCGGACCTCTGGCAACATGAGCACCTTTGTGTGTACGGGAGGACTACTGTCCATTTGTAAGGTTAATTCGGGTTGTCCTAACATGACACCCAAATGGTAAATAATTAAACATGGTTTGGTTGGATAGGGCCTTAAAGGCCAAATATTAATAAGCATGAAAACTGTTCGCTAAAGGCGATTATGCACTTTATTGCAATTATTCGATATATTTGTCTATGCAACTGTTGATTGTGAAATGTAGTGATTGTATTGGTTGGATGGCTCTGTGTTTACGCATGATTGTTACAGTATTCTTTATATCTGTAAACTGGCAAAGCATGTAACCGATCTAATATCAAGATGGTTAAAATGACTAAGTGACCGATATGGTCTGAATGCAAACCTGGCATACTCAGCGTTTATCGTTGAGCTTCACAACATTGTGTAGGTTGCTGATCATCGTCGAAGCCGAAGTGCGGGACCCGGGTAGTTAGGGTTTTGTTTTATTTACCGCACATGGAATACACTTGTATAGTTATGTTGGGCTTCGGGTTGTAAGATGATACTGTTGTATATAATCAAGGATGGGTAGACGCTCACTTGTCTTCGGTTATGTTTATGGACTTAGTATGATGTATATGATTTATCTCGTTATCACTGCGGTTTAGTAGTGTTGTTTATTCTGTTGTTGTATTTAGTTTCTACTTCATTACTCGCATGGGCGAGTAATGCCAGGTGACACCCGAGTGAGAGTTAATATTGTTGTTTATACTTCCGTTGTAAGACGTTTTTAATTATGCTACGTGAGGGATTATTACGTGATTATCGAGAGGGGTGTTACATATACTCTTTTCTCTTTTGCGTGAATTGCCTTGGCTCTTAAGTCTAATCTATCTTTCCCTTTTATAGAGACGAAATTAAGAAAAAAGGAATATATATCTTTTGAGATTTTCTTTATCTTTAACATATAAAGTAAATCCCGCTAGATAAAATCTTGTTGAATATTCTATCTTCTTCCTTGCTTGTCAGTTCAATACTGATGGGCATCGCTTCAGGTTGACCTTATATCAGGCTTCAGTATTGAACTGAGTTTGCCGATCAAAATAGCATCAACACAAGGTTCTGGTGGAAAGGTAGTATTGCGGAAAGGGGGATGGCTTGGAAGAAGTTGGATGATTTGTGTAAGAGGAAGGATGATGGTGGACTGGGGTTTGGGGATTTAGGAAGCTTCAATATGGCTCTTTTAGCTAGACAATGTTGGTGAGTGCTTACTAAACCAGATTTGTTGATCTCTCAAGTTCTATGGTGTGTTATTTTGTGGAGTCTCTTATTTTTTATGCAAGGTTTGGGGCTAAGCCAAGCCCAAATTGGATGAATTTTCATAGAGTGTTGCCTATGCTTAATAAGGGTGGGAGGCGTGTATTTGGTGATGGGAGGGACATAGCCATATCTGATTGAAGGATCTGGGTTAAGTCGGGGCCCAAGCTTCAACTTGATAAATTTGCCACCAGAGGTAGTTTCTTAAGGAAAATTTTGTTGGCTTATTATTGATGATGCGACTAGGGTATGGAAGGAGGATGTTATTAGACAATGGTTTGACGCTGGGGATGTTCAGCATATACTATCCACTCATTTGACAGAGCAACCGCATCCTGATGGTTGGGCATGTCGACCTTCAAAAAGTGGTTTATTTTCAGTCAAGTCTACATATTATTTTACCTAGTTCTATAAGTTTACTAATTCACTCTCGACGTCTGTAGGTAGTGTAATTGGGAAATCAATGAAGAGGTTGAGGCTTTGTACTATGCCACAAAGGGTCAGTTTATTTGCATGTAAATTTCTTCAAGGCATTGTTCCTTGTAATGTTTTACTCTCTTATCGATGTGGAGGTAGATTTGATGAGGTCAGGGGGTTGGTTTGGAGCTGGATGCAGGCGCAGTGTTTTTCGAATATTGATGAGGTCAAGGTAAGGCAACTTGTTTTATTATCAGTGAACTCTCAAGAGTTTGTACCTCCAGATAACGTTTTATAGATGGAAGTGTTAATCCTGCAGATGGTGGGGGTGGTGTTGGTGTTGTTTGGTTATCAAAGGAAGGTAGGCTTGAGGTTATGGGTATGAAGAAACTACATCGGTCATGCACTCTAGGAGTGGCTGAAGCTTTAGCTTTTTGTTTGGTTTGAGAGTAACGAGGGAGATTGGGAGGATGAATGTTTGATTAGTTTCGGATTGCTTAACAAATGTTTATATGTTAATGGGGAGGGCAATGTTTGTTTTGATACAAGGGTAATACTAGATGAAGTTGTTAGCCATAGTTCTAGATTAAGATCTTTTGCATGTAAATATGTTTCTAAAGCAGAAAATGTTAGCGCTCATCTTTTGGCGAATTTGGCAAAGGGAAGTGATGGGGAGAATGTATGGGTTGGAAACTAACCATCTGTAGTTTCATCTTTGTTTTAAAATGGAAAGTTTATGTTGGTATTTTAGAAAAAATATATAGTTATACATCATAATATTATATTATGTTTTGATTATATAATAGTATAGCATTAGTTCTTAATAGAAGAGATTGACCCATGAAACAACTCTATTAATTTCAAAGTTATTTTCTTATTTATCCTGAAAAATAATGTTGTCCTCTTTTTATAATAATTGTTGTTTAAATATTTGTATTATGTTTATACAACAATTTAGTGAGAGTTATTCCAAACTTGGTTTAGCAAAATTCAATTTAAAGGTATTGTTGATACTTACACATATAACACATTATCTAATTTCAAAAGGTTGTAACATGTAAAAAAAATCAACAACTTTTACTAAAAAATATTATATTTAAAAATTCCTTGTAAGTGTTTGGATAATATTAATAATATTTTATTTAGCATAGAAAGTAATACAATTATTTTACTAAGTTTTTGTTTATACTCAATTATACTACTTATAATTAAGCTGACTTCCTCCTCATCGCCATGTCGTAATATTTGTTCACTTTACCAAAATCATAATATTTACATTCTTAGTCCCTTTCTCTTTCATAACCAAACAACACTTCAATAAATAATTCATTATCATTCCCACCCACATTCCCTTTAACTCTGTCCATACAAAATTGCCTCATCGTTCTGCAACCATTAAGTTGAGATCAAGATAGAATAGGGGACCATGTGTTACGTCTCCTAGAGTAAGTAATAATAGGTAGTTTGGACAGGTTTACGTTTGTAAGGGTTAATATGCAAATGTTATCCTAGTCCTAGTTGTCATTTTGTTGTCTGTGTTAGAAGTTGTTTTGTAGTTTGATGTAGTGGTTGTTACATTAGCATGAGGTACTTAGAAGTGAGTGCGTCTGTTGTCAGGTACCGAATTAAGAATAATTAATAGAAGTACCTTTTATTGAGTTGTACTTTCCTGGTGACGTGAGTTACTTTTCATGGTGGTGACTACAAGCGGTAAAGAATCATCGAAGAGGTTATTACAGGAAGAACAATTGGTGATCAAGTGAAGGCTGAAGGTTGCTAATCTTTATGTCGTTGTAATCTGTATGTAGTGGGATATTGACGAGAAAGATGATAGTCTTTCTGCCATTGTAATCCTTATGCAAAAGGATATACAAGATTTATTGAGGCGATCACCACAAGAAGGTGATATGAGTCAGCCGCATGGTTCTCACAAAACTCCTAAGAATCGGGTATGGAAAATCAATCATCAAGAGTGCAAGACTTGGATGTTGGAGTTGTTGGTCTTCTCTGGCGATGATCGATGTGGTATAAGAGAGGAGGACAAAGTGCAATTGACATGGATTTACATTGAGGGGGCTACTCTTCATTGGTACGACTGGTATAGGAACTATATCGGATTACCTTCTTGGAAGAAGTTCTGTGAGATCTTGATTGATCGATTTAGTTTGATAGCAGGTGGAGATCTTTTGGTCGTATTATGCGACCTTCGACAAGAATCTGGTGTAGAAGAATTCCACAAATAGTTTGAATTTTACTTAGCTCATTTGTCTGATGTTCCTAATGTAATTCTTAAAGGAATTTTTAGAAGCGGATTAAAAGAGGAGATAGATGAAGAATTTGATTTTGTTTGAGATTAATGACTTGGAAAATCTCATGCGGGGAGGGGGACAGCAAAAAAGATCGAAAAGAGGAATAATTTTGGGAATTCTGGTGGAGGCAAATCGAAGTCGGTTAGGGGGGAGAGACTCGTCTCATTAGAGTTTGAGCTCTGCCTCTCACAGATTGAAGTTCACTCCCAAGAAATCGTCATGGTCAACCAATTCTACTCCTCGTTTGGATCATATTAGGGAAGTCTCAATCCCAAATTTATCTTCATAGTCATCTATCACTTCGAGCACCAGTTTTATTGTTGTGAATCAATTTAGGCGGATTTCGGAGGAGGAGATGCAGGTAGACGGTCACAAGGCTAGTGTTTTCATTGCAGTGATAAGAGGAATGCCACTCACAGTTGTAAGATTGTTGGATTACAACTCCTTTTGACATAAGAAGATGATGACGCTGAGAATGCTTTCGAGATAAGCCCTGTAGCGGAGGATAATTGTAATGTAGAGGAAAGATTGAAGGCTTAGCTTTCACAATTATCTTCTATTGGATTCTCTACTTAGAAAACAATGAAATTAGAGGGAGAAATGTCAGGTAAGTCTGTTCGTATCTTTGTTGATAGTGGTGAATGCCATTATTTCATTAGCAAAAGTTTGGTCAAAGCATTAAGGGTGGTGGTTGCAGGAATCCCACATCGGCTGTATGGGCAGTCGATGTATGGTTCATATAGAGTATTGGGCTCTTCACCCCTTGAGCTAGCTTTTGGGGTGGTTCTCCCATGGTTCTTCTGTAACATTTTCTGTTACATGGGTTGTTTGAGAAACATTCCTGTAACATTGGTATCAGAGCCAACCTCCTCGGGCCCTGGCCACATGGTGGGCGCCGGTGTTGGCTAGACCAACGTGGGCGTTGGTGTCTCGAAGGAGGGGGATCTGTTGCAGGAATCCCACATCGGCTGTATGGGCAGTCAATGTGTGGTTCATATAGAATATTGGGCTCTTCACCCCTTGAGCTAGCTTTTTGTTACAGCTTACTCAACCTGTAACGATACTGATCCACAACCAGAGTGCAATTGCTCTCACTCAAACAACAACACTCAGCTCTCGTCGCAAGTCGCCATGAGGAAGAAGACAACCACGCAATAGAGAGGAAGAAATGACAGAGGAATGTTCAAGAATGGAAATACTTCTTTTTTTTTTCTTATTCATTCTGTTTGACAGTACTTATAGGTGTGTACAGCTCAACCAATGTAACAGTTGTAACTGATTTACAGAAATGAAATTGCATATTCGTTAAAAGCTAGCACGTGACAGAATGTATCACTACATATTATTGTTTTTTCGAATATCTGTAACAAATCCCCCCTTTGGAAAACCTTGTCCTCAAGGTTGGAAGTGAGGAAATTTCTTCAATAGATCATAGTAAAATTCCCAGGTTGCCTCCTCAATGGGAAGATCTGTCCATTTAATCAAAACCTGTGTAGCTGCCTTACCCTGTCGATTCACCATCCTACGTTGCAAAATTGTTTCTGGTTCATGGATCAAAACATCAGTGGTAGCAGGTGGTAACTGAGTGGAAGTAGTAGCAGTCCCAATTTGCTGTTTCAACTGAGAAACATGAAAAACCGGGTGGATGGCAGAGGAAGCAGGAAGATCGAGCTTATAAGCTCTAGTGCCACACTTATCCAATACTTTGAAAGGACCGTACTTAGGAGACAGCTTGTGATGGGACCGAGAAACTACTGAATTTTGACGGTAAGGTTGCAGTTTAACAAACACCAAATCCCCAATTTCAAAATTCCTTTCTGATCTATGCAATTACTTTGCTGCTCCATTCGGTGTTGAGCGCGCATCAGATGGAATTTGAGGACCTGCAACATGTTCTCCCTATCCTGGAGACATTTGGCTACCACTGCTACCTTTGACTCACCAGGAACATAAGGTAGATGTTGCGGGGAGTCTGCCCATACACGATCTCGAACGGGGTCAATTGTGTAGCAGTATGAAATGAGGTGTTGTACCAAAACTCAGCCAAAGGCAGATACTTACTCCACATGTAAGGTCTGTCACTTGTCATACATCGAAGATAGGTCTCCAAACAACGATTAACAACCTCGGTCTGTCCATCAGACTGAGGGTGATAAGCAGTAGAATAGTTCAAATCAACTCCTTGTAAAGTGAATAGTTCACGCCAAAATTCACTCAAAAAGACAGTGTCTCTATCACTGGTGATAGACCGTGGAAAGCCATGCAATTTGAAGATGTGATCCAGGTATACCTGCGCAACTGATGCAGCAGTATAAGGGTGACTTAAGGCAAGAAAATGAGCTGCCTTACTCATTCTGTCGACAACCACCAGTATGACAGTTTTCCCAAATGACATAGGAAGAGCATCAATGAAATCCATCGACACATCTTGCCATACTTCTTCAGGAACAGGCAACGGTTGTAACAATCCAGGATAAGCAGAAGTATCATACTTGCACCGTTGACAAACATCACAAGCTCTAATAAAGGCCTGCACATCTTTAGTCATGCCTTTCCAGTAGAATAAAGCTTTTACCCTTTGACTGGTGGCATCACGACCCGAATGACCTCCCATGCTCGAAGAGTGTAACCACTGCAGAATCTTATTTCGTAGTTGATTGTCAGCAGGAACAACCAACTTGCTTTTTCTGCGCAGAACATTATTGTTCCAGCTAAAATGCTTATGATTGCTTCTGTTTTGTTTTAAATCATCAATAACAGAAGCAGTATGGGGATCAAGCGCATAAGCAGACTGAATTTGCTGCAGTAAATCACCTTGGAGTACTGATAAAGCAAACGAAAGAATTTCAGATCCATCTTTGCGTGACAAAGCATCTGCAGCGAGGTTTTCCTTGCCTTGCCGATATTGTATCTCATAATCGAATTCAAGCAGCTTGGGTAACCACTGCTGTTGAACAGGAGTATTCAATCTCTGCTCAAGCAAATACTTGAGACTCCGTTGATCAGTCTTGATCACAAAATGAGCAGTGAGAAGGTAATGCCGCCACTTTTGCAAAGCAAATACAACTGCTAACAGTTCTTTTTCATAAATGGACAGCAATAACTGTTTACCTTGCAAATGTCTGCTAATGTATGCCAAAGGGTGACCTTCTTGCATTAGAACTGCACCAATTCCCTGGCTACTAGCATCTGTCTCAACCAAGAATGGCTTATCGAACTGTGGTAAGCTAAAACTGGAGCTTGACAGAGAGCAGTTTTCAGCTGGTTAAAAGCTGCAGTTGCCTCATCATTCCAATGAAAAGAATCCTTCTTGGTTAAGAGCGTAAGAGGCCTAGCTATGGTTCCAAAATTTCGAACAAACCTTCTATAATACCCAGCTAGACCCAAAAATCCTCGAAGCTGTTTCAGATTTTGTGGGATTGGCCATTCAGCCACGGCCTTCACCTTAGCAGGATCGGTTGCAATACCCTGAGCTGAAATGAAATGGCCAAGGTATTCTACCTTATCAGCTGCAAAGTCACATTTGCTAGCCTTTGCATAAAGCTTGTGCTGACGCATTAAATCAAAAACTTGCCGCAGATGGATGATATGCTCATCAATGGACCTGCTGTATATAAGGATATCATCAAAGAAGATTAAAACAAACTTCCTTAGATAATCCTTGAATACGTAGTTCATCAATCCTTGAAAAGTTGCTGGAGCATTAGTGAGCCCGAAGGGCATGACTAAATACTCATAATGGCCAGCGTGGGTCTTGAATGCAGTTTTATGAATGTCTTCACACTCCATTCTGACCTGATGATAACCAGCCCGCAAGTCTATTTTGGAATAGACCTTAGAACCTCCCAGCTCATCCATCAAATCTTCTATTAAAGGAATAGGAAATCTGTCCTTAATTGTAATCCCATTCAGATTCCTATAATCGACGCATAACCGCCAAGATCCATCCTTCTTCTTTACTAAAACCACCGGAGAAGCATAAGGACTGGAGCTAGGTTGAATCGTTCCCTGATCAAGCATTTCTTTGACCAGCTTATCAATCTCATTTTTCTGGTGGACAGCATATCGATAGGGACGTTGATTAACTGGATTAGTACCAGCTAACAGTGGGATCTTGTGGTTGTGCCCCTTTCGAAAAGGAGGAAGTTGAGTGGGTGGCTGGAAAACATCATCAAACTCACCTAATAAGGTGGTTATTACAGAAGGGACGCTGAATGAGTGGCATGTAGTAAGTACAGGATTAACATTTTCCTGTTGCACAGTAGACACATAACATGTACAGCTGAGAGTTATCTCCTCCACAAGAAGTTAATCTCTTGGCCTTAACATCCTTGACAGAACCAGATTTGATTCCATTCAAAATCATCTTCCTGGTGCCTAATCGGAACTGCATAACAAGGTTCTTGAAGTCCCACTTAATTGGGCCTAATTTCCAACCACTGTACCCCTAAAACCATATCACAACATCCCAGATTAATCACCAAGAAATCCGCAATAAATTCAGCCCCTTGAAACGACCACCTAAATTTCTCAACTCTACCAATGACTTGTAACGTGCTGCCATCAGCCACAGAAACCTTAGTATGTCCCACCGATAGAACTTTACATCCCAGTTTCTCCACCACTGATTTATCCAAAAAATTATGTGTGCTTCCCGAGTCAATTAGAATAAAGATTGGCCTCTTCTCGTGTAATCCCCTTACACGCATAGTTCTGTAATCAGACGTGCCATCTAAGGCACTCACCGATATTTGCAACTCTTCCTCCACGGGTTGTTCCTCCATCTCCAACATCTCTTCGTCGTCATCGTCATATTCAAGCATATAGAGCTGAGTTTTCTTATGCGTGAGTTGATGACCCGGTGTAAAACTTTTCATCACAATAGAACAGAGACCCCTAGCACGACGTTCGTTCATTTGATCGGAAGTCAAAAATTTCCGCGGCGCTGGCTGAAGTTTAGGTACGCTCACTGGTTCCACACTTTTAGGGACCGGTAGCAACCCTTTCGAAGAACTAGATGGAGCAGTGTTCTTACTTCCTTGCCAGTTACTATTCCAAATCCGCTTCGGGTGAGCTTTTTCGTAACAATTTTGCTAACAGGAAACATTCACGAATCGCTTTAGGGTCGGAACATCCGGACATGCATTTGAGTGTCAGTCCGCAAGCCAGCCAAATACGCACTAACAATACTCTTCAGGCAAGGAAATTCTTGTGCGAATGAGTTCAAACGCATTATGATAGTCGACGATGCCCTCAGTTTCTTGAAGTGCTTTCAACTCCGCGATCGGATCATCCAGAACCCTCAAGCGTTCTTTTAATAATGCTTTGTAAGCATGCCAATCAAGAAGCGCTAACGACCTGCATCTGTTTGAACGATGGATTGATGCCAAGTCGCGGCATGAGAATCAAAATGGATCGATGCCAATCCAACCTTCAGTTCCGCCGGGTATGATCGATGGCGAAAAATTGCTCGATCTTGAGCAGCCACTCCTTAATCTTCTCGCCGTTGAAGCGCGGAAAATCCAACTTAGCAAGACGAGTTACTCCTGAGTACGATCTACGACTGGTCGTCTCATCAGAGGACCGATCAGAGGAATGCGCACTAGAATTAGTATTATGAAGACGCAACGCTTCAAAAAGATCAGCAATATTCTTATCAATCTTTGCATTTTGTGTTTCGATCTTTTCATTTTGCTCCTGGAACATTGCCTGCATCTGAGGTTGAAGAGATGCCTCCAACTCCCGCACCGCATCCCCGATCCCGAATCAACTGACTGTTACGTGTTTCTGCCATGGTTGAAGCAGGAACGACTGGTAACTGATACCTTTGTTACAGCTTACTCAACCTGTAACGATACTGATCCACAACCAGAGTGCAATTGCTCTCACTCAAACAACAACACTCAGCTCTCGTCGCAAGTCGCCATGAGGAAGAAGACAACCACGCAATAGAGAGGAAGAAATGACAGAGGAATGTTCAAGAATGGAAATACTTCTTTTTTTTTTCTTATTCATTCTGTTTGACAGTACTTATAGGTGTGTACAGCTCAACCAATGTAACAGTTGTAACTGATTTACAGAAATGAAATTGCATATTCGTTAAAAGCTAGCACGTGACAGAATGTATCACTACATATTATTGTTTTTTCGAATATCTGTAACAAGATCTTTTGGTCATATTATGCGACCTTCGACAAGAATCTGGTGTAGAAGAATTCCACAAATAGTTTGAATTTTACTTAGCTCATTTGTCTGATGTTCCTAATGTAATTCTTAAAGGAATTTTTAGAAGCGGATTAAAAGAGGAGATAGATGAAGAATTTGATTTTGTTTGAGATTAATGACTTGGAAAATCTCATGCGGGGAGGGGGACAGCAAAAAAGATCGAAAAGAGGAATAATTTTGGGAATTCTGGTGGAGGCAAATCGAAGTCGGTTAGGGGGGAGAGACTCGTCTCATTAGAGTTTGAGCTCTGCCTCTCACAGATTGAAGTTCACTCCCAAGAAATCGTCATGGTCAACCAATTCTACTCCTCGTTTGGATCATATTAGGGAAGTCTCAATCCCAAATTTATCTTCATAGTCATCTATCACTTCGAGCACCAGTTTTATTGTTGTGAATCAATTTAGGCGGATTTCGGAGGACGAGATGCAGGTAGACGGCCACAAGGCTAGTGTTTTCATTGCAGTGATAAGAGGAATGCCACTCACAGTTGTAAGATTGTTGGATTACAACTCCTTTTGACATAAGAAGATGATGACGCTGAGAATGCTTTCGAGATAAGCCCTGTAGCGGAGGATAATTGTAATGTAGAGGAAAGATTGAAGGCTTAGCTTTCACAATTATCTTCTATTGGATTCTCTACTTAGAAAACAATGAAATTAGAGGGAGAAATGTCAGGTAAGTCTGTTCGTATCTTTGTTGATAGTGGTGAATGCCATTATTTCATTAGCAAAAGTTTGGTCAAAGCATTAAGGCTGGTGGTGGATAACATTGGTGTAACTATCAATAATGGGGAAACAACTCCTAAGCAAAGGACTTTGTCGATCTCTTCGGTTGTATTTACAAGGTGCTGAGTTTGTGGTTGATTGTTTACCATTGGAGTTGTTTGGGGTGGATACGATTTTAGGGTTCAGTTGGTTGAAATCTTTGGGTGATACTCATACAAATTGAAACTAATTGTCGATTCAATTCAAGTATGAGATAAGTTTACTTATAAAGCTCTAAATGATGGAGGACTTGGGTGGTTTTGTTACTTGGACAGCAGCAGCAGCATTGCTGATTTGGGGAGTTTGTATAATGAAGAATTATAGTTGGTGGTGGATTCTTTCCCCGATGTCTTTTTCCCCTTGAGAGTTTACCCCCAAAACATTTGCATGACCATTACCTTCCCCAAAAACCAAATTCTATCCCGCATAATATCAGTGCCTACCGCTAAATTGTAGTCTACTGGTTTTATTCAGCCTAGCAACATCCCTTTCTCAAGCCATGTGTTGGTGGTGAAGAAAAAAAACTGGTGATTGAAGATTTTGTGTTGACTACCGGGCCTTGGAAGGCACAACCATTCTTGATAAATTTCCCTTGCCAACCATTGATGAATTACTAAATGAGTTATTTGGAGCATGTGTTTTCTAAGCTGGATTTAAACTTTGATTTTCACCAAATTCGAGTCAAGGATGAGAATATCCCTAAGATTGAGTTTAAGACTCATGAAGGGCATTATGAGTTCTTGATTATTCCCTTTGGGCTAAAACATGCTCCAGCTTTGTTTCAGTCACTAACGAACCACATATTCAAGCCTCTCTTACACCATTTAATTTAGATTTCTTTGATGATATTGTTGTGTACAACAAGAATGTGTAGGAACATTTTGAACACTTGAGAAAGGTGCTTGTTATTTTGCCTTCTAATCAACTGTGTGTTAATTTGAAGAAGTGTAGATTCTAGAAAATAAAGATCGATAGTTGGGCCATATTATTTATGGTGATGGTGTGGAGGTTTATCCAGAAAAAGTGAAAAGTATGTTGTCATGGCCAGTACCTCGATTTGTTAAAGAGTTGCATGCCTTTCTAGCTCTAACAAGATATTATATGCGACTTGTGACGCACTATGGTATTATTCATGCACCGCTAACTACATTACTAAAGAAGGATGCCTTTGTTTGGGAAGATTATGCCCAACATGCTTTTGACCAGCTTCAATTGCCTCTTTATAGAGTACCAAGTTTGGTTTTTTCAGATTTTGACTCTTAGTTTGAAGTAGAAACAGATGCGTCAGCTAAAGGAACTGATGCAGTTCTTATGCAACATGGAAGGATGATTGCTTTCTTGAGCCATCATTCTTCTCTTCGAGCTCAATTTAAATCAGTGTATGAAAAGGAGCCGGTTTTTGCTGTGCAGAAATGGAGACACTCTATGTTAGGTAGGCATTTTTTATCTTTATTGATAAAAAAGTATAAAATATCTTTGAGAATAGAGGCTGATGTCTGAGGATCAGTATAAGTGGATAACTAAGCACCTGGGGTTTGACTTGGAGATATGTTATAGTCTTGGAAAGGAAAATGTGGCAGTTGATGCACTTTCACAACTTGAAGGTAGCTTCTCCATGTTTCATATGTCTACTGTTTTGTTTGAGGTATGGAAAGTAGTTGACGAAGAAGTTGAAAAAGACCTTGCTTTGAGGAATATAGTGCTAGAGTTGATTATTTCACCTGAAAGCAATCCTGACTATTGTTCAAAGCATGGACGTTTATTTTACAAAGACAAACTTGTTTTGTCTAGTTCTTTTCAATTGGTGTCTGTGATTTTTAAGGATTTTCATGAGACTCCTACTAGTGATCATTCTAGCTACCTAAAAACATTTAAGAGGATAAATGTTGTGGTGTTTTGGCGGAGGATGCGCCCTGTATCAAATAGTTTGTGGCAGCTTGTGATACTTCTCGAAGGGTGAAGTACAGTGCTTTATCTCCTACGGGTCTATTGCAGCCTTTACCAATTCCAGATCGAATCTGGGAGGACATATCCATGTTCATGACGACACTGCCCAAAATCAGATCTGTGGACACTGTCTTGGTGGTTATGGGTCAGTTTTTTAGTTAGTTCACTTCTTACCACTAAGTCATCCCCATTCACCTAAGGATGTTGTAGTAGTTCTTGCCAAAGAAGTTGTGAGATTACATGGATTTCTTAAGTCTATCGTCTCTGATAGAGATCCTGTTTTTTAGCCATTTTTAGAAGAAGTTGTTTCGTCTTGCAGGAACTACACTTTGTTTAAGTTCAGCCTATCACCCACAGTCTGATGGGCACTATCACCCACAGTCTGATGGGCATACTGAAGTAGTTAACAGATGCTTAGAAGATTATTTGAGGTGTTTTCTTAACAAAAACCTAAGATGTGGTTTCATGCTTTACCTTGGGCTGAATACTGGTTTAATACCATGCTTCAATAGAGTTTGAGCACTACTTCCTTTCGTACAATCTATGGTCATGATCCTCTGTCCATTTAAGGTACAGTCCTTTAGATTCTTTGATCAATGAAGTAGATGTTAAACTCTCAAAGAGAGATATTTTGTTGGATGAATTGAAAGCTAATCTACTGAAAGCACAACAAATGATGAAAAAAAATAATGTGATTCTCATCGAAGGCCATTTAAGTTTGCGGTGGGATATTGGGTTTTCTTACTGTTTCAGTAACCTATACGCTACCCAAAGTTTTCCTCGGTTACCCGCTGGTCTTACAAGTGAGCTAGAGCTACAAGTGCAACCAGTTGAAGTGTTAAATTATAGTCTTAAGAGCATGAAGGGGTTTAAAGCGCCTAGGAAAGATGGTTTCTCAGCTGGTTTTTATCAGCATTTATGGGATTTAATTGCCCCTAACCTTCCCAGATTTATTGCAGATGCCTTTTCATACCACTCTTTTGACCCTGAGCTCAATGAGAATATTTTTATCGTTGTTCCTAAAATTGAACATCCCATAGAGGTCAAACATTTCCGCCCCTTCTCTCTCTGCAAGGTCCAGTACAAAGTCTTAGCTAAAGTAATTGCTAATCGTCTAAAACCTTTCATGGCCACTTGGGTGTCCGACAGCAAGGCTAGTTTTGTGCCGGGCCGTAGCATCTTTAAGAATGTGATTTTAGTCCAAGAAGTTGTGTACTGCATGGATAATTCCAAGGCGAGAGAGGGTTACCTAGCTATGAAAATTGATTTAGCTAAGGTCTATGAGGTCTATGATTTTATGCCTTGGGATTTCATCAGTGAAACCTTGGACTGTCTAGAGCTACCTTTTGGCTTTAAAACTCTCATTATGAACTGCATTACTTCAGTTTCTTCCCAAATAAATTGGAATGGCAGTCTGACTGATCTATTCAAAGCTGAAAAGGGTCTCCGTCAGGGAGATCCCCTATCACCATTCATTTTTGTGCTGTGTATGGAGCGTTTATCTCAAATTACTCGATCACAAGTGAATAGGAAATATTGGCTTCCTCTCTATTTGGGTAAGAAAGATGATACCCTGTCTCATTGCTTTTTGCTGATGACTTGGCCCTTTTGGGGTTGCAAATCCTAGGCAGGTGAGGGTTATGCGTGACTGTTTGAATATATTTTGTAGAGCTTGTAAGTTCGTAGCGTAGTTACCCAGAACACTCAGTTCTGATCTGAGACTTTGCGTTAACTAACAGGATAAATATAACCGAGATGTAGAAGAAAACTCAGCTACTACTCTTTATTAATAGCATGAAAAACTCCTCACCTGATCTGTTCAATACCTTGAACAATCACACTCCAATTTATCACTCTTTGAATGATAGTAATTTACCTAGAACAATCAATAAAGAATTTCTCTCAACTCTCCAAAAGGGTGACTCGCCGTAAGAAGGATATCTGTTTTAATACCTCCAAAAACGCTACCCATATACTAAACCTATACAATGTATATATACACAAAGGATATTTACATAACCATAACCCAACTTAGTAGAGATATATTAGGAGAATATCTTAACAACCTAACAGCGCGTATAACCTCATAGGCGTTTCTCCGATTCTGGTGCAGCCAGAGGGAAATTATCGAAAAAGACATATACTGAGTGCAATACTGGCTCAATATATTTGTCACACATCAAAAACCATAAGTATGTAAAATGCACTACAGTTTCCCCCTTTTTTGATGTGTGCAAACTAGGTTGGTGAATAAGGGAATCATATAGGTCGTATTCCCCCTGAAGTGTAGATTCCCCCTGAAACAAAGCTAATATGATCAACAACCAAAAATCTTTATATTCACCATGTTTCCCCCTTTTGCGCAATAAAAAATGGTATGTGCCTAAGAACTCACGAAATGTAAAATGATATACCGAGGAACACGCAGTAGCATTTTATACAATGTTAATGGCAGGAAAGAATTTCAGAGGATAGCACACTTAAACCACAAAGTCAGCTGAGGAAACAGAACAAGCAACAATGTTAAAAAAAAGTAAGTAGTATGAAATAGGGCACCAGCAAAAGAAAGAACTTCAACAAACTAGAACTGATAGGCTACATCAAAAGCAGGTCAGGAACATGGTCAGGGATCAACGTCGCACCCCCAAGTGAGTCTCCAAATGAGCCAAACGAGTGTCAATAGTCTTGATAAGGGATAAAATTTCATCCAGTTGTTGTGGGAGTGTTCCAAGAGTCTCTGCAGCACCCGAAACAACCTTGGGAGGTTGTTTAACAATCCATAAATTGCCAGCCAGGCCAAGACCCATCTTGTAAAGGGTTGTTTGAGAGAGC
The DNA here is from genome assembly GCA_023374045.1 of Limonium bicolor. Taxonomy (NCBI): domain Eukaryota; kingdom Viridiplantae; phylum Streptophyta; class Magnoliopsida; order Caryophyllales; family Plumbaginaceae; genus Limonium; species Limonium bicolor. Next base: position 91,940,140 of record CM041778.1, read on the forward strand.
TCATGATTATGATCTAAGACCTTGGCAGTGTCAGCAGAGAGATCAACAGAATAATACTCAAAAATCTTTGTCAGCCAGGTGGCATAAGGTAGTGATGAAGTGCACTGAGTAATAGCATGATGAATGTGGAACATGATAAAATGGGGCAAACTGATTGGAAACTTCTGGATGAGACACCACATCAAACAAATATCCAAAAAAGTGACTGCTCCCCGTTGATCATTCCTGGGTGCAACGCCCTGATAGACAATGATGTGTAACAACCGTCCAAGAACATCAAGCATAAGTTGAGGAGCAGACCTAATTTCCCCGGTCTCAGGTTCGACCCCAAAGAAACCAAATAGATCCTCATCTTTTTTATTGGGAGCAATGGTATTAACATCTCTAGAAAATGTCTTAACGCCCTCAATAGGAACACCCAAAATCATACCAATCAATTCAGGATTCAGCTCAATATCAACTCCCTTAACCTTAGACCTAGCAAGGTACTCATCCACAAAATACAAATTTTTGTAAAATTCTTTAACAGGTACCCAGTAGATATGTGTACCCAGCTTAAACACGGAAGACCAGCCTTGAGCCGAGAGACCACTTGCAATATTAGACAGTTTATTCTTACGGAGCCAGGTAGAATCTACTCTCTTGCCCACGACAATATGTGCATTTCGAATATCAGATTTGAAAGAAGGGTAACAAGGAAATGATTACCCAAACCAGGCGGAGTTTGTCGATGAAGAGTCGGACGAGGCATCCAAAACCGTAGCAGAGGAACAGAGCGCTAGAGAAGCACGTCGGGGACGTTTCGAAGAAGACGTACACTGAGCTTGAGCGGCGTGACGCTTGCGTTGGCGCAAGACTGACAAGGGCACATCATCATCTGAAATAGTGTCAGGGTGCGACAGGGTGGATGGGGGCGGAGGAGGCTGTGGGCGACGCGGCCGAAGAGACTGGCGACCTCTAAGAGTAGCAGCACTGGAAGGAGGGGTTCTTTTTCTAGGGTTCCGGGGAGAAGGAGATGGGTTTTATGGAGATGGGGGTGGAGATGTCGGAGTAGGATCAGAAGTAGGCGAGTCCGTAAATGGAACGTCGCAAGACGGGAAATCATCAGCACATTTCTTGCGGGGAGAAGCAGGTGAAGATGGTGGTATGGGTAAAGGTAGTGAAGGGAGGATGACAGCCAGAGGTATGTGATGCTCAGGTTGCATGGGTAGAAGACTGGCGTCAACCGAAATACACTGCGGATGGAGCGAAACAAGAAAATGGGGGGAGGTAAGAGCAAGAAGCTGACGGTAAGCAAAGACAGGATCATAAGGTACGATTTCCATTGCGGAGATACGAATTTGGGCAAGAAGAAGGAGAACGAACAAGAAAGGGCAGACAAATTTGAAAATGAAGAGACGACTAAGGAAAAATGGGTTTTAGACTGACAGAAAAGAAAAGCTGACAAAACGTGTAAAAATGGACGATGAGAGTGGACGACGGTTGGAGAGAACGTGAGGATATTGTATTTTTCAGTTTTTCTTTGTTTTTTTTACTACGGCAACAGGAATAGAATAAATGAATGAAGATCTAAAAAAAGTGTAAACTAACAACATGAAATACGTTCCTACTATAACATTGATCCAGATCATTTACAGCGTGTTCCACAATAACCAACAGAATCCTGACTTGGATGTGAGATATTTATTAAAAGAGAAAAAAAACAATACTCTCCACTCATATCTAGCACCATGTTTGTGTAAACAGAAAAGAGAAAAACACAGAAAATAAAAGAAATGGACCTTAATCAACGTTCACCATGCCCAGTGCTAGATTCAGACGGTTGAAGATTTCTCGAGGAAGAGGTTTTGTAAAAATATCCGCCAACTGTTGCTCCGTAGAATAATGTAGCAGCTCCACTGTCCCTTTTTTGGCTTGATCTCGAAGAAAATGATGACGAATTTCGATATGTTAAGTGCGGGAGTGTTGCACAGGATTCTTGGACAGAGCAATGGTAGATTGATTATTGTAGAAGATTGGAACTGGTGATTGTGGCATGCCGTAGTCTACGAGTTGAAATTGTAGCCAAAGGACTTGAGCGCAACATGCAGCAGCAGCAATATACTCGGCTTCAGTAGTGGATAGAGCCATGGAGGACTGCTTTTTGGAGAACCATGATACCAGACTAGTACCCAGAAGCTTAGCGCAACCAGATGTGCTTTTGCGATCAGTAAGAGATCCTCCAAAATCAGCGTCAGTGTAAGCCTGGAGAGTAAAAGAAGACCCTACATGATAAACCAAACCCAGGTTAGGAGTGCCTTTCAAATAATGAAATATTCGTTTCACCGCTTAAAGATGAGGAACCCTAGGGTCAGCCTGGAACCGAGCACAGTAGTAGACGCGATAGAGAATATCGGGTCTGCTTGCAGTAAGATACATCAGTGAGCCAATCATGGCTCTATACTCGATAGGATCAGTGGGTTCAGCATGAGTTTCTGAACCGAGTTTGATAACACTAGACATCAGAGTGGTCAAAGATTTAGCAGATTCAAACCCAAACTTGGATGCGATAGCATATTTTCCTAGCCAGACAAATGTGTGACCCTTAGTCTGGCGGATCTGTAAACCTAAGAAGAAGGTGAGTTCTCCCATACTACTCATGGAAAATTCATTTGTCATCACAGTTTCAAAGGATTTGGATAACTTGGGACAGGAAGAACCAAATACAATGTCATCGACATAGGTTTGAACCAACAAAATATCTGAATCATGAAATTTAAGAAAAAGCGTACTATCCACTTTTACCCCGAGTAAAACCTTGCTAAAGTAGATAGGAAGTGAGACGTGCATACCAGACCCTTGGGGCTTGCTTTAATCCATAAATAGATTTCTTGAGTAGGTAAACATCATCGGGTCTGGACTGATCAGCAAAACCTGGTGGCTGAGCTACATATACCTCCTTATCAATATAGCCATTCAAGAATGCACATTTAACATCCATATGATATAGAGGAAAGGCCTTGTGGGCAGCAAAGGCAATCAACATACGGATAGCTTCTAAATGAGCAACAAGAGCGTAAGTTTCATCATAATCTATATCTTCCCGCTTATTATATCCCTGGACAACGAAACAGGCCTTATTTCGGGCAAGATGACCATCAGCATCAAGTTTATTGTGGTAAACCCACCGTGTTCCAATAACCTCCTTGTGACTCGGTCGAGGGACTAAAGTCCAAACATCATTTCTTTTGAATTCATTGAGTTCCTCCTACATGGCCTGAATCCAATCATAGTCAGTAAAAGCTTCTTTTATGTTACGGGGTTTAATGCTAGACAAAAATCCCTCATGAGCACAATAATTCTGAAGTGAGTTACGAGTTACTCGTCCTGAGTTTAGGTCTGAGAGGAGATTATCCAATGTAACACCAGGAGCTCGACGAGAAGGAATAACAGGGGGGATAGTAGCATCATCAGATTGAGAACTTGGAACATCATCTAAATCAGTCACAAAATCAGTATTTCTAGAGGATTCGACTTGCATAGGGGAACTATTAGGAGTATCGGATGATGGTTGTGAGGATGTCGACGGAGCAGAATTTGAACTAGTTTGTGAGTTAATAGGAGAAATATGGGTGGAAGGAGGTGTTGTATCAGAATCAGAATCATCAATGCTCAACTCTGAGCCAATATTTTGTGGGTTACGAGATCCAAAATTTGTTTCATCAAACCGTACATATGCCGATTCTTCCACGACAAGTGTACGTTTGTTTAACACTCTATAGGCCTTGCTAGTAGTGGAATAACCCAGAAATACTCCATCACCTCGCGTGTCAAACTTACCAGTATTCTGTTTGCCATTGTATAGAATGAAACACCGACATCCAAATACCTTAAAATGTTTGATAGATGGTGGTCTTCCTTTCACCAGTTGATATGGAGTCTGATTGAGTATAGGTCTGATTAGCACACGGTTTAGAATGTAGCATGCCGTGTTGATGGCTTTTCCCTAGAAACTAGGTGCTAATCCACTAGCGTTAAGCATAGTACGTGCCATCTCTACTAAAGTTCGATTCTTTCTTTCAACAACTCCATTTGCTGTGGTGTTTGCGCTGCAGAAAAGGTGTGAGTGATTCCTTGATCAGTGCAGAACTGTTGAAATTGCTGATTGACAAATTCTGTACCATTATCAGACCTTATGGTACGCAGAAGCACACCCAATTGACGCTGTATTTGAACACAGAAGCCTTTGAACATATCAAATGTATCAGATTTAGTGTGAAGCAAGTAAATCCAAGTAAAACGAGAGTAGTCATCCACTATAACAAAGATGTACTTCTTCCCTGCTCGAGTCATAGTACGCATAGGACCTACAAAATCCATGTGAACAAGTTCCAGCACAGTTGAAGTGGAAACAACTGTTTTTGGAATATGAGCTGATCGAGTCTGTTTATTCAACATACATGCACTACAGGGACTGTCTTTGTGAAGTACTACAGATAGAAGCCCTTCAACCAAGTGTTGTGTGTAAAGTTTATTGATCAACCGAGTGTGAGCATGGCCAAGTCACTGATGCCACAAATTTGCACTGTCTATGGAAACAGTTAGGCAGGTGGCGTCCAGGTTTTGATCATCAACATCTACCGGATATAGGTTACCCCTTCGATATCCTTGCAGAAGAGGTGCGCCAGTAGTCATATCCATAACAATAAAGCCATGAGAGTCAAAAGTGATAGAGGAAGGTCCCTTGTCACATACTTGTGACACCCTCAACAGATTGTGCTCCAAGCCATCCACCAGGCAAACATCTTCAACGCTTGCTTGATGACCTACTGTGCCTATAGCTATGATCTGTCCCTTTCTATTATTCCCGAATGTCACAAAACCTTCATGTAATCCTTCTAGCTCTCGAAACAAAGTATGGTCTCCGGTCATATGTCGAGAACAGCCGCTATCCATGAGCCTTATATTAGCTCTGTCAGCATAGTCCTGACACATAGATAGAAAACGGAATCAATAACGTTTGGGGACCCATTGCTGTTTGGGTCGACGTGAATACATACTAGCATATTTAATAGTATGAGAAGCAGAAATCCTAGCATTTTTCCGCTGTAGCTTAAAACATGAATTTATGTGATGTCCAAGATTATGACAGTAGCTACATTCTAACGTTGTAGGATACGACAAGAAAGTTTTCCTTACTGTAGTTTTAACTTGTTTGATTTGGCTCCGTCCGTTTCCTTTTTCCTTTGTTACGTGCCACGGAATCCTAATCCACTAAATTTTGATTTGGTTTTCTAGCAATCTCGTTGAGCTTAATTTTTCCTGAATGCCATGATGGATTTTCCAGATTAATAATGTTCAGTCTTCTATCTAGAATATCACATTGTTTCTGTAGATCAGCATTGTCTTGACGAATCCACTCATTGTCTGCTTTAAATAATTGAATTTCCTTTTCTGCCCATTCTGGAATAGAACTCAACTTACTCTTAACTGACGATGTAAATGTGGATTGTAATACCTTGGAAGAATTTTCTACTAGCTTCCCTGCCAGTTCCTGATTTTTCTCCTTTAACTCAACTATCTCCGACTCCAGTTGTCTTATTTGACTATCTCTATTAATTGCATTATCAAGTTTTCCTTTTAAACAATCAATTTCTAATAGAGCTGCCCTCAATGCATCAAAAATCTGATCTTTTGAAGACTCCCTACAAAAATTATCTAAGTTCCAAAGACTTACCTGCTCTCCCACAAGAGAGTGATGCTCCTTATCTTTCGCAACAAGACACATGGACTCGTCATATTTCGATTCATTAATGTGAGACCGATGAATTGTCGTCATACAATAATGCGCCTCCACCTTTTCAGCTAGCTCAGACTCCTCCTCTTCTTCACCCCATACTGCCGCAGCCATACGAGTATCTCGATTTCTATACTGAGGTGGCTTGGATGACAAAGGGTAGTCCTTTATCATATGTCCCAACTTGTGACACCGAAAACATTCAACTTTACTGATATCAGGTTCACGACGGTTATTGTTTGTCCCCTAATATCCACCTCTTTTTCTGCTCATGATTCTCTTCAAGCCTTGAGCAAGAAGATTCATCTTTGTATCAAAGTCATCATCTAGCTCCCAGTCATGACTTTCCGCCACTTTCTTCGCTTTCAAGGCAAGATCTTTTCTTTCAACCGAAACACCCTCCAGTGTTTGCTCTTTCATCTTACTCTCATGAACAATTAGATCAGAACACGGCTCCTCAAAAGATACAGATGACACCTTGTCCATCTTCTCCATCATAGAAGTATAGTTCAACCAATCCTTAGTGAGTGACTCTAAGAATCTTTCGTTAGTCTGTTCACTTGTGAGCGAAGCACCAACAGTCTTGATTTCTCTCAGGATCTGATTAAATCTTTCAATCGCCGCAACCAGTGTCTCTCCTTCTGTCATTTTAAAATTGTTGAAAAATTCTCTTTTAAACTGTTTTTCTTTCGCCTTTCGAATGGGCTCAGTACCTTGATATGCAACCTTGAGAAAATCCCATACTCTTTTTGCCGTTTGGATACCGAGAACTCTTCCCTGATCTTCATCAGAAAGAGAGGATACAAGAATCTGTAAAGCCTGTTTGTTTTTGCTGAGCAATTTTTCATCATCCTCGGTCCATTGTTCTTCAGGCTTATCCTGAGTATGCCCTTCTATAACAATGGTGGGTTTGAAGTCGCCTCTGGTAACCACCTTCCAGACTTTATAGTCGACAGACATCAGTTGTGCCTCCATCTGCTCGCACCATTTGGAATAATTTAGCTTGGTTAGCTTGGGAGCTTTGACGTTGTACGAACTCATCTTCATGATCTACCTTGAAGCGTTAGCCTCGTGCGAAGGTAAACCTTGCTCTGATACCACTTGTAAGTTCGTAGCGTAGTTACCCAAAACGCTCAGTTCTGATCTGAGACTTCGCGTTAACTAACAGGATAAATATAACCAAGATGTAGAAGAAAACTCAGCTACTAATCTTTATTAATAGCATGAAAAACTCCTCACCTAATCTGTTCTACGCCTTGAACAATCACACTCCAATCTATCACTCTTTGAATGATAGTAACTTACCTAGAACAATCAATAAAGAATTCCTCTCAACTCTCCAAAAGGGTGACTCGCCGTAAGAAGGATATCTGTTTTAATACCTCCAAAAACACTACCCGTATACTAAACCTATACAATGTATATATACACAAAGGATATTTACATAACCATAACCCAACTTAGTAGAGATATATTAAGAGCATATCTTAACAACCTAACAGTGCGTATAACCTCATAGGCGTTTCTCAGATTCTGGTGCAGCTAGAGGGAAATTACCGAAAAAGACATATACTGAGTGCAAGACTGGCTCAATATATTTGTCACACATCAAAAACCATAAGTATGTATAATGCACATACATTTACAGTAGAGCCTCTGGCCAAGTAGTTAGCTTCAAAAAATTAGTGGTGCTTCTTTTCAGAAATGTTAGTGTTGAGAGGGAAAGGATCATCACGTTGGAATCAAGAATGTCTACTACTAGGAATTTTGGTAAATATCTAGGTGTTTATATCAAGCAAGGAAGGGAATCGAACCAAAACTATAATCTTATCTTGTCAAGGGTCAAAGAGAGACTCGCAACCTGGAAAAGAAAGTCATTATCAATGGAAGGGCGAGTCTGCTTAGTTAAGAGTATTGTGTCTTCTATCCTAATACACACCATGCAGTGCCAAATTATTCTAACCAACATCTGTGATAGGATGGATAAGATGTGTCGTGATTTCATCTGGGGTCACGATTTAGAGGAGAGAAAACTTCACGATGTAGGTTGGGATAAGATCTGCAAAATGCAAGATATGAATAAAGCTTGTTTTGGTAAAATTCTGTGGAATCTGATCAGCAAGCCCAATAATTTGTGCCATAAAGCCTTGCTTAGTAAGTACTCGAATCTAAATTCGAATAGGTGCTCCATAAACTGGAGAAACATCCGCAAGTGTTCTGATATCATTAAAAAAGGAGCCTGTTGGGTTATCGGGAATCGCAGGACTGTGAATTTCTGGTCAGATTACTGGGTGCATTTTCCTAACTTATTAAGTGTAGCTACAAGAGATGTTCCATTGGATAACTTGCAGGATAAGGTTGCAGATTACTGGAAGGAAGGTTATGGTTGGCAATGAGATCAACTTTCTGATTTTATGCTTTCCGATATTCATTCCATGCTTAATAGCTTTGTGGTTTTCCCTGCGGAAAAGCCTGATTTTCTTACTTAGCATATGGACCCGAAAGGGTCCTATAGTGTCAAAACTGCCTACAGGTTGATCTCAGAAAACTCCTCTGATAATATCAAGTCTGGTGTCCCTTCTGATGTTTTTTCAAAAATATGGCCCCTGAAAGTGCAAGAGAGAATTAAGTTATTTCTCTGGAGAACTTGCCATGGCAACCTGATGACAAATTCCAGACGGTACAGTCTCGGCCTTACTACTGGCTCTTCCTGCCATTTCCGTGGTAAGGAAGAAACCATTATACATATATTGCGTGACTGTAAAGTGACAAGTAGAATCTGGGATAAGGTAGTCGACTCAAAATGAAGAGATCTGTTTTATAATTTATTTTTGGAAGAAAGGCTTTTGAATCATTTAGGTAAAAAAAGGAATGTTTCTGATGCAAGATAAATTAAAGGCTTTATTCCCGATTGTTTGTTTTATGCTTTGGTCTTGGAGAAACTCAAAAGTCTTTGGTGCAGAGAGCAGAATGTTGTTGCAATTCAGGTCTATCCTCCTGGCTATCCAGCACAACATATGCGCGTGAAAAATGAAGACTCTCTTGGACAAGCAGTTTAACACTCCCCAACTGAGTCTCCTAAACCACAGGGAAATGCATTCTTGGATCCCCCTATACTGAACACTTGAAATTCAACATTGATGGCTCTATTAACCCGGTACTTGATTGCTCTATAGCCACTGGAGTATGTCAAGACCACAAAGGAAGATTGGTGACTGGTTTCATTGCGGTTCAAGGAAAGAGAGATACAGTGCATTCAGAAATTGTGGCACTCCTTCAAACAGTTCGAATCATTCAAAAGGAGGAACTCAAAAGAATTATTATCTACTCCAACTCTTCCATAGTGGTGGAGCTTTTTTCTTTAAAACTGCAAAAGGCTTCAGGTGTTAATTTTAGTGTGACATACTCTAGGAGAGTATGTAATAAAGCGGCTGATGCACTAGCTAAGTTTGGGCTGGGGAATGAATGCGACTACATGTTCCCCTAATTGTATTTCGTTGATTCTGGAGAAAGACTATAATACTCTTAATAATTCAATAAGACTATAACACCTCCGTTTTTATGACCAAAAAAAAATTATAGGCATTGAAAGAATGAAGAACCAGGCTTTGATTCGCTGGACTGATTCTCCTGAATGTGATACTTCCTGGGAAAACAGTTTACTGATTTACGTCTTGAGACAAGGTGTTAGTCCAGTCCAGGAAGGGGGTGAGTTATGAGAGTGGGTGAGTTGTCAGGTACTGATGATACCCTCAAATCGTATCACCATGTGACAACCCTTTTTTTTTCATGTAACAACCTATCAGTTTCCTTTACATTGATTCTTATGAGCTATCAAGTGTCGTTCAAGTCTGAGCAACAAGCAAGTACTCCAAACTAGGCAATAAATAACAAGTGCTTATAATACAAAGCAACGTCTTCAGTAACAGACTATAACTCCCTTTGGAAGGGGGTTGGAGACATGACCAGAAGCACTGACAAATGTGCGATGCTTACATCTAAATCAACATGAACCATTAGACAATGCAGGAACAATAGCCCACCCCTTTGTGTGGACGCAGCAGCTCCATTCCAGGCTAACAATTCAATATCAAAATTCAGATCGCACACAGACAGTTTTACTCCACGCCAATTACCCTATTGTCCACATCCCCGCTAATGCCAATCTACAGAATACAATAATGATAATATAGGTACAATACAGCTTTCACGAGAAATTCCAAGTAACATCACTTGCGTGATTCCTGCACATAGAGCAGATTCAATTGGATAACAACAGAATAGCAAAGAAGATGAAAAAGATCTGTCACATGGGAGTCAAGAAGCGAATTGGAGTAGCAAGTTGTGGTTACATTACCTGTCAACAAATCTAAACACATTGACTTTTGTTTGAGATTTCCTTTACCTTAGCATCTCCCTTTTCCTGCCACAGTAAGTCATCACTGTTAGCTGAAGCGCCACAAAGATGTGCAAGTATTTGCTATTTACACTTGCCATAGTAGCAGGACTGTCCTTATAAGTCCTAATCAAACAAATCATATCAACCGCATATCTATGGGCCACGACCAAAACATTGACTCATCAACAATTTCTGCTGTAAACCCCATACAAATCACAGAAATAAGTTGTTGAGATCATTCCTGGGGACAAAATCATTACAAGGGCAATATCCTGTATAAACCCAGTAATTAATGGCATGAGTGCATGACCCTCGATGCATTCTGAAGTAGAAGGAAATTAATCCTCAATATCCTTTCACCAGCTTTCCCATGTAATACTATCCCGTTGGGACAAATCCCCAGAGCAAAGATGCATTTGACTAAACTTCAGACCATTGAATACACACCTCTTACATATACTCTACTATTGAGGAAGAACAACTGCAGAGATGTACCAACTTCCCTATGTAATTTTACCACAACCATAGAAGAACCTACTGTTAAGACAATGCACCATACCTACCCGCATGATTAATCAAGCTCAACCAATCTACAGTCAATTCCTACTTCGTGGTAAGCACAATTTTAAAGACCCATGAAACTACCTAAAGAACCAACATAGAACAAGATTTCTGGAGCTTCATATATTAACTACTAATCAAGCACTTCTGTATCAATATCTAACTACGGCTAAGACTAGCAGCTGATACTGATAAATTTACGATCCAATAGCAGAACCATTTTGAAGTGGCTATGAGAAAGAGATGGGCGCTGGAATTTCATACAATTTAAAACCAGCAATGGAGGTAATTAGTGAACCTTTATTGACAACAACCTTATCTTTAGGGTTAAGGCAATGCGAATCTCACAAGCATTTGCGCAGTAGCAGCACAATGAAAACACTGAATGCTTGAATAATTAAAAGTTCTTTCCAGACCTAATACATAATAGTTTACAATATAACGGATGGACAGAAAAGCATAGACTCAAAATTAACTTGAAGGCCACCCAATTCGGACTCGGTGACAATCACGTCTCACCAAGAAATCAATATCCCGCCAACAAAATCCAACTGGCAACAGCTCTTTGAAATCAAATCAGCAACATGCAACAGATATTCATAAATCCTTTGAGTAGGGACAAAGAGTAAAACAAGGACAAGGCGGTCAAGAAAGAAGGGTTTATACCATTCCCTTGGCCTCGTAGTAATCGTCCAGCGCCCACTGATACTTTGACTGGTTTAGCCCTAACCAGCTAGCCATAAAGTCATCCACACTCGAATGCGCTAATAACCAACCAAGAAGGGAAAAAGAAATATCAATCAAAAACCTGTACATTACAAAACTACAGCCTTGGATCGACCCTGAAGTAGAAATTCTAATTCGAGGTGGAAGAAGGATGAAGGAAACAAAAAAGAAGCCTAAATCAAGAAAAGAAATAATCCTAGTTCAATTTCACAAAAAAAAAAAAAAAAACCTCACCATCTTGAACTTTGGCGACGGCGTTGCGGAAGAACCCGAGCCGGTCGTAGGAGGCGGCGGGCTTGTCGAACTGAACGGGAGGAGGGCGCACCGGAGGGGGAGCAGCGACTGGTGACGGAGGAGGCTTCGGGTGAACAATGGGCTTCTTAGGAGATTCGGGAATAGAAACAGCGACGGCGGCGGGGCTTGGGGGGGAAGTGGAGAGTATAGACGTGGGAGGTTTAGGGGATGAGGGGGGAGGAGTGCGGAAGACAGTGTAAGGGCCGATCTTGCCTATAATTGGAGCAGGTGGGGGTGTTGTGCAGGTGGGATCTTTAGCAGACGCCATTAGGGAGGAAAGTGAAGTTCTCGATTGAGAGAGATAATGAGAGGAAAGGGGGCGAAAATGTGAGAGGAAAGGATGTCCTGGTTGAAAGGGGTTGGAGAAAGAGTGAATGAGTGTGAACTGTGTGTGAACTTTTAGCTCAAGCAAAGAAGCAAGTGCAGAGAGAGGCAGAGATGACTACAAAAAAAATCCTAGGGATTTGTGGGGTACTGTCACGCTTAATTGTTTTTCATTTTTTTCCTTAGTTTTAACTTTTAGCTCCTGCATTGTATGAGTTAAACTTCAGCAAGATTTACGGGTCATTTTGCTTTGAAGTTAGATCTGGCAAAATCATGTGATGGTTTTGAGTGGTCTTTTTTTGGTTGATGTTATGTGGTCAATGGGTTTTCATGGGTGGTGGGTCTAGATTGTTCAGAAGCGTGTTACTACGGTTTCTATGGCAGTTTTGGTAAACGGATATCCGGGACGTGTTTTTTTATTCCAAGTGTGGTCTGAGATAGGGTGATCCTCTATCTCCTTTTTTTATTCATGTGTTGTATGGAAGTCTTGTCTTCTTGTTTGAAATTATCCTCAGATGTGGGCTTAACTAAGGGTTTTTCTCTTAGAGGGTTGGGCTATGATATTAACTCTCTGTTTTTTGCGGATGATTGTGTACTTTTGGGGAAGCAAATGTTGTTAATCTAGAGTGTATAAAGGGATTAATTGATGAATTTAGTATCACTTTAGGTCAATGTGTAAACTTGGATAAGTCAGGATTAATGTTTTCTAGTGGGGTAGATAATCAAATCAAGGAGGATATTAGTTGCAGTTTTGGGGTCTGAGAGGTAAGGGATCTTTGGGTATACTTAGGTTTCCCAGTCATATTGGTCACATTAAAGGGCAGGTTTTTTCTTATGTGCGTAATAAGGTGGCTGCAAGGATTGTTGGATGGACTAAACTTGTATCCCAAGAAGGACAGGGTGTGTTGATAAAGAGTGTTCTTCAATCTATCCCCATGTATGTTATGGGAGTAATACAGCTGCCTTCATCACTTCTGAATGAGACACGTTCAATGATAACAAGATTTTGGTGGAAGGGTTATGTTACGGCTAGAGGAAGGTGTTGGAAAAAGTGGGATGATCTCTGTAAAAGGAAGGAGGATAGTGGGCTTGGTTTTAGGGAGTTGGGCTCTTTTAATGAAGCGTTTTTAGCGACACAATGTCGGCGGGTTTTAACTAGTCCAGGTTTGTTAGTTTCGCAGGTTTTGAAGGCTAGGTATTTTAATGACACGTCTTTTCTTTCTGCTAGGATGGGAAGTAGACCTAGCCTAATTTAAAGGGCCTTTCATGGGGTTTTGCCAATGATGGATCATGGGGTCAGATGTGTTGTTGGTGATGGTAGGGGTATTCGTCTTACAGACAGATGGTTATGGGATAAGCCGGGCGGTAGGTTGCAACTATCTCATCTACCTCCTGATATAGCTGAGAATAGTACTGTAAGTTGTTTGATTGATGAGTCTAGGTTGTGGAAAGAGGATATTGTTAGGCACATATTTAATGAAGTTGATGCTAATCATATTTTGTTGGTTCATTTAACAAAGAAACCTCATCCTGATGGTTAGGCCTGGCGGCCTGCAAAGAATGGGCAGTTTTCAGTTAAATCAGCGAATCACTTAAGTATGGTGGTCACCCATCTGCATCTGCTGGCAATGGAATTGGTAGGGCTATAAGAAGGGTCCATATATGTCACTTACACCCAAGGGTGGAGTTGTTTACGTGGAAGTTGCTACATGTTATTTAACCATGCAAAGCTTTGTTAGCTTATCGTTGTGGTGGGTATCCTGATGATAAATGTTCCTTCTGTGACGCTAAGGAGAATCTTGTTATGTTTTTTTGGAGTGTAAAGTTGTTGAATCTTTATAGAGCATGTACGATTGTTTATAACAGCCCGTTTGTAAGTCTGGCGTAGTTTTATGTGATGGATTTGATTATTGCTTAACTAAGAATCTGGTGAAGTTGGTGCTCTTTTGAACTATTTCTGGAAGATATGGTGCGCACATTGCAGGGCATAGCACGGCTCTGTCATAGATTTTGTTTGGTTCTGGACGGAGGCTTAAGCCTTTATGGAGGTTGATGAGGTAAAAATGTGTGTTCAAAGTTTTTTGCATCAAGAAGAAAGGTGTTGATATGTAACAGATTGTGTATATGTTCATGTAGATGGAAGTGTGCAGCCAGAAGATGGAAGTGGTAAAACATTGATAAGATTTCAACTTACCATATTAAATATACTACTACTGTTACCATTTTTTTCATTCATTCATTTTTTTGTCATTTTTTTAAGGGGGCCCTTGCCCTACACTTGGCAGGAACACTGACCCTGGTGTTTAAAGAAAAAGAAATTAGGTGACAAGGAATTGAAGGAAAATTGAAAGAACAATGCTTTACACAAATAAAATACTCCCCGTATGATGGAAGAACTAGGGTAGAGTGCCCAACACTTGTAATGAGCCAAGAATTGGAGTTGTTCACAGCAGAAGTCAAAAAATGATAAGATCAACTAAAACCAACAACTCATAAAAGTGTCAAGCTTCCAGAATACAAGGAGAGAGAAAGAGTAGTAATCCATTAAGCATATATTAAAAATAAAAGGAAAGAAAATAAAAGAAATAAAAAGTGAAAGTAAATAACAAGAGAAAAAGAGAGAATGAACTAGAGTACTGTCGTCGGTGTTGATGAAGGTGGTGGTGAAGAAGAGTCAGAAGAAGCCACTAGGGAAGCAGAGAGGCTGGAAGAGCTAGGAGTGGGAAGACCCTACTTCTTCGCCTCCCTGCGCGCCTTCCTCTTATTTTTGTCCTTCCTGAGGAGAGTCTTAATCAATGCAGTCATCGAGCAACCCACTGTCTTCTTGATCTCCTTCCCAATCTTCTTCCTGTCGGCTGCCATATTTTTGTCCATCTTATATACAACCAGCATGATACGGTCCTCAACTCGTCTCTCCTGCTCATCCTGGCACCCAGTAATATGCTCCTCAAAGACTTGCTGACTAGTGGCCAGCTCCTACTAGTGCTGCTCAACCGCCTCAAACCGGTCAGTGACCTCAGAGCGATGCCCCTCATAGCTGGCCCGGAAGGCCTCATAATCGGTCCAAGTATCCTGTTGAGCCTGGTGGTAGACATCAAAAGACTGTCGCTGCTGATCAAGGGTCTGCTGAAAATGGTCCATCCTCTCATAAAGGGGACCCAAGTCAGGAGCGGGACCAGAAGCCTGAGGATGCTCATAAGGCTGAGGGGTAGAGGAGGAAGGTGGGGGTAGCATCAACTGGGGCTCATCTCCCTGATAGCTCGGGTAGTCCTGAGCAGTGGCATTGGCCCTAGGCCTCTACGCTGAAGGGACGTACCAATACTCTCCCGATGCAGACTCGCGAAACCACCATCGTCGAATAAGAGCAAGGTCGATGAGGGAGGACTCATGGTGATATTGTAGAGTCCGTGTGTAACACCCCAACTCATTCCAACGTGGTTATCGCAAAAACTTACTAATATATACCAATATCACAGCGGAATTAACTATAACACCTAGAACCTTGCTACAGTCTGAACAATCCAAAATATACCGAACTTAAATATTTACAAGCTTAACCAAAATACCAAAAATACCATTCGAGTATCAAGTATCTCAGGTGCAACATAGTTTGCTAAACGATGCAACTATCAACTAACGGGTGTACATGCACAACCCGTAGACAAAATGTAAAGCCCATCCTAAGTCTACCCACTCCTACTCTCAAGGTGGGTCTTCTTTGGGCGCTTACTTGCAAAAATAAATATGGATGCCCCGAGGGGCTCAGCACCTTCGCTAGTACGAGTAACTTGTAGCCCCCAAGCTAAAAGGGCTACGCACGACTATTTTGTCGTAAACACCATGCAAACATATGAAACAATTCATAGTTCAAACACATTGAACGACTTAAAAGTGTTCCTTAAGTAAGTGAGTTAGCTTTTTAACTCCTTAAGTTCAGATTTCCCTTATTCTTATATCCATTCTTATCTCATTGTACCAACCTTTCTTTAATTAGAAATGGTTATTCCTTAACTCAATGTTTATCTTTGTCGGGTCAAAAGTAACCCTAGCCAATGAGCTATTAACTCCATTGGGTTAAATAAACATTATTTCTTAAATTTGGGATTTAGGAGATCCCACCGCACCATCTTAATTTGGCCTCCCACCTTGAACTGTAATCCAAGGTGGTCGAGACTATATGTCGACTATAGGCGACAAGTCAAAGACGAGTCTCAAACGGAAGTCGGATCTGATACAGATACCAACCCCCTTTTCCTTAACATGCATGACCGGAGTCAGTCCCGGATTACTCACTCCCCCCAAATTCCAGTTAGTAGAAGTCTCAAGACAAACATGTTAGTTAAACCTTTTTCGGGTATTAACCAACCAATATTAGGGAGTGTGCTCTTATCTCATACCATTGTTACTAAACATAGTTAGTAAGATCACAAAGATCAGTTGTGTTAATTTCAATACAAACACACAACAAATACAATAATCCGGTTGCATGCCTTATCTTGTTTTAGTCGAAACAATTAAACAAATAGCACACAAGCCGAGGGACACCTCGTTAGCTAACAAGCTACAAGAAAACCATACCGTTCACCGTCGGTCGTCGTTTGTCTAATCTCCTTCCGAGTCCAAATTATCAAATCCTAAAACATTCATCCAATTTGGGTTGTTAAGTACTTTCAATTAACCTAGCTTACTTAGCCACTAAAGATTCCCGACTAAAACCGTTAAGTCTTTGTAGTTTAATCTTAAGCACATAAATCGTTTTACTTTACCCAATCTCTTAAGTCCTTATATGCTTATCTTTCTAATCATCATTACTCTCCTAATGGTGGACTACTAATGCCACTCTTTATTTTCTTTTTTTTTATAAGGTCCGACTGACCCTACCAAGGTCGGTCCCAAGGTCGGTCGAAGTCAGTGAGTTACGGGTTTGAAAAATTCAGCTCGATCGGCCTTGCCAAGGTCATCAGTACACTCCAGCGTTTGAAAAGTTCAACCCGATTGACCTTACCAAGGTCGGTCTAAGTCAGTATACATCTAGATTAGGTAATTTCAGCCCGACCGACCCAGCCAAGGTCGGTCGGAGGTAGACCCATTTTTCTAAGTGTTTATTTCACTCAAATCTTTTCCACAAGTGTCCTAGTATGTTCTAATATCATTTTGGCACTTTTAGACATCCTCCTTACTCATTGATCAACCCATCAATTAACTCCTTAATCACTTACTCAATTTCTTACAAAATTCCTAACACTTGTAACATAATTCCTTAGGCTTCTAAGTGGTAAATCATGCCTACAACCTTAACTAACCAAAGTGTTTCCTTACCACCATTTTAACCACACCTAAAGCATTATTACTCATCTACATCCCTTTACTCACAATTCTCAATATCACCATCTCTAGTTTACTCCTTAGTCTTTACAAGACATGATACCTTATTTACTACAAAATTTTGCACAAGTCTTAGCATCTCTCATTCCATGATCTTGGTGTACCTAACTCACCCATTTGATCTCTAAATCCTCCAAAACAATCCTAGGTCATTTTAACTCTCAAGAATTACCTTAATTTATTCCTTTCCACCAACTTAACTCTTAATGGTTCCTAGTACATCCTAGGTCATAATATTTCATTAGAACACTTAAAACTCTTAGTTTCTCAACCAAATTTTGACATAGCTTCTCTAGTACATTCTTACACTCAAACACTTAGTTTTTCATCCTTAAACAACTAAGAACACTCAAATCCTCAATAAATGTTCTCTACACATAAACTACACTCAAACTACACCAAACCATAATATAGTGCATAATCTTAAATTGCTTGGCACTTAGGCCCTTAAATGACATAAATATAAACACTGAATTTCCCACATTTAATAGCTTTCAACCTGCAATTACACACATCAATCTAATAGCAATTATACATGTTCTTATAATTCACCTTATGGTTGTTTTACTAACTCAATTCCCATTTGCTCCTTAGTCACAAGTTCACAAATATGATCATGTTATTTTCCTAGGTTATATAGTTTACTATATAATTTAAGCTCTAAGATACATTTGGTATCTATCTAAACTATACCCTAAAACATTAAACCACCCCAAGGTAAGTCATTTACCTTTGTTTTTCAAGCTTTCCTCACTTTCATCCTTTGGTTTTCTTGATTGGATTTCGGCCAAGGACTTTAGTTCCCTTGCTAATCTTCTAGTCAACATTTAAAAAATGTAATGAGTGCTAAGGAATATACCTAGACTCATGGAATTTACTCTTAGGTTAAAAAGAGTGTTTAATGCATTAAAATGGATGATTACCTTTGGAGTCTTAAGATAGACTTTGGTAAGGAATCAAAGGAGGACCTCCACTAGTCTCTTGGAGATTGAAACAAAGCTAATTCAAGGAGTAAAACAAGACCCCATGAGAATGCATTTTTGGACATTAAGAAAAATGGAGAAAACCTTGGATTTTTCAAGCTTTTCTTACCTTGAATGAATGGAGGTGTAATGGAGTTCTAGAAACTGAACTTTTCCCCCTTCAATGGAGTTTCTCCATGGAATCAAACTTGAGCTTTTGAAGTTTTGAAAGAAGGCAAGGTCTTGCTCCAACTAGCAATAATCTAGGTTTTGTTTTTGATTTGGAGCAATATAGCAACTTTGGTGAGCAAGACAA
The DNA here is from genome assembly GCA_023374045.1 of Limonium bicolor. NCBI lineage: Eukaryota > Viridiplantae > Streptophyta > Magnoliopsida > Caryophyllales > Plumbaginaceae > Limonium > Limonium bicolor. The sequence continues at coordinate 91,958,883 of CM041778.1, forward strand.
GGTGGAGAAGAATGGAGGATGGTTCTTGCGTGAATGGAGAAGAATAGAATGAAGAAAACCAGTGGTGAATGGGAGGAATGAAGAGAAGAGAGGAAAAAGGTGAGTTAAGGTAAGATATTTCCTTAAAAGGTAAATAGTTATTTTTCTTACTTTCCTTCTTCTTTTCCTTTAAGTGCTGGCATATGTGGTGACTCACCACCTTAAAAAACCAGCCCCCTCCCTCTTAATGAGATATTTATGGGATATTTTGACTATTTAGTTAAGCAAAGTTGACTAAAGTCTTAATTGAGCATTATCTGGTCACTATTCATAATTAGTGCTCAAATTTGTGAAATTTTTGGTTTCCCATTGATTTAGGCTTCCAAATGTGATACTAAGTAGTAAACATGTTTATTAGGGTACAATATTGGTCATTTAGCCACTCAAAACCCCTTCCTAAGACAATTTTTCAAAAATGTGCTTTAAGACTCCTTAAAGTACAATTTATGTTTTAACTTGTTTTTGAGCTTGGTTTTCTTTGGTAAATGATTTAACATGTCCATTAGCATGTTAATACGGTCTAAGAATGATCTTTGGGTCCTAATCAAGGTTACTCCAAGTTTAGAGCATGTTTTTGCTTAAATTGTCTTTATGGTGTTTTCTTGTGTTTTCTATGGTTAAAATTGTTTACTTATATTTCTAAGGCCTGTTTTAGCCTTATTATATCTTAGTTTAACATTTAATTACCATATCTAGGTTTGGGGTATTTCACCATGGAATCTGATCCTCCCTTAGAGTCTAAATGATATGTTGATGAAGTAGCATTGGGAAGACAGGGCACTGGGTATCTCCATGTAGAATAGCCCAAACCAACTGAGCAAGCATTAGTCGGTGTACCAAAAACCATGCTGCAACATCACCCGGTGATGGCCCACGAAGATACTCGAGGAGGGCACAATCCATGTCATTAAGCTCATCATGCTTACAGGGCCTAATGTTATGTCTGATAATCTCTATGGCCACTCTAAGCTGCAGATCAGTGATGTATGTGACAGGAAGCACATGGCGAGCCTTGGTATGGGCCCGATCCATGTATCAGACCCGTGACCCAAATCGAGCAAGAACAACAAAATAGGTAGTGGCGAGGTACTGCCTAGTAAAGGAGCTCTGCCTCGAGTCATAAGCTACACCTACATTGTCTGCTATGCTACGAGGTGTAATAAGAATACGAGTAGAAGAGACTTTGGGTGGCCCAAGGAACTCAGTATTAGCATAGAACTCACGTGCAAGGTCAGAGTAGAAGTGCCTATGACCGATCTTCAATACTCACATCCACCCATGCCTCTGGAATAGGGAGGTGATCTGAGACAACTGACTCATTGTCAGATCAGTTCGCCGCTCCTGGACCCATTTTCCCTTTTGTTTAGACTGATGGTAATAGCGGGCGGCTTCAGAGCTGACGAACCCCTTGGCATCAAATTGGGGGTCCTCCGCGAGACGGGACGGTAAAGGGTAAGGAGTCCCGAAGTCATCCAACTCAGATGCTGTGGATGTAGATCCTGGTCCGCTCTGAACCTCAGGAGATGGGTGCTTCTTCTTCCTCCCCGTCTTAGCCCTCTTGGGAGGCTGGGGAGCACTACTGGAGGCTGGCTCCTTGCCATCCCGTCTAGTAGAATGACGAGGTGGCTCAGGTGCAGGAGGAGCCTCCTCCTCGGTAGTGGCCTCTGCTACAGCCGCATCAGCCTGCTCAAACAACTACTCCTCTTCAGAGTCAAAAAGCAGGAAGCACGTGGAGGAGTGGTGGCTCGTCTGTGAGGCATCTACAAAAAGAAGAGAGAGAAGAATACCATGCAACAGGTTATCAATGTTAGTTTAACAGAAATAGAAATTGGAATTCTCGAATAACCTGGAGTTATGCCATGATTCCTGTAATTTAGATGCCTAATCAACTAATTCTCAGCAAAACATTATCTTAGACATTAATTCAGAAGACTAGATTCACAATAGGCAAAGATGAACAGATCAGATAGGTGTGCCGGGCAGGACGGCGGACAAATCCACCCGGCACATTCATACCGCATTGTGTCGGATTGAGGAGATCCGTCACATGCATAGTCGAACCCAGTTTTGTAGAAAAACACATAGGACCACACCAAGCATTCAGAACTCGACTAAAGCAGGTTCGAAAGTCTCTAAATCAGTATATTAACCTACGAATCTATCAAAAATCGACATATTGAACTAAAACAAAAAACAAAATCGAATTCGAACTCAGTAGAAGAAAATTAGGGGAACCTGGTTGAGTTTGTAAATGCAGTAATGGAAGGCAAGAGCAGAATGTAGATGCGCTAGGTGGTTTTGGTGGTGAAAACCGGTAGATTCGGCTGGTGTTGGAGAGTTTGGGTGGTGCTGCGGCGTCGGTCTGCAGAGGAAGGGGCGTGCGGTGTGTTTGTTTTGTCGGGTAGGGTAAGGTGGGAGAAGATACCTTACCCGGTTTTATTTTTCTGAAATCCCAAGGTGTCGGGCATGGTTCCGGGTTTCTCGTATCCGGCACATTGAATTTTAGGAAGCTGGATCTATTGCACCCGGCTTTAGGCATGGCACGTTTAAACATCATTGTGTCGGCTGCGGTATACTCGGCGTTGCACCCGACAATTCCTTTTTTTAAAAAAATTTAAATTAAATTAAAAAAACTTTGCAACGAACCAAATAATAAACATACAAACAAAATAAAATAAAAATAAGGGAAAGGGGGATAGGAAGGAATTACTCCCTTGTTATGAGGAGGGCCTAAATAAGAGGGCCCTACACTTGATCTTTGGTCATAAGGCGTGATGATTTGAGACACCATGTCGGGCTTGTCTTTGCTGCTTCCTTTCTTGAGGGAGAGATCGTGGAATCATCCTGAAAACTTAAGTAGGCTGAAATGGTTTTGTCGGGGTCACTACTCAAATATTTCTTCAGCCTCGAACCATTGACCTTGAATCTTTCACCTTTAGCATTCTCAAGTTCGAAAGCACCAAATTCATTAATGGAGGTGATGGTGAAAGGTCCAGCCCAATGAGATTTCAATTTTTCAGGAAACAGTCAAAGACGGGAATTATAAAGGAGAACTTTATCACCAACTTGGAAAGTGCGTGGTAGAATGGATTGATCATGAATCTTTTTAGTTCTCTCCTTATACAAACTAGCATTCTCGTATGCATTGTGGCAACTCCACAAGTTCAGAAAGCTGGAAGTTCCTTTATACTCCAGCGGCCTTCATGTCGAAATTCAAAGCCTTGAGAGCCCAGTAGGCTCTATGCTCAAGCTCTACTGGTAAATGACATGCTTTACCAAACACCAGACGGAAGGGAGTGGTCCCAATAGGTTTTGAAGGCAGTCCTATAGGTCCACAAAGCATCATCAAGTTTATGTGACCAATCTCGTCTTGATGAATTGACTGTTTTTTGTAGAATCCACTTTAGTTCACGGTTGGAAACTTCTGTATGTCCATTGCTTTGTGGATGATAGGGGAGCACTACCTTGTGATGAACCCCATAATTGTGTAGAAGGGCATCAAACGGGTGGCTGCAGAAGTAGGAACCGCCATCTGAGATAATTGCCCGGAGCATTCCGAATCTGGTGAAGATGTTTTTCTTGGGGAACTTGAGGTCTGTCTTGGAATCTGCGGAGGGGCAGGAGATGGCTTCTACCCATTTTGATACGTAGTGCACAGTGACCAGAATGTATTGATGTCCTTGGGATGGAGGGAAAGGACCCATGAAATCAATCCCCCAAACATCAAATAACTCGACCTCTAAGATGTTGGTCAAGGGAATCTCTTGATGTCTGGAGATATTTCCTATCCTTTGACAACTATCACACTATGAGACATATTTGTAAGCGTCTTTATGCAGAGTAAGCCAAAATAAACCTGCTTCCAGCACCTTAGTAGCAGTCCAGGTGGAGCCATGATGTCCACCTGCTTCTTTGGAATGACATAAGTGAAGAACTGCGGTGGCTTCATTTTCTGGAATACACCTCCGGATGACCCCGTTAGCACATACCTTAAAAAGGTAGGGGTCATCCCAGAAGAAGTGTTTAATTTGGGAGTGAAACTTCTTCTTTTGCTGTGAAGAGATACCATGGGGCACTACTCCGAAGGCCAGGTAATTTGTGATGTCGGCGTACCATAGTTCTTCAGAGCTTACCGCAAAAATCAAAAAGCTCAACCCAATTTGCACAAATTTTCTTTTCTGCCAGATCTTCAACCTGCTGGATACTGAATACTGTTTCATCTGGAAAATATTCTCGGATGGGAACCCCATCATATGGCCTCTCTATACGAGAGAGGTGATCAGCTACCCCGTTGTGGAACCCTTTCTTGTCCACAACCAGAACATCAAATTCTTGCTGTAATACCCCCATCCCACATCGGGATATGAGTAGAAATGTGAATGGTTTATAATGATACATATGGGTTGACTACAACAACAAGACCTTCCACTTTTAAGTTCAAGTGAGGACAAAGGGCTTAAAGTGGCTAGTTTTAAAGCTGGAACAGCTTGGGAGCTAGATTGTTGGATAATTGCTCATATGGGTGCTACACTTGCAGCAGCAAAATCAAACGCAACAATCTTGGTTTGGTGTCTGCTTTTGTAAAAAGGTATTTCATGGCAGAATGGTCTGTATGCACTATCACCTAACTTCCCCATAGATAAGAGCGGAACTTATCAAGGGCAAAGACAACAACGAGAAGCTCTTTCTCCGTGGTTGTATAACTCTTTTGAGCATCCACAAGAGTTTTACTCGTGTATGTGATAATCCACAATACCTTGTCCTTCTTTTTACACAGGGCAGCCCCCACAGCGTAGTCACTTGTGTCGCACATGATCTCAAAGGGGAGAGACCAATCAGGAGCAATGACCACAGGGGCTGAGACAAGCTTTTCTTTGATGATCTCGAAGGCCTTTAATCATTCTTCTATGAAGTCGAATCTTGTATCCTTTGCCAATAGATCACTTAGAGGCTTTGCTATCTTCGAAAAATCGGCAATGAATCTGCGTAGAAGCCGGCATGACCCAAAATGTGCTCACACTTCTTTGACTGAGGTAGGGGGAGGGAGTTTCTTGATGACCTTGACCTTGGCCTGGTCAACTTCAATACCTGCTTTGGATACTCGATGCCCTAAAACAATGCCCTCCTTCACCATGAAGTGACATTTCTCCCAGTTTAAGACCAGATTAGTGTCTTCACACCTAGTTAAGATCAAATCTAATTGCTGCAAACAATCGTCAAAACTTGGACCATAAACACTAAAATCATCCATAAAAACTTCAATACTTTTTTCAATGAAATCGGCAAAAATTACTTGCATGCAACGTTGAAAAGTGGCAGGGGCATTACAGAGCCCAAATGTCATTCGGGTGTAGTCGAAAGTACCGTAAGGGCAGGTGAAGGTAGTCTTCTCCTGATCCTTGGGTGCAATTGGAATTTGAAAATACCCCGAGTAACCATCAAGAAAATAATAGAATTCTTGCCCTACTAGTCTCTCCAACATTTGATCTATAAAAGGTAAGGGAAAGTGATCTTTTCGGGTGGCAGAGTTTTAACTTCCTATAATCGATACACATTCGCCACCCCGCTGTTTTTCCTTGAGGTATCAACTCTTCTTTTTCATTTGGGACAACCTCTATCCCACCCTTTTTAGGTACCACCTGGACAGGACTAACCCAAGGGCTGTCAGAGATGGGGTAAATAATACCAGCATCTAATAATTTAAGAACCTTATTTTTGACGACTTCTTTCAAATTGGGGTTCAACCTCCTCTGACATTGTCTTATAGGCTTGTGGTTATCCTCCATGTAGATACATTGGGTACAGAAACTAGGGTCAATACCTTTCAAATCTGCTAAACACCAACCTGTGGCTCTCATGTGATATCCTAGGACTTCTAAAAGTTTGACTTCTTTTTCAGGAGAGATAAGAGAGGAAATAATCATAGGGAGTGAGTTGTTACTTGAGAGGAAGACATACTTCAATTCAGAAGGAAGTTAGCTTTACCTCAGATGGTTGATCGATAGATGGTGTAGATTTTTGAGGCAGGAGGTCTAGCCTCTCCAGCGGTGGTCAGTAGATAGAATTTTTCCTTATACCACAATCCAGTTGGTTGACGATGACGTTAACTTCTTTCAGTGGAGATTCTACAATGGATGACACCAAGACTTGCTCTAGGGCCTCCAACTCGTGAGGTTTAATCGAAGGTATGGAGAATACCTCTTCATCATCCACGAAATCATTTTCGCCACCATCTGCTAAGAGACCAACATAACAAACAGTATGGGCAGATACACTCTTCCTTACCATCTTTGCCATATTGAACTCAACCTTTTCATCCTTGAATCGGAAGGTGACCTTGCCATCATAAACATCTATAACCGCTCTTACGGTACTCAAGAATGGTCGTCCCAAGATCAGGGGGACTTCAGTATCCTTGTTGATATCCAGAACGACAAAATCGACAGGGAAGATGAACTTATCAACTCCAACCACCAAATTATCCACCACCCCCATTGGTTTGATGGAGGAACGGTCTGCCAGTTGGAGGGAGAAGGAAACAGGCTTTAGTTGACTCCCACAAATCCTTGCGAATATAGAGTATGGCATGATGTTGATGCTCACGCCAAGGTCACACAAACCATGGCCGCAATCAACATCGCCTATGCAGCAAGGTATGATTGGTAGCCCGTGATCCTTTTATTTGGGGGGCATTGCTCGTACTAAAGCCGCCGAACACTCTTCTGTCCGAGTAACCAACTCCAACTCTTCCATTTGCCTCTTGTTTCTCATTAATTCCTTTAGGAATTTAGCATAAGTGGGCATCTGCTTCAATGCATTAATCAAAGGAATGTCAATAGTCAAACGTTTAAATATTCCTAAGAATTTCTTAAATTACTCATCCATATGCTTTTTCTTGAGCCTATTTGGAAATGGTAATTTTTAAGAAGAAGATTGATTATTGAGAGAAGAGTTAGAATAAGATTTAGAAGTAGAGGGAAGAGGAGTAGGAGCCTGTGTCTCCTGAGATAGTATGGGGGGAGTTATTTCCTCCATATCATCAAACGTCATGTGCTTTTCTTTTTCTTGATTCCTGCTCACTTCCTTTCCACTTCTAAGAGTGATGGCGTTAACATCTTCACTCTCAATGGAGACAGACTTTGCATGTTCTCTTGGATTGATTTAAGTCTGGGATGGTAGTTGGTAGGGTGGCCTTGGTTGAGTGAGAATTTGTTGCAATTGTGACTGCAAAGATTTTTGATCCTTGCGGAGGGCTGAGATCTCTTCCTGGGTATCTCGAGATTTATTCATCAGCTCCTTTATCATGTCACGCATCTCAGCCATCTCGGCTTTAGAATTGGATGGGGGAGGGTGTTGGTTTGGTGGAGCTCTTCCATAAGGAGCTTGTGAGAACTGCCTCGGACCTCCTTGATAACCGGCCTGATTCTGGAAATTCTGAGGGGGTTGGACCGGTCGGTTTTGAGGAACTCCTTCATAACCCTGGTAGTTTTGAGGGGGTGGGAACCACGTTGCCAAGGCTGCCTAAACCCTTGGTTGTTGTTCACGTAGTTGGCTTCCTCAGTTGCCTTCAACTCCTGTAACTCAGGGCATTGTTCAAAATTGTGTGGTCCACCATACTATGAACAAGACACGTCAGAAGGTGGTAAGGAAAACATAGAAGAATGATTTACCTGAACGGGTGGTCTTGCATTGACCACATTGGCTTGCTGAGGAAGTGAACTCATGGTCAACTGCTCCACAACTTTCTGCAAAGCACTTACCCTTGTGGACTGTTGAGCATTGCTTTCCAACAACTGCTCGTGACTCTTCATTAGTTTTTCGAATTTATTGTCACTCTCTCCGATGTGATACAAACCTAGGGTGCCACCTCTCGATTCGTCAGTGGCCCAATCACGAATTTCTTCACAGAAGGATTCAATCCCACTTAGAAATTGCTCTCCTAGTTTCTTCAGGACGTCTGCACCAAGGGAGGAAAGCACCATGGTTTTGCCCGGGTTCACTAGGCCTTTGTAGAACAACTAGGAAAGTTGCTCCTTGGTGAGACCGTGGTGGGGACATGTCAGAAGCAACCCCTTGAACCGATCCCAAGTCTCACAGATGTTCTCCGTTCCTGGGTGTTTTAAATTATGATCTCAGCGATCATCTCCAGAGTTCGACTTGGTGGCAAGAACTTGTCGTAGAACTTAGTTGCCATGTCATCCCATGTGGAAATGGTACTTGGAGTCAAACTGTGGTACCATTTGCTTGTGATCCCTGTGAGGCTGTGAGGGAAGAAAGAGAGTCGGGTGTACTGCAGAACAGCATCAGTGGCAGTGAGGCTGTTGACGTGATGTAGAAACTTTATGACGTGTAGCAGGGCTTTGTCTGGGTTCGAACCATCAAACATACCCAACTCCTTCACACAACAAATCTGATGATATGGCTTCAATTTCTGCCACTCATCATATTCGGTTGGTTGAAGGTGAGGGAGGTTGATGGCGGGTTGTTGGCCTTGACTAGATGGCCAGTTGATGTTGCGGACTGTGGGGGTTGACATCACGTAGTTGGTACTTGAATCTTCTTGTGTATAAGGTTGGTTCCTTCTCTGTCTCAAAGATCGAAGCAGTGTCCTCTCGATCTTAGGGTCGTAGTTTGCTAATTCATCAGAAAAACCGTGAGATCGAAGAAGCATTCACTTAAGAAGAGCGAGTACCTAAGAGATGTCAAAGAGAAATATTTTTATGTAATATGGAGAGAAATGTAATCATTAATATAAATTCTTATTTAGAAATGATGTATAATTGTTATTACATAATAGCATATAAAACATACTAATATATATCTTCATGCCACACTATAGGAGATGGGTTTTTCATGGAGAAAGTGTTGAACATAATGTCAGGTCCTCGTACATTAATGATAGGAAGAGGATGAGAACCGACCATACATTTGATTTTGTCGAGTCGGAACTCCCAAGTGCTTCTGAAGTCAATGACAGTGAGCCGACTTATCATGATGAGCAAATAAACGAGATGTTTGATAATGTTGGGGATAATTTTGTCGATCGGAAGGTTGTTGGACGCATCAAAGACGGTGTTGTATCCTACGTGCACTAAGTACACGAAATTGATGACTATAATGAATTTGCTCAACCTGAAGGGAAAATATGGATGAAGTGACAAAAGTTTCACGACATTCCACGAGCTAATTCATGATATGCTGCCGGATGAGAACGGCCTCCCTACCACCACCTATGAGGCAAAGAAATGGGTGTGTCCAATGGGAGTAGAGTACAAAAAAATTCGTGCATGTCCAAACAATTGTGTGTTGTACAGGGGTGAATACGAACATCTGGACAATTGCCCAAAATGTTCGATGTCCCGGTATAAGCATAAAGATGGTGAGTACTCCTCCGTTAAAAAAAAGCCCTCCAGCTAAACTACTGTGGTATTTGTCGATTATACCCAGATTCAAACGGTTGTTTGTGAATCCGAAAGATGCAAAGAACTTATGATAGCACGCAGAGGGTAGAAAGAGTGATGAGAAATTAAGACATCCAGCAAATGGACCTCAGTGGAGAAACATCTTAGACGGTTCAAAGAATATTTTGGGGTGAAGATAGGAATGTGAGGCTTGGGCTATGTACTGAGGGGATGAACCCGTACGGCACATTAAGCAGTCAACACAGCACTTGGCCCGTTTTGCTAGTGATCTACAATTTGCCTTCATGGTTGTGTATGAAACGCAGGTACATAATGTTGTCACTTTTGATATCTGGCCCTAAGCAGCCACATAATAATATTGATGTATACCTCACCCCATTGATTGATGATTTGAAGTTGCTGTGGAACGAGGGAACCATGGTGTATGATGCTTATGCAAAGGAAAATTTCACTCTCAAGGTGTTATTGTTTTGTACGGTCAATGACTTCCTCGCATACGGGAACTTGCCTAGATACACTGTGAAAGGAACATTTACATGTTCGGTGTGCGAGGATGACACATGTTCGGACCGTTTACAAATTTGTGGTAAGAATGTTTACATGTGTCATCGATGTTTTCTACCTGAAGATCACCCTTATCATAAGAAGAAGAAACTGCTCAATGGTGAGGCCGAGACTCGTGTGGCCCGTCTACCTTTGACCTCTAAGGAAGTGTATGCAAAGGTTAAGGACATTGTGAACGTCTTTGGAAACACATTGAAACCGGCAAAGAACATTTGGAAAAAATGTTCTATCTTCTGGGATCTACCGTATTGGCGTCATCTGCCTGTCAGACACTGTTTGGATATCATGCACATCGTAAAGAACGTTGGTAAGGTAGTGAGTGGAACTTTGCTCAACATACCCGGTAAAACGAAAGACGGATTGAAAGTGAGAAAAGACATGCAAGCCATGGGTATAAGAAAAGAGTTACACCCACAGGAGAATGAGAGACAAATATACCTACCTCCTGCATGCTACACACTTTCAAAGAATGAGAAGATCAGCTTCTGCAAATGTCTACACTCGGTAAAAGTACGGTCTGGATATTCTTCAAACTGGAAGAACATTGTATCGATGAAGGATTTGAAACTGTTAGGCATGAAATCTCACGATTATCATGTATTGATGTTACATCTTATTCCAGTAGCAATCCGAGGGATATTGCCAAATGATGTCAGAAATACGTTAACCAGATTGTGTTCCTACTTCAACGCTGTCTGCTGCAGGGTAATTGATGTAAACTCTCTCGATGATATACAACGTGAAATTGTGGTCACATTATGTCAATTGGAGATGTATTTCCCACCATCGTTCTTTGACATAATGGTGCACTTGATAGTCCACATTGTTCGAGAGATCCAATATTATGGTCCGGTCTACTTACGCTACATGTACCCTTTTGAACGATACATGGGTATTCTAATGGGTAGAATGAGGAATAGATATCAACCAGAAGGGAGCAAATTGAAGCAACGGTAACTGGGGAAGTCATAGAATTTGTGACTGATTATTTGAATGGATTAGAATCAATTGGTATCCCAAAACCAAGACACTACGGCAGATATAAAGGCAAAGGTGTCATTGGAAGAAAGATTGTGCAACTACCACGTCAACTGATTCATCAAGCACATCTGTTTGTGTTACAAAACCTTGAGGCTGTTGAACCCTTCTTTGATACTCATATAAATGAGTTGAGACAACAAAATCCTACCAGAAACCACCATTGGCTTACAAAAGAACAAAACCGAATGTTTGTCCAATGGTTCAAAGATCATGTCTTTGAAAAAGCTTCATCAAATTCAGAAGTTGTCAGTGAAGAAATCAGATGTTTAGTAATAGGACCTGAACCTAATATTATATCATTTGAAGGGTATAACATTAGTGGGTATACTTATTACAATGCACGCCAAGATGCTAAATCAATAAACTAGAATAGTGGAGTAAAAATAGAAGCGACATTCAATGAGTACCACATCGGTAACCGTTCTTAACCAGTGAGGAGCTCTAGTTGGTATTACGGTGTTATCGATGACATTTGGGAGCTAGACTACCATATTGATTCATTTTTAGTGTTCCGCTGCAAATGGGTGGACAACCGACGTGGAATCCAAAACGATGGAGGGCTTACCTTGGTTGATCTCACACGTGCCAGTTTTAAGGATGATCAGTTTGTTATGGGAAAATATTGTGACCAAGTGTGGTATGTTCAGGATCCAAAAGACTCTAGATGGTCTGTTGTTCTTCCAGGTAGAAGACCGGTTCAGCTTGAAAATGAAAATGATGATGATGATGAGAATGAGACGATTGAAGGAACAACATTGTTTCCTACGGGGTTGCGGGATTTAAATGATGATTCCCAAAACGACTTGATTTATGCACGATCAGACCATGACGTGGGTGTTTGGGTTGATAACACCAAATCATAAAAGTATTTATGTCAGGTAGCTAGTGCTAGTAGTTATACATTTGTTTTACGTTCGATTATTTGTTGGTTTATGGTAATGTTATGTTAAATATTTTCCTTGACTTGTTCAACATTTGTCTTTACATATAAATCCATGCCTCATCATAAGAGACCAGCAAAACGGATCACTCGAGGAGGAAAGAAGGGGAAGATAGCTTAACCACCGGAGGATGAGGCTTGTCCATCACAGCAGGTGACAAAGCCAGCAGCTGCCTCCTCCTCTGGATAGAAGGTGAAGAAGAGAGGTGCCACCCGTGCACTGAAGGCTAATAAAGCCCCCCCCCCCCATGAAGCCTGTGCAGTTCAATGAGTTCCACCAGTCATACGGTAATTGGAAGAAGGATTATATTGCATATGCTGGCCACCTGGTCAAGAGTTACTGCGACATAAATCGCAACTGGAAGCAAGCATAATCATTGAAGGACACAATGTTCGAGCGTCTACAGGTATGTTATTTTTTTGATAATATGTTATATGATTTTAGAGTTTCTCGTTACTTGTGTTACTAAATGACTAACTAATTGTTTATATAGGCTCGTTTCTGCATTGATCCTTCTCTTAAGGAAGATGTCCTGAAAAAAATGGGACGACAGTTCCGCGACCATAGGAATTGGCTCAATGACAAGTACATTCATGGTGTTGCGTATCAAGACCCTGAATCGGATGATGCAGAAGGAGTCGATGAACTGCCACCCTAGGAGGTGTACAAGGGCATCACTAAGGAGCAGTGGATGAGGTTTGTGGAGTATTATCACACGCCGGAGTACCAGGTAGAGCTAATATTCAACGCTGTCTTTTATACATTTTGGCGGTTTTATTTGCTTATTTGTATCTTACACGTTATATATGTATTTATAGGTTGTTCATGCAAAACAACAGGCAAATGAGAAGAAAAATCTATACCCACATCACTTATGTGGTAAAGGTATTGCCGAGCACGTACCAGAGTGGGAGCAAAAGGGCTTGCTTCCAACGGATATGACTCCTAGCGACAGGAAGATGAAGGTTTGGAAGTTGAGTCGAGTGCCAAAAATACTCGACGCCGAAAAATCCTCAGTATGATGATGCCACGAGATCTATTATTAATCAAATGGTGAGTATCTAATTTCGGTGCATAAGTTTAATATTTGTTTGTGTAACTGTAGATTAATAAATTATGTTCTTTTTGTGTTTTATAGGAAGAGTTAAACTCTCAAGTTACGGAGGGTTCTTGGACTTTGAACAGACATTATGATCCCCTTTCTCATGCTCTTGGAAAGGTGGATCATCCTAGTCGTGCTATTGGTTTTGGTGGACAAGTTGGTATCTGCCAAGCTTTTGGCAATCCGAGGTCTAGGAAAGGCTCGCAAGGAAAGATGATCAGCTATGAGGAACATTTGAAGATAACTGCTGATATTGAGCAAAGGCTTAAACAGAATCTTTATCAGTTGGTCACAGAGGAGATGTCCAAAATACGCTCACAGATGTGCAGCAGTCAGGAGGTGACTAGACCAGCCCCTGCACCATCAGCTGGTGGGGAGGAGGGCACACCAATACGGCAGAGTAGTGTGCAGTCGATAGATCCATATCCATATGCATCTATTAAGGTTAGACACATTAACTTAGAAAACAAATTATTTATTACCATCTATTTACTTCGATTGTGTTCGTTTAACCCTTCTCTACTTAATGTTCAGGAACCCATTGAATGCACGTTGTTCATGCCGATGGGAGGTGAGGATATTATGGTGGCATGGGGTAAATTGTTTCCCTCATCTCCTACAGACATCATGCATGGTGAACCACTACGACAGGGGTATGTCCGGGTGCTTATAGATGATTATGTGGTATAATATGCTGATGTTACTATACCGGTACCTCTGCCATAGAGAATGACACTTCGCTCTATTCAAATAGCTACAATCCAATGGCCGGGTACATAGGTCAAAATCCCGGGCTACGTAAACACAATGAACACTTAAACTTAATTAATCAACAACTTAGGAAAATGTCAAGTCGAAAAAAACTTCTAAAGGGAAAGAAAAAAGCGTTGCCACACCAGCTCTCACGAGGGCATCCTCCAATTTCATGACGAGACCTGCTTTAGTAGAGCGGAACATATTGGATGGGTTGTCACAGAACATGAGACTTCTGCACTCCGCCTTGTTGATGACGTCACCTCAGAGTGATAGGATCCATGTGGAGGATACCCAGGGTCTTTTTCACCACCACGAACCCAAAGGGCGGACTCATACGTTCGATATATATATATGTCCAACTTCGTTGATGTATTCATGAGAGACTGGTTAAATGTGTCAATTCTGAAGTCAATTATAATGTGAGCGATCTTATACCTTTTCCTATATTAATGAAATACTTGAATTATTATTTGTACTTTAACGCCGTTCACTGATGTTGTTGTCTTTATGGTGCAGGCATGTGCATTCTACGGCGATACGAGATCATCAGACTAACAGCTTCGGATTCCTATGCCCTGCTACGTGCTGTGAAGTGACTATGTCAATGGATCCTGAAGGTCTTTTACGGTACTTGACGAATACAATATTTGAATGTGCAGACAAGTCATACATTATGCTGCCATATTATCAAGGGTATGTCATACTTCCATATCTTATTACGTTTTATTTATAAGTTATGTTATCCCTGTTATGATTTCAATTTTATTCATTACGTGAGCAGTCGTCATTGGTCATTGTTGGTTTTGGCCATGGAGTACCCGAGAGTCTTTCAGTTTGACTCACTTGGTATGAGTGCCAAGAAGCCAGCGATAGCACCGACTCTAATGAAGTGAGCTATTTAAATTATACAACAATTGTCATAACTTAATAAATTGTTTCGTTAAATTTGATTAATATGTGTATTACATCCAAACTATTTATTTTGTATAGTGCCTTCAAAGCTGCACTGCTTTCATTACAAAGCCAAGTGAAGCGCATCCCATGGACTGTAGCGAAGGTAGTTTTACTTATATTGTGTAAATAGTTAACAAGTTAATAGTAGACCTACAAGTATGACTGATAATGTCCATGTGTGAATTTATAGGGTCCAGTACAACCTGGTGGATCAAAATGTGGTTACTATGTTATGAGGTTTATGCATGACATAGTAGCATCATCCAAGTTTTTACCAGAAAACTCATTGGATAAGGTATAAGACTATCTTTGAAAGTATTAGTTTATATGTATTTTTATTCTTTGTCATTCTTTGTGTAGTGTCTCATTAGTATTCAATTTTGTTTGTTCAAGGCTTTCGAACAACTTATGGGCTAAGGACATTATGAAGAGATGCACATATCTGAAATCCTTGAGGATTGGGCAGAATTTATCTCCATCGACATACTTAGTTGATTCCTCTTAATTTAGTTTGCATTGAATGTTAGTTGTGTCATTATGTATTTCATTAGATTGAAACATAGTGAATTGTATATTGTAATGAAGTGTGGTGAATTGGAGTGTGGTGTGGTGGTGTGGTGAGTGTGCCGATGTTTGTGGCCGCTTTATGGATTTATAGTATGCTACTGAGGCACCCCACTGTGGTGGCAGCATTATACAAGGTCTTTACAGGTTTGTTTAATTATGTGGTGTATCTGGGTGCATTAATAAGCTGGAAAGGAAAAAACAAAAAAAATACTATCTATTTCGGTGGTTCCTGCAAAAGAACCGCCAAAATAGGGTGTTGGGTTAACTGTTTTCAGTCAATTTCCTTATTCTGGCGGGTATCTATTTCGGCGGTTTTTGAGCTGCAACCGCCAAAATAGGTTACCAAGTCAACGTTATCCGGTCAAATGGCGGAGAACTATTTCGGCGGTTGTATATAAGCAACCACTGAAATAGAGTTGTCTATTTTGGCGGTTTTGGAACCGCCGAAATAGGTGTTCTACCCTATTTCGGTGGTGCTCATTTCAACGGTTGTGAACCGCCAAAATAGGCATTTTACAACTGCAGAAAAAGACTATTTTTCTACTAGTGTGCTATCAATTAACTAGGTACTTGAATGATCCTCGAGTTCCAACTCAATTGGTTAAAATTAATATGACCTTAATTTGACTATTAATTATTTAAGTGCGGCCTTTGTTTAGCTTTGAGTTCAAAATCCACATACATATGGTAGTTAAGGGTGAAAAAGGAAAACATTCTGTAGAAACTTACTGTGTGTGAGTATAGAACCGATATACTAGACAAGTAACAATGACGAGAGATAATATGAACTCGGTCTTTTATTGAATATCACGTATCACACTTGATACACAAAACACGTAGTGACTTTATAACCACAACTAACACACGAGTACTCTAATCTCTAAACACGTTGAGAGAGTAAGAAACTCTCAACTCATGAGGTTGCACTCAACTCTCAGATTTTCCCTAACAGGCTTTGCACGTTACAATAATGATAGAACACGCTTCACATCGATTTCTCAAACCATAGTTCACTCAGCCGTATTAATCTTCTTCTCTCCTTACTCTCGCTCAAAGCCCACCTTTTAACCTAGCTTAACTTTTGTTTATATAGATATAGAGATTGTATGAAAATCTATCAAATAAGATTTTTATCTTTTACAGATGTGATAAGTGCGAAACATATAGACTTTTAGGGCTTAAATACCTTATAACTTGCAACACTTTAGGCAATGTTTCCCACTTCCTATGTGAATTTTCTTGGATTTATGTTTTGATATTAACTGATATATTTTATGTATTAAATGCAGAAAAAGGCCTTGGAATCACATAGTACACTTCACAAGCTTCGCAACGCAACAAACGGGGATCAAATCGGAGCTCAAACGAAGAATCTGGAACCTGTCGAAGTTTGCAAAGAAAGCAGAAAAAAATACACACGTCCGGACCTGTGTCCGGACATGCAGGTCCGGACGCAACACATGTCCGACCCTATAGGTCCGGACGAACACATGTCCGACCCTATAGGTCCGGACGCAAGTCCGGACACATGTCGACGAAGCATTTTCTTACTGCGTCGACATGTTCGGACCAGTCTGGTCCGGACAGTGGTCCGGACGCGTCTATTTTGACAGCACACAGGGCATGTCGACAAGAAGTGAATTGGTAAATTATATTTTACCAATTCACACCGACACCCCCTCTCTTTTTACCCCATTTTCATTATAAATAAACCTATAACCCTCCATTAATCCATATCTCATTCCACCCCCAAACTAATGCCATTTTTCCTCCATAAAATCACCATTTTCTCTCCAAAAATCATACATCTCATCTACATAATGTCCACATAAATCCTCACATCATCTTATCCCATAAAAACATTCCATTTCCATACCGTTGTTCTGTCCAACCTCTGTCCAAATATTAGCAGTTATTAAGGAGCTGAATTAATTATCTTCCCCAGATGATTTCTTTTACATCTTATTCTGTCTTTTTAATTATGTTGGGCTAAGAGGATTTACTCCGGGTGAAGGTGTAATTATAGTTTGTTTAATTATGTAATCTATATTTTTACCGGTTTAATTAAATACAGTTTGTTACGATTAAAGTTTATCTCTCGCCTTTTTAATAAATTTCATGAATTTATTAAAATGTTTTACAAAGTCTATTTTGATCAGAGCAGTGATAAATAGACAGGTTAATTAATCGATAAATCTGTGGAAAACTTATTTTGATTAAATAAGTTAGTATTTTCAGATGAAAAATATAATTCCTCGCACTTAATCCGTTTACATGTGTTTTGCTCAAATCTAGATTAGATTGAGCATTTTCTGGTAAACGAGTCTTTCAAGTCTAGGATTTAGTCTTTAAAGATAATAACAGGAATTTTTGTCAAACTATTATAATTAACCGGTAAAGATAGCATAATTAGCCAGATTATATAAACCTGAACCCGGAGTCCCGTTTATATATTATCTTCCACTCAGTTAATTTTATCTGTCGTTTTACTTTACAAAAACAAGTCAATTATCCCCCCTTTTTGTGACAAGCTTAGGTACTATATTATTTCGCTATAAGTCCCACGGTTTGACCCCGACCGCTTCTGTCTTCTATACTACTGCGACCGGGTTTTGTTTGCAGCCCAAAGGATATTTGAGTTATTAATTTCTTTCTCAATTGTTTAAAATACACCAGTTCCAACCTCTCTCATTATTCTGTCTGCAAAATGACGCCGTTGCCGGGGACTTGATTTATTCTAGTCCCTAAGCCCCGGATAATTCACCTGTTATATTATAATATTCTGTTTTCTTAATTCTGTTAATATTTTGTTTATACTTTCTAGTTTGTTGTTTATTTCATTTCTATTAATTTCTTCCAGCAATTTAAATATCGCATTTACTTTACAGTTATTTATTTTTTTAGTCATTTAAATTTTCTGTCATTTAATTTCCAGTTATTTAAATTTCCATTGTCCTTTAAATTCTGTAAACTAATTTCTAACATTTAATTTCTGTCATTTAAATTCTGTCAACTAATTCCTAACATTTAAATTCAGTAATTTAAATTTCTGTCAACTAATTCCTAACATTTAAATTCTGTCATTTAAATTTTGTCAACTAAATCCTAACATTTAAATTTTGTCATTTAAATTTTTTGTCATTTAAATTCAGTTATTTAAATTCCCTTGTCATTTTAGTTCCAGTAATTTAATTCTAAAAAAAGAGTAGTTCTTAAATTTTGAATTATTTCTATTTAACTGTTTAATTTTCCCCTCCCTATTTCTGTCCATTTTTATTTATTTTATCACGTCACAAGGTTCTTTTGCTGTTTTGAGTGGTGAATGCCTTTTACCAGGTCGCATAGCCTCCCGGAAAATATTAATAATCACACGGTTAGTTACATCCCAGAGATCGAGAGAACCTTTCTGCGCACTCTAAGGCAGAAACGAACTCAACAAAACATAGCTGCCACAGTGATAGAATCTAACCCGGAAGCAGACATGGCATTTTCACCAGCAACAGTTCGAAATATCAATAGGCCGTCTAATCAAGGACAACAGCCTACCATCATCCTTCCCCACCTTACCCCATCCGAATACGATGAGTGGCAAAAGCTAAAGCCATATCATCAGATCCGATGCGTAAAGGAGTTAGGGATGTTCGACGGCTCCTGTCCTGACGAAGCTCTATTACATGTTACCAAGTTCTTGCAGCATGCCAACAGTCTAACTGCGACCGACGCAGTACTCCAGTACGCAAGACTGTCATTATTCCCTCACAGCCTGACGAGAAATGCGAGCAAATGGTATCACAGCCTGACACCAAGTACCATTGGTACTTGGGATGAAATGGCCACCAAGTTCTACGACAAATTCCTGCCCCCGAGCCGAACGTTGGAAATGATTGCTGAAATCTATAATTTCAAGCAGCCAGGGTTGGAAAACATCTGTGAAACTTGGGACCGTTTCAAAGGACTACTACTTACTTGTCCTCACCATGGTCTCACGAAAGAGCAAGTATCACAATTGTTCTACAAAGGCTTAATTGGTCCGTGTAAAACAATGGTACTATCCTCTTTAGGTGCTGACATTTTGAAAAAGCCCGGAGCACAGTTTCTAAATGGCATAGAATCCCTCTGCGAGGAGATCAGAGACTGGACCACTGGCGGATCAAGAGGCGGCACTCCAGGTTTATACCATGTTGGGGAAAGTGACAACAAGTTTGACCAGCTGATGAAAAGCCATGAGCAACTCATGGAGAGCAATGCGCAGCAGGCGACAAAAGTAAGTACTCCGCAGAAAGTAGTTGAGCAGATGGTGATGAACTCCTACCCCCAACAAGCAAAGTCGATGACTTCTCGTTCATCTACAATCCCTCCAGGCTATGCTCCTCTATCCCGATCATCTCCTGATATTTCTTGTACGCAATGTGGTGGGCCTCATGATTATGAACAATGCCCCCAACTACAAGAATTAAAAGCAGCGGAGGAAGCAAACTATCTCACCAACAATTCAGGGTACAGACAACCTTGGCAACGTAACATGCAACCCAATCTTCGCTACTCAAACACCGACAATATCCAAAACCCACATACACTACAACCATCTCAAAATTACAGACCTCGGTCCAATTTTCAAGGAGCCCAAAGGCAGTATCAGCAACAGCCTTATGGCAATGATGCTTCTTCGAGTCGACCGACTCAACCTCCTTCGAATCCTGAATCTGAAATGTCCCAAATGCAAGAGATGTTTAAAGCAATGATGGGTAAGTCCTGAGACACGCAAGAGGAGGTCGCAGCCCTTCGCAAAGACCAAAGAGCCTTGCAGTCCCAGATTCAACAACTACTCACCCAACAAAGACCTCCTGGTCAACTCCCTTCACAAACTAACCCCAATCCAAGAGAGCAAGCAAATTCAATCCTTGTAGAAGATGGCACATTCCAATCAGCAAACTTGAGTGCAATCTCCCTAAGGAGTGGAAGAGAGCTTGCTACTAGAAAAGAAAAAGAAAATCAAGAAGAGGCCAACATCAATGATGAAGACACAACCAATCCAGCCTCACCTCCCCCAGAAATCCAAGTTCCTATTCCTGCTACTCCATCTCCATCCCAAATAACTATCGACATTCCATCTTCCTCTCCTAAAAACAGTGAACTCCCATTTCCCAACAGGATGAAAAAGAAGTACCTAGATGAGCAGTTTTCCAAATTCTTGAGCATTTTCAAGAAAATGACTCTCGACATACCTCTAATCGATGCTTTGCAAGAGATGCCCAACTACGCCAAGTTTCTAAAGGATCTCTTAACAAAGAAAAAGAAGAAACCTGAAAAAGAAACAGTTCGCCTCACAGAGGAATGCTCTGTTGCCCTTCTTTGAGCACTCCCTCCCAAACAAACAGATCCGGGAAATCCCGTTATCCCGTGTTTTATAGGTGGAGTGGACTGTGGAAGTGGTTTATGCGACCTGGGGGCCAGTATAAATATCATGCCCTACGCCACATTCTTGAAAGTCAAAGGAGGGGAGATGCAACCGGTTCCATTCAAACTACAACTAGCTGACAGATCAGAAATCAAGCCAATGGGAATAGTCCGAGATTTGGTAGTTGGAGTGGCTCGCTTTATCTTTCCAGCTGACTTCGTCATTTTAGAAATGGACGACGATGTTGAGGTTCCCCTGATTTTAGGACGACCGTTTCTAAGTACTGCCAAAGCCATTATTGATGTCCACGATGGAAAAATCACTTTGAGATATGAGGATGAAAAGATCGAATTCGATATGCAGAAAATGATGAAGAAAAGCTCTAATTTTTCTCCTCACGCTAAGACAGTAGGATTAACAGATGATGATGAGGAGGAAAGCGATTTTTCTACCGATGAAGACATGTATTCCCTATCTTCCGTCCTGAAAGCTGAAACTGAACCGCTAGAGCAAGTATTAGTTACTTCTCTAGAAGAAAAAGTGGAGGACCCGGAAGTTAACGCCATGCTGGCGTCTGTGGAGAAAGGAAGGGCAGGTGATCAAGCCTACCGGCCACCAATCGAGAGACTTGACAGAAAACCTCAAAAATCAATTCCCTCAATAGAACAACCACCAGAGCTCGAGCTTAAGGAGCTACCTTCTAAACTCAAGTATGCCTTTTTAGCTGAAAATGACCATTTGCCTGTCATTATTTCCTCTTCTCTGAATTCCGGGGAGGAAACGAGGTTACTTGAGGTATTGAAGAAACACAAAACAGCGATCGGGTGGACTATTGCTGATATAAAAGGAATTGACCCCTCCTATTGCACACACCACATCTATATGGAGGACAACTACAAGTCTATCAAGCAACCCCAACGTCGGCTAAACCCAAACCTGAAGGAGGTAGTTAAGAAGGAGGTTCTGAAACTCCTAGACGCGAACATCATTTATCCTATCTCTGACAGTCCATGGGTAAGTCCTGTTCAAGTTGTTCCGAAAAAGGGAGGAATTGAAGCTGTAATAAATGACAAAGGAGAGGAGGTTCCCCAAAGAAAAATTACTGGTTGGCGAATGTGCATAGATTATAGGCGTTTGAACACTGCAACCAGGAAGGATCACTTCCCTCTACCTTTTATCGATCAAATGCTAGAAAGATAGGCAGGACAGGAGTACTATTGCTTCTTAGATGGTTTTTCGGGGTACTTCCAGATTCCTATTGCGCTAGAGGACCAAGACAAGACAACTTTCACTTGTCCCTATGGTACCTTTGCGTATAGAAGAATGCCCTTTGGACTGTGCAATGCTCCTGCCACCTTTTAGAGTTGTATGCAGGCGATCTTCGCAGACTTTATCGAGCAAAGCATTGAGGTATTCATGGATGATTTTTCTGTCTATGGATCTAGTTTAGATGTTTGTTTGGCGCAGCTTGATCTAATTCTTGGCCGATGTGAGGAGACAAATCTGGTTCTCAACTGGGAGAAGTGCCACTTCATGGTCAAGGATGGGATTGTGCTCGGTCACATAATATCTGCTAAGGGGATTGAGGTAGATCAAGCCAAGGTGGAGGTAATTGAGAAATTGCCAAAACCTACTTGTGTGAAAGAAGTAAGAGCTTTCTTAGGACATGCAGGATTTTATAGACGGTTTATTCAGAATTTTTCTAAAATTGCAAAACCATTAACTAATTTGCTTCTGAAAGAAGCCCTATTTGTTATTTCTGATGATTGCGTATCTGCTTTTGACTTAATTAAACAAAAATTGGTAGCTACTCCCATTGTTGTTTCACCTGACTGGTCATTACCCTTTGAGATTATGTGTGATGCCAGTGATTTTGCAGTAGGGGCGGCTCTGTGCCAAAGAAAAGAAAAGATTCTACGAGTTATTGCTTACGCGAGCAAAACTCTGGACAACGCCCAAAGGAATTACACAACCACCGAGAAAGAGCTCCTAGCAGTGGTATTCTCCTTAGATAAATTCGGATCATATTTATGGGGAAGTAAAGTGATTATTCACACTGACCATTCTGCTCTTAAATATTTGTTTACTAAGAAAGAGGCCAAACCACGTTTGCTTCGTTGGATTCTCTTGTTACAGGAATTTGAGATTGAAGTTAGGGATAAGAGTGGTAAGTTAAATGTTGTGGCTGACCATCTGTCTCGGTTGGTAGTTCCTGACGATGGTGTACCAATTCATGAATATTTTCCGGATGAGACTGTTTTTGTTTTACGTACGGTGCACGAGCCTTGGTATGCTGACCTAGCCAATTTTCTTGTTTCAGGGGTAGTACCTCGTGATTTTCCCTATGCTCAAAAGAAGAAATTTTTATCTGACGCTAAGCATTATATCTGGGAAGACCCTTATCTTTTTCGAGTTTGTACAGATGGTTTAATCCGCAGGTGTCTCCCAGATGATGAAGTATCCAGTGTTCTAGAGTTTTGCCATTCCAAGGAAGCTGGAGGCCATCATGGATCTCATAGGACAGCAACCAAAGTTTTGGAGTCCGGATTTTATTGGCCAACTCTACATAAAGATTGCCAAGCCTTTGTGGTCAGTTGCGATAATTGTCAACGCATGGGAAATGCTTCAAGGCGACATGAGATGCCTCAGCAAGGCATTTTAGAGGTCGAACTTTTTGACTGCTGGGGAATAGATTTCATGGGACCATTCCCCTCTTCGCAAGGATTCCAATATATTCTGGTGGCAGTAGACTACGTATCCAAATGGGTTGAAGCAATTCCTTGCCTACATGCTGATTCAAAGACGGTGGTAAAATTCTTAAAGAAACATGTCTTTACCCGCTTTGGAGTCCCTAGAGCCATTATAAGTGATGGAGGCACACAGTTCTGCAATCGAAGCATTGATGCATTGATGACTAAGTATGGGGTACACCACAAAGTTGCTCTTGCTTATCATCCCCAGACAAATGGGCAAGCAGAAGTGTCAAATAGGGAGTTAAAATGGATACTCCAAAAGACGGTGCACTCCTCCAGAAAAGATTGGGCGCTAAAACTGGATGATGCTCTTTGGGCCTATCGCACAGCATTTAAAACCCCCATCGGTATGTCACCTTTTAAATTGGTCTATGGGAAGGCATGTCATCTCCCTGTGGAGCTTGAGCGCAAGGCTTATTGGGCGATCAAGGCCTTAAATTTTGATATGACTACTGCGGGAGAGGAAAGGAAATTGCAACTCTTTGAGTTAGAAGAGCTGAGAGATCAGGCTTACCAAAATGCTAAAATTTATAAGGAACAAACCAAGAAGTTCCATGAAAAGATGATACTCAAGAGAGACTTCAAAGTTGGTGATTTAGTTCTCCTCTATAACTCAAGATTGAAGCTTTTCCCTGGGAAGCTCAAATCTCATTGGGCTGGTCCTTTCCGGATTATTAATGTGACCTCATGTGGTGCCTTTGAACTACAAAACAAAAAGGGCGAAACTTTCAAAGTTAATGGAGCCCGTCTTAAGAGGTATACTAGTCCTACTGATATTTCAACTGACTTGTTTAGAATTTATCTTGTCCAGGAACAGCATGACACTTTTACTCCAGTTTCGAAACCGGCACTATCTAAGAAGAAATCTCTCCCGTGGAGAGTTCAATACAAACTCAAGCAGCTACGCAGCTTGACTATACCAAGTTGTGGTAACCCGACTCACAACTCCTCACATACATAATGAAGAACATGCGTCTAGCTAGAGACGTTAAACCCGGGCGGCTTGGTGGGAGGCAACCCACTATCTATACTTTGCCTTTCCTTTTATGTTGTTTTCTCTTTTGTACTATATTTCCCTTTTATATGTTATAATAAAATGCGGGTTTTACTTGAGTTCTTCTGGCTGTGTAGAATATTCTTTACAGGTACATTTCATGTAATTCTAATTCTACAGCTGCACTCAAGTGTGGGGGAGCTCTGCGAACTCTGGGGAGTACACTCTTTCTCTTCTGATATTTCATATTCCCTTTTGCTTTTATTCGTATAATTTCCTTGTACAGATTGCATTGCCCTGTTAATTAAATTCTTTCTACGCAATGAGGGCATTGCTTGAGCTTAAGTGTGGGGGAGTACTCGTACCCTCGTAGCTTGTTCTTAAGTTTTCTCTTTTGATAATTGTTTAAATTTGTTAAGTTTGAAATAGTCAAAAAGGGATCCATAGAGGAAATATTGCAAACCTACAAACATTATGGGGTACTAAAAATTTTAAGCAATATTATCATTTGAGCCCTGTTTTTAGCTTTGAGCCTGGATTTGAATTGAAATGAAAAGGTGGAAAAAGAATAAGGCAAGGTACTCCTCTGATCCAAACAGGCATATTCTAAACCTAAGCAGGCCTCGTCCACTCGGTTATTAAGTTCTTTGGGGTGCTTTATCACCTAGCTACCTAAGGTACTTTATATCTGGGATAGTTTACCCAAAACCGCTACAAGGGTGGAGAGAAAAGTCTGAGGTGAAAGGAAATTAAACTTCAATCGAAGTATCTTTGCATTATGTACTTAAATGATAAAAACTTCATTATTATGGATCATGAGTATGTGGCATTGAAAGGTATAATGGAATATGATTTTACTTCATGCCCCTTGTCATTTCAGGAAATGTGAAAGAAAATAGTGGATTGGCTCAGGGTTAAAAACTGGATTCTTATGGTTCTACTTCTCCTTCTTAAAATAGTTGTTTTTATAATTTCAAGGTTCTTTTCAAAAACTAAAAAAAAGGAAGTTTCTAGTACCCTTTAATCTAGAAGTTTTGTAGCAATCTTTTCTGTGCTCTCCCTGTTTGGTTATTTTATTTAAACTTGTTTAAAGATTCTATCATAAAGATTTGCTTGAGGACAAGCAAAAGGTAAGTATGGGGGAATTTGATAAGTGCGAAACATATAGACTTTTAGGGCTTAAATACCTTATAACTTGCAACACTTTAGGCAATGTTTCCCACTTCCTACGTGAATTTTCTTGGATTTATGTTTTGATATTAAATGATATATTTTATGTATTAAATGCAGAAAAAGGCCTTGGAATCACATAGTACACTTCACAAGCTTCGCAACGCAGCAAACGGGGATCAAATCGGAGCTCAAACGAAGAATCTGGAGCCTGTCGAAGTTTGCAAAGAAAGCAGAAAAAAATACACACGTCCGGACCTGTGTCCGGACATGCAGGTCCGGACGCAACACATGTCCGACACACATGTCGACGAAGCATTTTCTTACAGCGTCGACATGTCCGGACCAGTCTGGTCCGGACAGTGGTCCGGACGCGTCTATTTTGACAGCACACAGGGCATGTCGACAAGGTGTGAATTGGTAAATTATATTTTACCAATTCACACCGACACCCCCTCTCTTTTTACCCCATTTTCACTATAAATAAACCTATAACCCTCCATTAATCCATATCTCATTCCACCCCCAAACTAATGTCATTTTTCCTCCATAAAATCACCATTTTCTCTCCAAAAATCATACATCTCATCTACATAATGTCCACATAAATCCTCACATCATCTCATCCCATAAAAACATTCCATTTCCATACCGTTGTTCTGTCCAACCTCTGTCCAAATATTAGCAGTTATTAAGGAGCTGAATTAATTATCTTCCCCAGATGATTTCTTTTACTTCTTATTCTGTCTTTTTAATTATGTTGGGCTAAGAGGATTTACTCCGGGTGAAGGTGTAATTATAGTTTGTTAATTATGTAATCTATATTTTTACCGGTTTAATTAAATACAGTTTGTTACGATTAAAGTTTATCTCTCGCCTTTTAATAAATTTCATGAATTTATTAAAATGCTTTACAAAGTCAATTTTGATCAGAGCAGTGATAAATAGACAGGTTAATTAATCGATAAATCTGTGGAAAACTTATTTTGATTAAATAAGTTAGTATTTTCAGATGCAAAATATAATTCCTCGCACTTAATCCGTTTACATGTGTTTTGCTCAAATCTAGATTAGATTGAGCATTTTCTGGTAAACGAGTCTTTCAAGTCTAGGATTTAGTCTTTAAAGATAATAACAGGAATTTTTGCCAAACTATTATAATTAACCGGTAAAGATAGCATAATTAGCCAAATTATATAAACCTGAACCGGAGTCCCGTTTATATATTATCTTCCACTCAGTTAATTTTATCTGTCGTTTTACTTTACAAAAACAAGTCAATTATCCCCCCTTTTTTGTGACAAGCTTAGGTACTATATTATTTCGCTATAAGTCCCACGGTTTGACCCCGGCCGCTTCTGTCTTCTATACTATTGCGACCGGGTTTTGTTTGCAGCCTGAAGGATATTTGAGTTATTAATTTCTTTCTCAATTGTTTAAAATACACCAGTTCCAACCTCTCTCATTATTCTGTCTGCAAGATGCGTAAAATCTTATTTGTTATTTTGCGTATCGTATACTACTTAGTTCAAGACTGACGAACTCTGTTTCTAAATAGTCTCAGTATGAGCTTCGGTCCTGAACCGAGTTTGCCGATCAAAATAGTAATAACAGTTTCCCCCTTTTTGATGCGGAAAACTGTTGGAGTCTTGAACTTGATAGATATTCTTCGAAAATAACTAGCTGGTTCCCCCTAAGTCTTTGTCTTGATATTTACCAGTGAACAACATAATCACATCTCGACTGTTCCCCCTGAATCTCACTCATTCGTAACAATTACCTGTACTCTGTTTAAAACTAAACAATTTTCAAGCATTAAGTGATACAAGTGTAAGATATTGTGCCAGATCATGAATATAGAATAGAAGTAAGTAGAATCCAAGTTTCAGCCAAAATTATGAAAGGCTTACAACGTGAGCAACACCGATCATAAAGCATAGAATCACATAACTTATGTCTAAACAAAAACGAACAGTCACCAAAAGTAAATGTAAAGTAAATGTCAAAGACTTCCAACTTTTCCCCCTTTCGCCACATCAAAAAGAAGAAAGAGTAGAGAATGTAGAGATTCACATCAAAAGTACCAGGGGAAGGGTAGGATTCAATCCGACACACACTTGAATTTTTAAGAAGAGGAATTAGTCGCTGTCATAAAAAAGTCCAACTTTTCTTCTAGATGATTGATCATATCCATCAATCGCTTCTCCATTGATGCCATAGAATCCAGTATTGACTGTATTAGAGGAGAAGTTGGGGCAGTGGCATGGTCAGTCTTGTCCTCATGTTGCACAGTCTGTTTGAATAGCCAGCCCGACTTTGTTAGTTCCAGTCCCATCTTGGATAGAGTTGAAACAGCTAGATAGTTTATTGGTTGAGCAGAGATGGAATACACATCTTCCAGAGCAAGCTTAAAAAAACGGAGGACCTTTGTCATCCAGAAGGGATAAGAAATCGACGGCTTGGTGCTGTTGACGATTGTTCGCAAATGAGAGATCACGATTCTTGGCAATGAAAGATGAATTCTTTTGTCTAAACACCACATTATTGCCAGATTGACAGGAGTTACCTTGTCACGCATATCAATACGTGGGAAAAGAGTTTGATAAGCAATGAGATGTAATAACCTTGGTAAAACACCTAAATCCCTATGTGGATAGTGTTTCAGTCTAGAACTAGCACGACACAAACCAAAGTGTTATATTACGTCAGTATGAGAAGCCACATCTACTTTCTGAGTATTGAACTCAGCCAACCCATCTAGAGGTACTTCAAGAATCATTACAAGTCAAGCAGGGGAAATTATCATTTTGATACCAGCCACTTCAGTCTTAAACTCATACGGTGAGACAAACTCTAAATTCAAAACAAACGGAAACAAGAGTTCCGGATAGTATGTGGTTTCAGAGTTAAACAGTCGGTCCCAACCTTGAAATTTTAACATCTCCCCTAAAGATTCCAGTGAGTTCTTTTCTAGCCAGTCACAATCTATCAGTTTGCCAGGGATAATATCTTATTCAAGTATAGCGCGACTGAAAATAGGTTTTTAAGGAAAAGAACGACCTGGATTTTGTAACCTTTCAAGATTGAACTCCTTTACTTTCAGTTTAGAGTGGGGTTTTGCCACGGACTTCAATATTTTCGACGATCGCGGTTACATCACTGGAGAGTCGTCATTCTTGCGCTTTGGGAAGCATCTTCGACACCCAAGGTTGGCTTTCTGGCGGGTGTACACAATCGACGGTGAGTTCTAGTTAGCTGTATGTCATCCTCAGTTGGAATAGCAGAAGAATCATCATCGCTTACCACAGTAGCATCTTTAGAAGTTGGAGATTTAACTTCAGGTGAGGGTTTTGATGTTGAATTAGGAAATGGTGGATTTTGGCTATTGTCAGTCGGCTTTTCTGAAGCAAGAGGTTCAATGTTTTCATAGATGAGCTGTTCGAAGGAATCCATGATCAATTTGGGAGGAAATTGATGTATGTTCAAGAACAAAGATAGTAGAAGGAGAAGTGGGTTGTTGCTGAGAAAGGATGTTTCAAAACTGAACCAAGTGAGAGAACAATGATAAAGAGAGAATAGGAGAATGGAAAGAAGGTGAAACGGTTTTGTGTTTGAAAAAGGTGACGGTAAATTGAAATATTAAGGAAAACACAATTAAACAAACCTCCTGTTGCTTGTCATGATCTAACAGTCCTAGACTAAGTCTCTCAGAATAAAAGGTTCAAGAAACAGATTAAGTAATTCACTGTGACCAAGAAAAACAAACAATAATGCTAAGTAGATCTGTTTTTCTTTTCTCCTTTCATTTTTTTATACCTAGATTGAAATAACATCAAGTAGCACGTTTGGATTCTTGGCTTGAATTCATTCCACTTTTCAACTTTCCCTTGAAACGACAAGAGGCGAGAAGTATAATCATATTTCATTGTACCTTTTATCGCCACAGATTCATACTCACAGTTTATTTGCATATTTGTCAAAAATCTAATATATGTTGAATGTAGTGAACCAACAATTTTTTTTATTAAACAACATCTTGACTTTTTCTCTCCATCTATGTAACGACGTTGGGTCAACTTGTCTAGAGTAGTTACCCTTAGGAAGTTAGATGATAAAGCATCCTATAAGACTTAATTGTCAGATGAAAGAGGTCAAATTGATGTTGTTTTAACTGTGAGCATTGGAATCTCTTGCCTTGTTCATTTCACCATACCAGTCATCCAACCAATTAGCCTTAAGTACAAACATGTCACTTGTTGTATATCTCAAATAAGTATATAAAAAGAAAGATTATAAGAAATTCTCGTCTGGCTCAGTCATATCGTGTGGATTTACTTGAAGAAACAGTAAGCTTAGCTTAACAATTTTCTTTAGCAATCGATTCAAAGAAATAACTCAGTATAGAACTGTATCAACCATGTGAAGCTACGGGATTGTATATATTGTAAACAACTGAGAAGAAAAAAATTGAAAGAAAATAAACTTCAATGCTAAATTGATGAATACAAAGTGACAAGACTTAACCTAATGAAAACATCAAAGAAAAGGAAAATAAAAGAAAGTGACAAGACTGTGTCTCACTTGGTGTCAACCATGCCAATCTCAAAACGAAGTTTCTCAAAAGTTTCTCTGGGTAAAGGCTTTGTGAAGATATCAGCTAACTGTTTGTCCATGGAACAATGAATTAAGATAACAGTACCGTGTTCCACATGATCTCGGATAAAATGGCGTCGTATATCAACATGTTTGGAACGGGAGTGATGAATAGGATTTTTGGTTAACTCAGTTGTGCTTGTGTTGTCACAACAGAAAGGAACAGGAATGAAGAATAGACCATAGTCCTCAAGTTGCTGATGGAGCCACAAGATCTGGGCACAACAAGCAGCTGCTGCTGCAATATACTCAGCTTCAGTCGTAGACAGAGCAACCGAAGCTTGTTTCCTAGAAGACCATGCGATAAGATTAGAACCCAAGAATTGGGTCGTGCCAGTTGTACTTTTCTGATCAGTCAGAGAGCCACCAAAATCTGCATCGGTGTATCCAGCAAGAGTGGGTAAGGAAGTGGCTGTGTACAGAAGTCCAAGTGATGATGTTCCTTGGAGATAGCGAAAAATACATTTGACAGCCTTTACATGTGGTAACTTAGGATTAGCCTGAAAACGAGCACAGAAACAAACACTTTGCATGATGTCGGGACAACTTGTCGTGAGATATAGAAGAGACCCGATCATCCCCCTATAAACGGTTGGATCTGTTGCCTCGACAGTTAATTCCAGTCCTAATCTGAGAGTAGTAGACATCGGAGTTGACATTGGCTTGCACTCATCGAACTTATATTTGGACAGAAGTTCCAAAGTGTATTTGGTTTGACTGATAAATGTGCCATCAAGCTGTTTGCCTAATTTGTAACCCAAGAAAAAATGTCAGCTCACCCATATTACTCATTTGGAATTCCTTTGTCATCATTGATTCGAACTCCGTTGTTAATTGTGGATTGGTGGATCTGAAAACGATGTCATCAACATATATCTGCACTAGAAGTTTGTCCTTCTCACTTTGTTTGATAAACAGTGTGCGATCAACATGTCCCCGGACAAAGTGTTACTGGATAAGAAAATATGTCAATCTTTCATACCAAGCCCTTGGTGCCTGCTTAAGACCATATAGTGCCTTCTTCAAACGATAAACATGATTTGGATAAGTTGTATCCTCAGAACCTGGTGGTTGAGAGACATATACCTCCTCCTTGAGGTGTCCATTCAAGAAGGCACACTTGACATCCATTTGGTAAAGTGTAAACCTATGCAATGTTGCAAAGGCAATGAGTAGACGAATAGCCTCAAGTCGTGCTACTGGAGCATAAGTTTCATCAAAGTCTAACCCCTCCTGTTGGTTATACCCTTTTGCAACTAGACGTGCTTTATTTCTGGAGATTTGACCGTTTGAATCTAGCTTATTGCGATAAACCCACTTCGTTCCAATGACATTATGATCCTTGGGTTTCTCAACAAGTTCCCATACATCATTCCTCACAAATTCATTCAATTCCTCATGCATAGCATTTATCCAAATCTCATGTTCTAAAGCATCCTTCATGGTCTTTGGTTCCACTGTAGAAACAAAGCCATAGTAAGCACAAAAATTTTGTGCATTTGACCAGGCTCGAACTCCTAAGTTTAAATCTGAAAGGATGTTGTTGATTTCTATGCCTGGATCATTCCGAGCAGTTAGATGATGTGTAACTTCTGCTTCCTGAGTCGCAACTGGAACCGATTCAGTTTGTTCTGGTGATGGTGACCCTGAGTTCTGAGCTGATGATGATGAATCTTCAGTTATCGCCAATTCTTCCTCTGATTCAGCCCCTGAGACGTCATCAATGGTTGTTTCTTTATTCTTTGACTGAAAAATATTATCTATGTTTCCTTGACTTGTCCTTCCACCAAAGTTGTTCTCGTCAAACTTGACATTTGCCGACTCTTCAACTATCAAAGTGCGTTTGTTAAAAACACAGTAAGCTTTGCTACTCATAGCATAGCCGAGAAAAACTCCTTCATCACTTCTTTTGTCAAACTTTCCTAGTTGATCTTTTCCATTGTTAAGAATATAACATGTACACCCAAACACTCTGAAATGTGATATGGATGGCTTACGCCCTTTGTACAGTTCATAGGGAGTCTTGATCAAAATTGGACGAATTAAGGATCTATTAAGAATGTAGCAAGCTGTATTAATAGCTTCTCCCCAAAAGCTAAGAGCAAGACCACTACCATTCAACATTGTGCGAGCCATATCTTGAAGTGTCTTGTTTTTCCGTTCGACTATCCCGTTTTGCTGTGGAGTCATGGCTGCAGAGTAAGTATGAGTGATTCCATTATCAGTACAGAACTGAGACATCTTTTGATAGATAAATTCCGTTCCCTGATCAGTTCAATGCTCTTGACTTTATTCTCTGTTTGAATTTGAATCTTGGTGATCAGACAAGTAATTTCACCAAATGTTTGATCTTTGCTATGAAGTAAAGTAGTCCATGTATATCTGGAATAATCGTCAACTACTGCAAACAAGAAATTTGATCTACTAAAAACTACACGAAATTAATCCTAGAAATTAATAAATTAAATCCCTTCGGGTTGCAAAATACCCGGTCGCTATAGTAAATTAAGCAAGAAACCGAGGTCGAATCCACGGGGACTATGTGATTAAATCTAATCCTAAGAAAATAGCAAATGAAAGGGTTGTCGGTTGTTTTGGTTTTGAGAATTTAAATAACAAGAAAACTAGTAAATAAGCGAGCAAATAAATTCAATGAAAACTCTATGTGAAATGGAACTCCGGGTCAGGTTATCTTTTTCGACTGTCAGATTATGCAATTCCTGCTAGTTAGATTGAGATGTCGATTGGCGAAATTCCTAAAATTTTACCAAAGACTAAATCCTAGCCTTAAGAACTCGCCTAGTAGAACGCACTAGATCTAATCCAGATTTAGCACAACATGAATAGACGGAATAGGCGCGAGGAATTAATGTTTGCACTTGAAGGAAAATCTAACCTATCCAGTATAATTTTCCACAAGTTTACAGGTTAATTGACCTATCCATTCATCACGGATCTGATTAAAATAGACTTCGAGAGCAATTCAACAAATTAGCAAGATTTATTGAAAGCGCAAAGAATAAATTAATCTGTAACAATCGATAAACTTCTCAAACCAACGAGTAGTAGAAATTACAACATCAAAACAGTCAGATAACCATCCCTGGAGTCTAACCCTCTTAGCCGAGCATAATCAAAGAAGAAATACAAGAAGAGAGAGTAGAAATCATCTTGATATTAATTCTGAAATTTTCCAGATGAAAGGTTGAGCAGTTGAGTGAATCTGGAGCAGAAATCTTCTTCTCCGGTGTTGAAGTGGTGGCGGCAGGACAAGGAGACTGGGAGAGGAGCGGTGAATGGTTTTGGATTTGAATTCTGAATTCTGGCTCTTGAAATTGAATTGTCAATGTTCTGGATCGTGAATTGTTGATGAGTGGATGATTTTCTTTGCAAAAGTCCTCCATATTTATAGGTTAGATTCAAGGCTCTTCACTTAGCTCATTGATGATATTATTTTAATTCCCTTCAGTTTCTCGAAATAAATGAAGACCTTTCACATCTCAAACTCTTGGAAACCTTTGGAGTTCCTTTCTTTTATATTTCCAATCTCCCCCCTTCTTCTTCTCAATCATTTCACGGCAGTCTTGTAAATATATATATATAAATATATCGCATCGGACACAACTTTGACAGGGTCTAAATTCTTCATATGAGCTCTGATTTGTTCCCCGTTTGCTGTGTTGGAAAGCTTGTGAGGAGATCTATGCATTTCTACCATCATTCCCTGCTTTAAACATATAAATTGGCATCAGTTCTTGCCCAAAGCAAGAGTCATGAAAAGCATAGGATAAGAGTGAAAAAGCACATAAAAAGGTTGCATAAATAAGAATTTAGCACCTATAAATCATATCAATTTCACACTTATCAAATCACCCCACACTTAGCCTTTTGCTTGTCCTCAAGCAAAACTCTCAAGCACAAGTAATGCCAAGCTATTGGAACTCAACAGGAAAGGAAGAGCACAGAAGAAAGGAATTGCTAGTTGTACCAATCAAGGGGGCAATTCAAACTATTCAAAACAATTCATTCTTTCCATAAACATGAATTCATTCAAAGCTAACAAATGAGAAACAAAACCATAACAACCTTGTCTTTAACCTTGAGCCAATCCACCTTTTTCCTTCACAAACCACGGAAACGACAAGGGGCATGAAGTAAGATCATATTCCATCGTACCTTTCAATGCCACATACTCTTGATCCATAAGAGAAAATAATCTAAATTAAGCATAGCATTTGCATAAATATTTCAATTAAAGCGCTTTCAATTTCTTTCACCACAGACTTTTCTCTCCACCCATGTAGCGGTTTTGGGTCAACTATCCCAGATCACAAGGATCTTAGGTAGCTAGGTGATGAAGCACCCCAATGACTTAATAACCAAGTGGACGAGGCCTGATTTTGGATCGGAATTAAAATTAGCATGCTTAGGATCAGTGTAGTACCTTGCCTTGTTCTTTTTCAACCATTTCAAACCAGTTCATTCCAAGGCTCAAAGCTAAGAACAAAGTTCAGATGGAGAATATTCTCGTTTGTTTAAGCATTTCTAGAACAAAGACTTCAATTCAGCAATTAAAAACCAGAAAAATTTCAAAATTTTGCACCCCAAGATCAGCTAACCAACTATACTTTCTATATGACTTCCTTCCAAGTTGAGCAATCACAGCAAGACTTTAACAAATGCAAGAGAAAAGAGCTCAAAGACGTACAAAAAAACAAGCGGTGAAGGAGCTTACCCCACCCCACACTTAGAGTGAAGCAATGTCCTCATTGCTTAGGAAGAATTAACATTGTGCAAGCAATCCAACGGGGAAACAAAATCGCACACAGCAGATCACAAGGGAGCATGAAAAAATTTTAAGAGAAGAAAAGGTAAGAATACTCCCCAGAGTCCGCTCAGGGTGTGTAGCTAGTCCAACCCCACACTTGAGTTCAGCTAAGCGGCAAAGTAAGCAAGCTGAGAAATATAATCTGCAAAGCCAGGAAAACTCAAGTGGAACCAGACAAAACCATCAGTAGAAAAATAAGAAGAGCCAAGGCTCTTGCAGTAAGCATAGCACCTGTCAACATACCACAAGCTAAAAGAGAAGAGAAGAAAGAAAAAAAAACAAACAATTAACTAAGAAAATGAAAAGAGATTCAAACCGGTGGGTTGCCTCCCACCAAGCTGCCCAGATTTAAAGTCTATGGCTAGACTTCCCAAGCTATTGATCAGAAGAAGAGGAAGTGTGGCTGGGAATACCACAACTTCCTAGAGCAAGCTTTCGAAGCTTCCTAAATGCATATCGAAGTCTCCAAGGGATTTTCTTCTTTTTATCGTTCGACTTCGAGAGGCTTGAAGCATCTGGGGCAGCCGGTTGATCCTGCACAAAAAACTGCATGCAAATCAATGTTAGCATCAGCTATACCAAAATACTTTTTCAAGCGAGCCCCATTGACTTTAAACACTTCACCCTTTTTATTCTCAAGCTCGTAGGCTCCAAAGGAAGTGATACCAACAACTTTAAAAGGACCGGCCCAATGGGACTTAAGCTTCCCAGGGAAAAGCTTCAATCTAGAATTGTAGAGCAGCACCCAATCTCCAACTTTGAAGTCCCTTCTCTGAATCATCTGATCATGGAGCTTCTTGGTACGCTCTTTGTGGAGTTTTGCACTATCATAAGCTTGATCCCTAAGCTCTTCTAGCTCTAAGAGTTGAAACTTCCTCCTCTCACCAGCAGCATGAATATCAAAGTTAAGGACCTTAAGTGCCCAGTATGCCTTATGCTCCAACTCCACAGGCAAATGACAAGACTTACCATAAACTAACCTGAAAGGAGACATCCCGATGGGAGTCTTGAATGCAGTTTTGTAGGCCCATAGAGCGTCATCGAGCTTTTGAGACCAATCCTTCCTGTAAGAACTGACGGTCTTTTGGAGAATCCACTTGATCTCTCGATTGGACACTTCAGCTTGTCCATTTGTCTGTGGATGGTAGGGCAAAGCAACCTTGTGGCGCACTCCATACTTAGCCATCAGGGCATCGAAGGAACGATTGCAGAAATGTGATCCTCCATCACTAATGATCGCCCTTGGAACCCCGAAGCGAGTAAAGATGTGCTTCTTCAGAAATTTAACCACCGTCTTGGAGTCAGCATGCTGGCAAGGAATAGCCTCTACCCACTTTGACACGTAGTCAACGGCCACGAGAATATACTGGTAACCCTGAGAAGAAGGAAAAGGGCCCATAAAGTCAATACCCCAGCAATCAAATAATTCAACTTCTAAAATACCGTGCTGAGGCATCTCGTGCCGTCTAGAAGTGTTTCCTAGCCTTTGACAACTATCACACTTGGCTACAAAGGCTTGGCAATCCTTATGAAGAGTAGGCCAATAGAAACCGGACTCCAAAACCTTTGCACCTGTCCTGTGGGAACCATGGTGACCTCCCACCTCTCTGGAGTGACAGAACTCTATGACACTAGCAACCTCATCATCTGGAAGACACCTGCGAATTAAACCATCTGCACAAACTCGAAAGAGATAGGGGTCTTCCCAGATATAATGCTTAGCGTCAGATAAAAATTTCTTCTTTTTTGAGCATAGGAAAAGTCATGAGGTACCACCCCAGAAACAAGATAATTGGCCAGGTCAGCGTACCATGGCTCGTGCACCTTATGCAAAACAAAAACAGTCTCATCAGGGAAAAATTCATTAATTGGTACACCATCATCAGGAACTACCAACCGAGAAAGATGGTCAGCCACGACATTCAATTTACCACTTTTATCCCTCACTTCAATGTCAAATTCCTGTAACAAGAGAATCCAACGAAGCAAGCGAGGCTTGGCCTCTTTCTTAGCAAATAAATATCTAAGAGCAGTGTGGTCAGTATGAACAATTACTTTACTTCCCCAAAGATATGATCTAAATTTGTCTAGGGAAAATACCACAGCCAGAAGCTCTTTTTCAGTGGTGGTGTAGTTCCTCTGGGCGTCATTCAAAGTTTTGCTTGCATAAGCAATGACCCTGAGAATTTTGTCTTTCCTCTGGCACAGAGCTGCCCCCTGCATAATCACTGGCGTCACACATAATCTCAAAAGGTAATGACCAGTCAGGTGAAACAACAATGGGTGCAGCTACCAGTTTTTGCTTAATCAAATCAAAAGCAGATACGCAATCATCAGAAAAAACAAATGGGGCATCTTTCAGAAGCAGGTCAGTCAACGGTTTTGCAATTTTAAAGAAATCCTGAATAAACCGTCTATAAAAACCTGCATGCCCTAAGAAAGCTCTTACCTCTTTCACACAAGTAGGTGTTGGCAATTTCTCAATTACCTCTACCTTCGCTTGATCAACCTCAATCCCCTTAGCAGACACTTTGTGGCCTAGCACAATCCCATCCTTGACCATGAAGTGACACTTCTCCCAGTTGAGAACCAGATTTGTCTCCTCACATCGGCCTAGGATTCGATCAAGCTGCGCCAAACAAACATCAAAGCTAGAGCCATAAACAGAAAAATCATCCATAAATACCTCTATGCTCTGCTCGATGAAATCAGCAAAGATTGCCTGCATACAACGCTGAAAGGTGGCAGGAGCATTGCACAGTCCAAAGGGCATTCTTCTATACGCAAAGGTACCATAAGGACAAGTGAAAGTGGTCTTGTCTTGGTCCTCTGGCGCAATGGGAATCTAAAGTACCCTGAAAAACCATCTAAAAAGCAATAATACTCTTGCCCAGCCAACCTCTCAAGCATTTGATCAATAAAAGGGAGAGGGAAATGATCTTTCCTAGTGGCAGAATTCAAACGCCTATAGTCTATACACATGCGCCAACCAGTGATCTTTCTTTGAGGAATTGACTCACCTTTGTCGTTCAGAACAGCCTCAAACCCACCTTTCTTAGGAACTACCTGTACTGGACTCACCCATGTACTGTCAGAAATGGGGTAGATGATCCCAGCGTCCAGAAGCTTCAACACCTCTTTCTTGACAACTTCTTGCATGTTAGGGTTAAGCCGACGTTTGCTGTCTGACAGGCTTGTAATCTTCCTCCATGTAGATATGATGTGTGCAGAAGGCCGGGTCAATGCCCTTAATGTCAGCTAACGTCCACCCAATCGCTCTCTTGCGCCTCTTCAAAACCTCAAGTAACTTGCCTTCCTGCCCAGAAGTCAAAGAAGAAGAAACAATGACAGGCAAGCAATTATTATCAGCAAGAAAAGAATACTTAAGGTTAGAAGGGAGCTCCTTAAGCTCAAGTGTAGGTGGCTTCTCAACAGAAGGAATGGGCCTCTGAACCTCTCTATCAAGCCTCTCCAACGGAGGGCGATAAGCATGAAAACCAACCCTTCCTCTCTCCATATGAGCAAGCGCTGCATTCACCTCAAGATTGGCAGTCTTTTCCTCCAAAGAAGCAACAAGAACTTGCTCCAATGGCTCAGAATCAGTAAGTGAAAAAGAAGTAAAAGCAAACATGTCATCATTATCTAACAAATCACAATCTTCCCCATCATCATTTACCAGACTTATCGACATCACAAATGAACAGAATTAGAAGTTGACCTCATCATCTTTTTCATGTCAAACTCAATCTTTTCGTCCTCGTACCGCAAAGTAATCTTACCATCATGCACATCAATTACAGCTTTAGCAGTACTCAAAAAGGTCGACCCAAAATAAGAGGAACTTCCACATCATCATCCATATCTAAAACAACAAAATCAGCAGGAAAAATGAAACGGTCCACCCCAACTACTAAATCTCGAACAATACCCATTGGTTTGATCTCAGATCTGTCGGCTAGCTGAAGCTTGAAGGGGACTGGTTGCAACTCTCCACCTCTTACCTTCAAGAAGGTGGCATAGGGCATGATGTTGATGCTAGCACCCAAGTCACACAAGCCACTGCCGCAGTCTACATCACCAATAAAACAAGGGACAATGGGATTGCCTGGATCCTTTGCTTAGGAGGAAGTGCTCGAAGAAGAGCCAGAGCACTCCTCTGTCAGGTGGACTGTTTCTTTATCTTTCTCTTTTCTTCTTTTTCTTTGTCAGAAGATCCTTCAAGAATTTAGCATAATTAGGCATCTCCTGCAAAGCATCAATCAAAGGAATATCAAGTGTTAGCTTCTTAAAAATGCTCAGAAATTTAGCAAATTGTTCATCTAGATGTTTCTTCTTCATCCTATTAGGAAATGGGAGTTCAACATGCTTATGAGAGGAAGAAGAGACATCAATAGTAATGCGAGAAGGAGATGGAGTAGGAAGAATAGGAGCCTGGATCTCCTTAGAATTTACCACAGGAGGGACTGAAGACCCTGATGGTACATCAACAGTAGAAGGGTTGATCTCTTCACCCATTTGGTCCTCAGCCACTTGTTCTTTCTGCTTATCTTCCAACTGCCTTCCACTCCTCAAAGTTACTGCAGCAGATACAGTATCATCCTCAAGATCAACCACAGGAGATATTACCTCTTTACAAACAATCAACGCCTTAGCTAATTCCTTCGGGTTTGGATGAGGTTGGGAAGGAAATGTGCCAGGTTGTCGCTGTTGCTGTTGATTAAGGAGTATCTGGTTCATCTGATTCATCTGTTGCTGCATACTCTGAACCGAATTCTCTAAACTTTTCTGACCAGCCATCAAGGATTGATTGATATTGTTCTGCGTCTCAGTGTGAGTCTTCTGAGTACTCGCCATGGATGCAATCAACTCCTGAAGTTGGTCCATCTTCGCATCAGAGGAGGATTTAACAGGTTGTTGAGGTACAACTGGCTGATAGGAGCTCTGGCCCTGGTGAAACTGGCTTTGTGGGCGGGCTTGGTTATAAGAAGGCCGAGAGAACCCTGGTGGTCCCTGTTGTTGCCCTGCAAAAGGTTAGAATTCAAAGCATTGTTGGGATTACCATACCTGAGATTTGGATATTGATTTTTGTTCCAAGGTTGGTAATTCCCCTGCCCCACAAAGTGAGCTTCCTCAGCTTGTCTCATCTCCTCCAATTGTGGGCACATCTCAAAAACATGAGCGCCCCCACATTGACAACAAAGTGGGTCTGATGAGCTGGTAGCTATCCTCTTCACCTGCTGCACGGTTGTTGATTAATCATAAAATCATCAAATCTTTTAACCAGAGAGCTTACCAGAGTAGTTTGTTGTGCTTGGGTCTCCTCCATGTGTGCCATCCAAGG
Source organism: Limonium bicolor (assembly GCA_023374045.1). Classification (NCBI taxonomy): domain Eukaryota; kingdom Viridiplantae; phylum Streptophyta; class Magnoliopsida; order Caryophyllales; family Plumbaginaceae; genus Limonium; species Limonium bicolor. Next base: position 91,999,406 of record CM041778.1, read on the forward strand.
ATCAAGATTTTGCACACCCTTTGCCCCAACTGTCATAGACCTGCTACCTTCTGATCCCCACTGGCGCACCTCATCAATATAAGTCTCCATGGCCGCCATGAAGTCAGTGCCAGATCGATTGAGGATGTCACCACCTAGAGCAGATCTCACCTCAGCCTTGTGTATGGTGGAGCCCGTGGAAGAATGTCATAGCAATGCAGGTCATGTCTTGGCCATGGTGTGGGCACTGGCGAAGCATCTCCTTAAACCTATCCCATGCCTCACATATCGTCTCAGATCCTGTCTGTTTAAAAGCAAGCAAAGCAGCTACCAAGTCAATAGTTCGAGAAATAGGATAATATTTATCATAGAACCTGGTAGTCATCTGCTCCCATGTCGTGATAATACTAGAAGGAAGACGATAAAACCAATTAACAGCCTCACCAGATAGGGTATTAGGAAAGAGACTCAACCGAACAAATTCCAACAAACCTTCAGAACACCCAATCTGATCAATGTGAATAAGGAAGCGATTTACATGATCTAGAGCGTCATTGGGATTAGTGCCATCGAATGTGCCTCCAGGTAGCTCCCGAACAACCTTGGACTGGTGGAAAGGTTTCAGGCCCTTCCACTCCTCTGTAAGTGCAGGTGTGAGCACAGGGAGGACTACCGGACTTCTTCTAGGCACAGCTTCAGGTCGATTAAATTGCCTCATCACCTGAGCACCATTTACAGGAGCCGCCATTTCTAATTGTCTTTGAAATCTTTGCTGGCGTTGAGCTAGATGAAAGGTGCGTTCGATCTCCGGGTCTAGAACTTTGTCCCAATCAAGGTGAGTGTCTGACCGCGAACGGGTATGCACCATCAACTACCTGCAAAAGAAAGGAGAAGAAGAAACAAAACTGAATAATAGAGAATTAGAACTAAAATAAATAAAAATATAAGTAAAATATGTAAAATAACGAAATAACTTAAAAAATAAAATTAAATTAAGCTAATAGATAAAATAAAATAAAGTGAAAGAAAACAGAATAAAGTAAAATTAAGGAGACAACTAAAACAAAACAAGATAAAATTTTGAAAACAAAACCAAAAAGAAATTAATTATAACAAAATTAAGACAAGAGAGAAATAATAACAGAATAAACTAAAACCCGAATAAACTAAAATATAAACTAGATTGATATAAAATTAGGAGAAAAACTAAAAAAGAAAAAAGAATAAAATAAATTAGATAAAAAAATAACTTTAAAATATAAAGAACTAAATATAAAACAAGATAACCAAATAAAAGAAAATCAAAACAATTAACAACCAAGGCTATGGACTAGACAAAAATCTAGTCCCCGGCAACGGCGCCAATTTGCAAACAAGAAATTTGATCTACTAAAAACTACGAAATTAATCCTAGAAATTAATAAATTAAATCCATTCGGGTTGCAAAATACCCGGTCGCTATAGTAAATTAAGCAAGAAACCGAGGTCGAATCCACGGGACTATGTGATTAAATCTAATCCTAAGAAAATAGCAAATGAAAGGGTTGTCGGTTGTTTTGGTTTTGAGAATTTAAATAACAAGAAAACTAGTAAATAAGCGAGCAAATAATTCAATGAAAACTCTATGTGAAATGGAACTCCGGGTCAGGTTATCTTTTTCGACTGTCAGATTATGCAATTCCTGCTAGTTAGATTGAGATGTCGATTGGCGAAATTCCTAAAATTTTACCAAAGACTAAATCCTAGCCTTAAGAACTCGCCTAGCAGAACGCACTAGATCTAATCCATTTAGCACAACATGAATAGACGGAATAGGCGCGAGGAATTAATGTTTGCACTTGAAGGAAAATCTAACCTATCCAGTATAATTTTCCACAAGTTTACAGGTTAATTGACCTATCCATTCATCACGGATCTGATTAAAATAGACTTCGAGAGCAATTCAACAAATTAGCAAGATTTATTGAAAGCGCAAAGAATAAATTAATCTGTAACAATCGATAAACTTCTCAAACCAACGAGTAGTAGAAATTACAACATCAAAACAGTCAGATAACCATCCCCGGAGTCTAACCCTCTTAGCCGAGCATAATCAAAGAAGAAATACAAGAAGAGAGAGTAGAAATCATCTTGATATTATCCTGATTTTCCAGATGAAAGGTTGAGCAGTTGAGTGAATCTGGAGCAAAAAATCTTCTTCTCCGGTGTTGAAGTGGTGGCGGCAGGACAAGGAGACTGGAGAGGAGCGATGAATGGTTTTGGATTTGAATTCTGAATTCTGGCTCTTGAAATTGAATTGTCAATGTTCTGGATCGTGAATTGTTGATGAGTGGATGATTTTCTTTGCAAAAGTCCTCCATATTTATAGGTTAGATTCAAGGCTCTTCACTTAGCTCATTGATGATATTATTTTAATTCCCTTCAGTTTCTCGAAATAAATGAAGACCTTTCACATCTCAAACTCTTGGAAACCTTTGGAGTTCCTTTCTTTATATTTCCAATCTCCCCTCTCCCCCTTCTTATTCTCAATCATTTCACGGCAGTCTCGTAAATATATATATATATATAAATATATCGCATCAGACACAACTTTGACAGGGTCTAAATTCTTCATATGAGCTCTGATTTGTTCCCCGTTTGCTGCGTTGGAAAGCTTGTGAGGAGATCTATGCATTTCTACCATCATTCCCTGCTTTAAACATATAAATTGGCATCAGTTCTTGCCCAAAGCAAGAGTCATGAAAAACATAGGATAAGAGTGAAAAAGCACATAAAAAGGTTGCATAAATAAGAATTTAGCACCTATAAATCATATCAATTTCACACTTATCAACTACCACCATAATATATCTCTTCCCAGACCTACCTACAAACACCTCACCGGTCCCATTAAATCCATATGAAGCAACTCTAATGTCTTGGTACTGCTAACCATATTTGTCGGAGCATGAGAAATTTTAGTGAGTTTATTCAAAGCACAATCAGCACAAATTGTATTATGATCTAGCTGTCTCTGTGGTAACCCATTGACTAATCCTTTAGTCTCAACTTGTTAATTAACTGGTGATGAGCATGTCCCAATCTTCGATGCCACAATAGTTCTTCATCTCTTTGATAGTAAGACACGTTATATCTTCCTGATTATTCACATCTACCATGTAGAGGTTACCCACTCTACAACCTTGTAGCAGGATCTCCTGGGTGACTTTGTTGCGTATTTGAAAACCACTTGAATCAAAAATAACTTCTGAGGGACCCTTATCACACATTTGTGATACGCTTAACAGATCATGACTGAGACCTTCCACTAACTAGACTGACCTGATTAATACAATTCTCTTTTCCAATCGTCCCGATTCCTATTATTCTCCCTTTGCCATTGTTCCCGAAAGTTACTCTTCCTCCCCGGTGTTCAACTAAGGTATTGAATTTTTTCTTATCTCCACTCATGTGTCTTGAGCAACCACTATCCATCAGCCACCAATTTTCATAAAGTGTGGTTGCTAGCACCTAGGAAAACATTTCAATCACTTATTAGCTTTAGGTACCCAAACTTGTTTAGGCCCTGTTCTTCGAGTGAAGGAAGAGTGATTTCTGTGCTTATGAGTTTTGAATTGAGATATATTTTCAACAACACGAGAAGTTTTTTTGTAATATAGACTCCTGCAAAAACCTATGATGTGACCATGTTTATGAAAGTATTGATAGAAATATTCTGATTTGATGTATTTAGTATTTAATGTTTTCCGCACTGGGTTATAATTGGTGTTATAAGTTTTTTTTCTCCCAGTCAACATATGTGTCAAATCTGCCTTTCCAGTGTACCAAACTGGATTTTGTTGCTTTGCTATCTCTTTTTCTCTCCTAACCTTTGACAGGTCACCCTCTAAGGCTTCATTTTTCCTTTTTAAATTCTCATGTCTTTCTTGAAGTGTCTTGAACTCAGTTTGAGCCCAAGCGGGCAAACATTCAACCCTTGCTTTTAATGGTTTTATGAACTTAATAGGAGTGTTTCCCTTAGTTTGAGACTCAGTAACTGACTCTGCAGAATCATCTATCCTAGACAATTTTGACTCAAGCAATTTAATCTTTGTAACATCAGTCGTTAGCAAATTGAAAATTTATTCTTTGACAAAGAATTAAAAGCATCTTCTATGAGTTCGGGACTTACCTCGTCTGCTTCCAAAACTTCTTTCCATCCGTCACTTGCCATCATGCAAAAGTTCCGGTCTGATATCACGTTAATGCCTTCATCAATATCAGTCACGGCAGTCATGCAAACCTGCGATGTCTCTTCTATTTCTGAGTCTGCATCTAATTCCTCTTGTCCCCACGCAGCTGCCGTAGCCTCTATAAATTTCTTAACCTTGTCACGAAAATTATCCTTGGGCTTTAGCATGCAATCCTTTACCACATGTCTAGGCTTATTGCAACGAAAGTATATGATTTGTTCCTTCTTTGTTTTAAACCTATCAGTTCTGGACCCAGAGCCTCTTCTTCCGCCAAAAAATTTCCTAATCCCGTTAGCTATCGTCATAATCTCTTCATCCTCATTTGTGTCATCATCTTCTTTACCGCTTGAAGTTTTCTTTGCCTTTAGCGCTAAAACCTTATTAACACTTAAACTCACAAGCCCACCTTTCATCTTGCCTTCGTACACAGACAGTTCAGATCCCAGTTCTTCGAAGGATAATTTTGACAAATCCTTAGTCGACTCCAAAAGTATTATGAAATTTAACCATTCTTTGCACAGACTATCCAGAAACCTCTCATTAGCTTGAGCACTATCAAGAGTTACTTACTCCAACATCTTGAGCTCACATAAAATCTTATCGAATCTTTCGAGGGTTTTCGAAATTGTCTCTCCTTCTGTCATCTTGAAATTATCAAGCTGCCTTTTGAGTTGTTTTCCCTACGCCTTCTTAACAGAATCCGTTCCTGCGTAAGCAGTTTTAAGAAATTCTCAAACCTCCTTTGCGGTGCGCAAACCTAAAACCTTTTGTTGGTCTGAGTCTGACAACGAGGACATTACCCTCCGAGCTTGTCGATTCTTGCTTATCAATTTGTTGTCGTTCTCATTGCAGCTGGATCTTGGCTTTTCTTTGGTGGCTCCTTCTTCAATTTTCGGCTTGAGGTCACCTTCAGTCACCACATCCCATAGTTGAAGATCAATAGAGATTAATTGATTTTCCATCTATTCACACCAACTGGTGTAGTAGAATTTCGTCAACATGGGCGGTTTGACACAGTATGTATTCATCTTGACCTACCCTGAGGAAGTTTCCTCGAAATTAAGGGTAATCTTGCTCTGATACCAATTGTAGAAACTTACTGTGTGTGAGTATAGAACCGATAGACCAGACAAGTAACAATGACAAGAGATAGTATGAACTCGATCTTTTATTGAATATCACGTATCACACTTGATACACAAAACACGTAGTGACTTTACAACCACAACTAACACATGAGTACTATAATCTCTAAACACGTTGAAAGAGTAAGAAACTCTCAACTCACGAGGTTGCACTCAACTCTCAGATTTTCCCTAACAGGCTTTGCACGTTACAACAATGATAGAACACGCTTCACATCAATTTCTCAAACCCTAGTTCACTCAGCCGTATTAATCTTCTTCTCTCCTTACTCTCACTCAAAGCCCACCTTTTAACCTAGCTTAACTTCTGTTTATATAGATATAGAGATTGTATGAAAATCTATCAAATAAGTTTTTTTATCTTTTACAGATGCGTAAAATCTTATTTGTTATTTTGCGTATCGTATACTACTTAGTTCAAGACTGAAGAACTCTGTTTCTAAATAGACTCAGTATGGGCTTCAGTCCTGAACCGAGTTTGCCGATCAAAATAGCAATAACACATTCATCCCTTGATAAACTTCCCTTAACTACTTATGTTCATTTTAGTGCTTTATTTGATAAAGAATATTGATGTTGGATCTTATTACAAAAATTCAAACTGTAATAAAATAATAGAAAGTTTATATTTTTCATACTTACATTTTGCTTACTACAATATTTCATAATTGTTATTCTTTATAAAAAAAAAGGGAAATCTCACGAAATACCCCCCAAGGTTTGAGCGAGATACCCCCGAGGTTTCATTTTCTTTACGATATACCCCCGAGGTTTCATTTTTTTTACAATATACCCCTGAGGTTTCATTTTATTACGATATACCCCTGAGGTTTCAATTTTATTACGAGATGCCCCTTTGTTCAGATTCTGATATATTGTATTTTTCATATCCCCACTTTACCCTCTCACCATATGCCCCGTAATAACCTTAGGGGTTTATGGTCAATTTTTTGAAAAATTAAAAATTATGAACAAAATGCATATAAAAATTAAAGTTCATATAAATTTAAAATCAATTTTTAAAAAATGAATATAATTAAATAAACAAAAAACAAAAAAAAATTAAATAAATGGAAAAATTGAAATGGAGACGACTTCAAATTGTAAAAAAAATTATGACAATAATATGAAGAATATTAAAATAACAACTCATATAATACATAGAAAAAATCATTATTTTGATTTAGAAAATAAAGTATAAAACCATAAAATATGATCATTTATCTTGTGATTATTGATATCAATGAATATATTTGCTAATAAATTTTTTTTACTACTAATTCTACTAACTATGTCCGTCATAAGTGTCTTATTTGCTTTTTGGCACGCTTTTTCACTTCAATTTTAAACATATAAGATAAAATAATTTTTAAAATTAAATTATACAATATAATTTTTTCACATAAGGATTCCATTATAATATAGATTTGTAAAAATATATTATCTTATATGTTAAATATTGAAGTCAAACGACACATTCAAATAGTAAACTGGACACTGGAGGTGGGACGGAGGGAGTATTCTTTTTAGCAATTTCTTATATTTAATGTAATTGTTATAAAGTTTTTACAATTTTAAGTCACTTATAATAGTTTTTTATATGTAATAATATATGTTTTTAAACAAATTAACTTTTTGTTGTTTAGTCATTTATATTTATTTTAAACTTTTATGATTCTAATTATTTATATTTTTTTAAAAAGTTGTATTTATGTTTTTTTAAATTGAAAATTCAAATTTTAATTGATCTTTAATTTTTATATGCATTTTGTTCATAATTTAGATTTTTAAAAAATTTGACCATAAACCTTGAGATTATTACGGGGCATATGGTGCGAGGTAAGGTGGGGATATGAAAAATATAATATCAGAATTTGAACAGAGAGGCATCTCATAAAAAAAAATTAAAACCTCAAAGGTGTATCATAATGAAAATGAAACCTCAAGGATATATCGTAAAAAAAATGAAATCACAGGGGTATATCATAAAAAAAATGAAAATTCACTCAAACCTCAAGGTAGGTCACCTTAGTGCCAAAACTACCTTCAAAATCGTGTTATGAGGTCTAACACTATAGATGTTGGAAGGTTAGAGTTGTGGTAGATGACAAGTACCCTTCTCCATCTCTACCCAAATTAGGACACAATGGAACCCAAACCGTAACTTCTATTTGTGGTAGATGACAAGTACCAATTGGATCTCAAGCACAAAGTAATAGAGAATTAGAGATACGCCCAATTCTTTTACAGTTAGTTTTTCTAGCTTCAGCTATATCGGGTAATCATATGGTACATAGTAAACGAACTGCCCCATTCATATTGTGTATTGAGAAGGATAACTAAACACTGCTACTGGGTGTTATTACTTTTTGTTGAGTATTAACAAGTATCACCCTTACCAATCATCCAGGAGCCACGAAATTTTTTTCACTTCCACCTTTCATGCAGCGACTTTATACCCTAATCCCACCTACCTATATAGTAATCTTCTTCTTTTTCTTTTTTTTTTTTTGAGCTACTGATCATATAATAATCTCAATTTTTATCCCCAGCAGCAGTATACACCACAGGTTTATCAAAAAATCCGAGAGCAGATTGATCAAACCTAGCGCCCCGGAGCAAATGAGAAGCAGTTGAAGCATCGAAACCGAGGCAGCTGTATCAATAATCTTGACACCAGATAGCATGAAATAAAATCACATACATCAACGTATAATAATATAATAATAATAGAAAGTTTAATGCACCCATTTATGATATAGCGGCAAAGAGATCTCAACCAATACTGTTAAGAATTATGTACACAAACTCGCTCGCCTACGCCAAAAACAAAAGTATAGATTAAACAGCAAAAGGGGGGTCGTTGTGCCTGCGAAAAAACTGAGTCAGCCAAATGAATAGAATTGACATTCTTTGCTTCAACGAAGGCAAATATGCTCACTTCTGCTCCAGATTTATCCGCCAGACCTAACTACGGTATTTTCAATCTTCACCTGAAGGGCAAGTACAGCGTTGTTTTATGAGAGCAACCAACACATTACATCAATATATACATGCAGTCTGCTCTTCCAAACGCAGATTTAAGTCACTACTACAGGTACTAATAATCAAGCAAAGACATACTCCAGAAGACGACCAAGTAAAACACTATCTAGATAACAATATTCCCCCCCAAACCCAACCCGAAGCAGATTAAAGAAGAGACTAGCAACACTACATCAACTTCAAATAATCTCACAAAATCAAGCCCAGATGAAGGCGTATATCTCTAACAAGCTAGAGCAGAAACAAACCTCATCCAAGACAATCCATTAGGAAAGAACAATAGTATCAACTGAACTAAGCTGCTGGTTCTACCACCAACTTTGCGCAAAAGCTTCCCTTGTACCCCCTAATGCGGTGAAATCTTCTCCTCCTATCAACAGCACCTTCAGTCTCAGATTTGATTTATGGAGCTGGTCAATGATAACTCGTGAAGCTCACTGAGCATCCAGTCTTCCCCAGTTTGACCACCAAGAACTATGGCTCTCGTCCCTCCAACCACACATGTGCTGTGTCCCCATGCAAAACCTGGAGGATGACCGGGTACATTCAGTATCCGCCAAGTAGGTTCCTCCTCAGACGGGTCAAGCAAATAAAGCTGTGAAGCAGAGTGGAGACCAGCCACAGACCCACCAAATATCAGGATTCTTCCACCCGGCAGGCTTACAGCGACATGATCAAGCCTGGGAGGTGGGGCTACACCTCCCGGGTTCCCAGATCCAGGCATTTCACTTCCAGTCACACACCTCCAGCAAGGCTCGTCTTCACTTAAGTCCATGGTGTATACATCACTGGAACGGAATCTAAGTGATCCACTCTTAGCAAGCCCACCAAACATGAGAATCTTTCTGCCCCCATAAACTGATAAGGTGTGGCCTAACCGTGATGGTGGGGCCCATGCCACAGGGATCTCTTTCCAAATCGGCTTCTCCATTGAAAGGTCTAGCAAGAATGGTCGCTCAAAAGTACCCCAGATCATCAGCACACCCACCAGAGACTATCAACTTTGTACCGTCAAGAGTGCAGGAGCTGTGCCATGATCGAGGAAGCGGTGGGGCCAACCCCGATATTTCCCGCCAGCTGGGTTGCTTCGCGTCCAAATCCAGGACAAAAACATCATTGAGAAGCCCCTGCCTCCCGCACCCACCAAAGACCACCAAGTTTGAATCGTTCACACATGAAAGGGTGTGTCCCCACCGCCCAGGTGGTGGAGAGCCAACTGTCACGTGTGTCCATTCTGGATTAGTAGAATTTAAATCCAGGACAAAAGTATCATTCATAGGTTGCATATTGACCCCTTCACCACCAAAAAGTACTACACGATTCCCAACCGCACAAGCACTGAAATTACATCGCGAAGGTTCAACAGAGCCGCCAACCCTCAACTTTCTCCAAGCAGCTGCTTCGAGCGTGGTCAATTCTCTGGCAAGCCTGCCCCACCCACGCCTTTTGGCTCCAGGAACAGTCTCCAAGACCCGGGTTGTTTCACTACCCCATGCATTTTGGCACACAACTCTCCAGAGATCCTCATTCTTTGTTAACTCATAGAAGCGCCTGCAAACTGATCCAATCGCCGCAATATCTCTCGGGTCAAGCGTGATAGAATCTTCATGGCCAACACTTCATCACCTAATTGCAGCAACCCAGATACACCACGGCATATACTTCTGTCATGCGTCAGAGATCCGAAGGAAGATGAAAAGCTGAAACGAAATGGATTTAGTGATCTTGTTAACTCTTTTGATGCCAATCCAGGAGGTGAACCTAGATCAATATGTGCTTCCGAGAAGAACTGGATCCCAATCACATGAGTTATAGTCTCATCATCTCCAAATATGGGTGTCAGACGCAGCCTGTTCATCAATGGAGAACCATCTTTTCTGAAGTTCAGCAATTCACCTTGAAACTCAATCCCTTCTTCAAGGCATTTCCTTATTTCTGCAATCACTGTGGAATCCACCAGTGGTGCCGTCTCTTAGCAAATGGGCCTCTACACTGAAGGAATCGGCTGAAAGTTGACAAGTAAACCACCATTAAATTGCGATTTTCTGCATTTATTAAACAAGCAAGCACCATTGGGCAAACTATTACTGAAAGAATATTAAGCATTCACCTCCAAGTCCAATAAGTGAGGGAGACCAGATACACTCACACGCACAAAAATGAAATAAAAGAAGAGATAGTAACTGCCATTCTGTTGTATGATGAAACCTTACCCAGTTAATCCTAAAAACATTATATCATGTTCTCCATCACTTCCAGATGAAGCATAACTTCTAACCCTAAAGAAACTGATGCAGTTCTGAAACTGCAATTGTATTGTGTGATGAAACTTTTTCCAATTAATCTGAAAATATCATACTCCAATCTCCACTGTATCAAGCTAAAGCATATCTTTTAACCCACATAAAGGAGTATGTAGTTCTCTACTTGTATGTGGGTATCATTTTGGAGCATGCCAACACTACTCAAAGACTTGCAATCATCACAACGACTTTGGTTATCATCATGCATTCCGGCAATAAATAGAGATGATATCCATATATTTTAGCCTACTTTTGGAAAAGCTGTTCTTAAAGGAGCAAAATATCATAACCAAGTCTCCTGCTTCAATGACAACAAAATGTTAGACTACTAAGACGAGCAACAATTAGAAGTGACTAGTCTCTAACAGATAAGTTGGTAGTTATCTCAGCATCTGCATCTTCTAGTCCTTTGAATTCAATGTAACCAAGTGGCAAAATTTCCGGAGCTACATCTTAAAATAAGATATTCTGACCCATCCCAACACCTAAACATTAACATATCAGAAATGCACCTTGAAGGTAACCCATATAAAAACAAAAAACATTGATTAGAGTACAAATGGGTAATCCCAACTTGAAGACTCAACGAAATCAGTAAATCGATAGGATTAAGAATTCTGCCTCCATAACTTGATCTTTTTCTTTCCTCGACAATAACCAGCATGCATACATTAACCCTCCTATGAGTCAATAGTTTTCTCACCATCTTCTAGTCCATGTAACATTTTAACCAGGTAACAACCTTTTCAGAGCTACATCTTAGAACACAAAATGTTATCCATCCAAACATCAACATTAGCATATCAGAGATGTATAGAAACTTACTATCTGGAGGAAAGCAGCAGTTCCATATAAAAACAATAGAAGTTGAAAGAGGACAAATGGGCAATGGCAACTAACCTAAACAAAATGAAGGGGTAGGCAGAAAGGATTAATATTTCTGTCTCCATAACTTACTCTTTTTCTTTTCTAAACATTTACCAGCACCGGCACACGGCACACTAACCCTCCTCTGAGGCACATCACTTCTCTTCCCCCCCCCCCCCCCCCCCCACACACACACACACCCCACCCACCCACACAAAGAATAAGGGATGGTATGGCCTCTGGAACTCAGAAACAGACGATCATTCTCAAAGGCTCATCAGTTTCCATCAATCGTATTTATATGTGGGGGTCATTTGCCAAATCGTCCAACATTCAGAAGATACACATGTCAGAATTAGAGGTTGAATAGTGCAGCATCCTCAAGTGAGCAGGCCAATTGAGTAATTCCACTTAATGTGTAAAAGAGCCATCATTTGATCAGAATGAAAATCCCGATTCTTTTGTCAAACAGCTTCATGGAAAAACTACTATGTGCAGCAATACCCATCAAGAATAACAGGAAAATAACTTCACTCACCGCGTGGAATCAGTTTAAGACATAATATCCCTTGCCTATTAGTCTTGTAGAACTCTAGCCATGTAAAGGAAGAGTTCTACAAGCATGAGGAGAACATCTCTATATTGTAGCAATTCTTTCACCTGGAGCACCATGAACCCTCTCTGGTGGTAAAAATTGCTTATGATCATTCCACGGAGAGATAATATCACATTGATACACCAAAGCGTTGCAATCCCACCAAACATTAAGTGGCAATATCTGACACAAAACCATACCAATTACCAACACAAATAGGCCATGAAATAGTAGGTTGGGGTTATAATTCCTACAGAATTGTTGACTCAATATGCTTGGTTGGGATCCATAACTTATTAACCGACTTGTTAGTCTCAACTCGGAAAGCTTATTGAGCTTAACCGGACACCAGGCATGAAAGTGGTGGCATAGTGGGGAAACAGCGGAACTTTGATGTTACGTAAGTTGAGCTTGTGTTGTCCTGTTTAAATGGATCAGGTTGAGGTTGGGGAAAATCATCCTATTGACCCAGAATAACAGATGCGTCCAGTCACTTATATGTTTTCTTCCCTTTTTTTAACCACCCTATCGATTTCCTCTATTGCTTTCCAATCTTTTGCCCAAAGCTATTCCAGCATTTTTGCCTTCAATGACCACTACGCACACAATTATTACCCAAAATCATCCTTTACAGTCTCAAACAAGCATCAAGAAGGCACCAAAACAGAAATTATTCTAGTATCACACTGATAGGACTGCGTTAGGGAGCTGAGGGCAGTTTGGGGAATGACTAGTGGTTGCCCCTTGCCTAAGACAATTCTTCCTAGTGTTTTAGCTATTTAAGGAGTAGCTATAGCTTAGGGACAGGAAGAAGAAAACTTTTGAGAATAGGCAAGGGCAACCCTGAATATAGGCAGGCTAGTCCTGATTTCAATCTTTCTTTCCTTATCCTCCCATTCTCATTGGGTTCTGTTTAGTATCATGATAACAGCATTTAAACACTATACATCTGGACCTTATCAGACTTTAAGTATTCATCCACTGATATAATTCCTTATTGTCAACTAAATGTCTATCACGCTGAATTTCATCCAAATCTCGCCAGGTAACCAACAAGGGGCCGAGGGAAGTCTCAATGAGCATAACTGATCTTCCAGTTGTCAAAAAACGAATATGAACTGCCAACTGATCATAAGAGTAGATGCAGATTAGCCAAAGGGAGAACCTCTGTTGCCATAGCCCAAAAAAGCAGTAAATTTCCAGTCGTCAATTATTACCGCAATCGGTGGCAAATGTACAAAATATAGAAGTCAGCTTCGGCTCAGGGATAATCTAGTTTCCAGGCTTCCATCTTGCCGAATGACAGAATTGAAGCAGCTTAATACCAAAAAAGGAGCTCAGGATAACCTTAATTTTATAATTTAAGACAATTGTACGAGAAAACCGGTTTCTAAGAGACAGAGGACAACACCATAAGAAATTGCGCTACTGTGAACAATTACGTTCCTTTCTAAGCATCAGTTCGTATTACCCAAGTATAAAATTCAGAGCAGCGGACAGTTCCTAACAGAGAAAGAGGAAAGGAAGAGGAGCAGAAATAAGGAAAGAGTACCAGTTCCGACCAAGAACTTCCTCCGCACGATAACCGGTGGCCATTTCGAAGACGGCGTTAACGTAGATAACGGGGTGATCGGGTTCCAACGCATCGGTAACAACTAACCCGCACGGAGCAGCTTCAAACAGATTCTCGACAGGAAAGGGCACAGGACCACCATCGTTGAGCATAAACCCAATATCTTCATCACCGCTGACATCTGAGCTACTATCCCACTCCATCATTTTGTATCCCTCTTTTACTTCCTAACTGGTCTTCAATACCTCCTGAAGTTCGCCTTATCACTAACCCATTATTACCACCTAACACCCCCGAATTCCACAATCCGATCGAGGTCCCCGATGCACAAATCAACTATTGAGACTTATAGACGGACCAGAGAAAGGGTACAAGAGCTTGGTGTACACGCCAGCCCTGGATAGACCAGTCCGATTCAGCTACCAGAGGAAGGAAAACGGGAAAGGAAGCTAGGGTTAACAGAGTAGGAGGAGAAGGAAGGAGAGCGGGCGGGAGTGGGTGCAAGGGGGAAGGCGATGAGAGAGGAAATTGAGTGGTGGGCAAAGGTTGTAGCTGGTGGCAACAGACCATGGGAATTTCACCTAGATGAGGGAAGATAGAGAAGAGGAGAGAAATAAAGTGGGGACTGGGAAGGACGGTGGGATTGGAAAGGAAATGTTAATTACGAGTGCAGCGGAGACAGATATTTCTTTGCTAATACTGTAAAACCGAACTAATCAAATGTTTACTGCATATTTTCCCGTCTAATTCATATAAAGAAAATCTTACGAGAAAGAAGAGCAATGAATAGCCCCCCATCTAAAGATCTATCACCAAAATTTTGGAGCAAAAACCAGATTTCCTTCACACAAAATTAGAAGCGGCAGTCCACTTTATTTAAGTGTGATTAAGCGAACGTAGTTTTTTTCGTTTGTACTATCTTTTAGAGGTATTTCTTTTTTTTTTTATCCAAAAGAAACTTTATTCAATTAGCCATCATAGGCTGAATAGACGGGGTATCGTTCTCAAGAACCCTTACATAAGCATCTGAATGACATCAAGCCTGGAAAACCCCCTAGGACAAGATAAGGCAAACTTTGCCAAACAGTCAGCTAAGCAATTACATGATCTGTTGATTTTAATGAAGGAGCAACTATCAAACCATAAAGACAGACTAATACATTCTTTGATGAGGGATTCGTTCGGAGATCTATATGGGACTTTCGATGAAGCTGATCAAAAACCACCAGAGAGTCCATTTCGGCCATAATGTTATGGAGGCCCTTATCCTTAGCAAGGCGGAGACCATCCAAAACACCCCAGTTCTCAGCTTCATGGATATCAGTCAGGCCCATTTGATGGGTAAAACCACAACCCAGTTCTCGTGCTGATCACGAATGACTCCAGCGGCTACTACTGTTCCATCTGCCTGTATAGCTGCATCGGAATTGAGTTTAAAAAGCCTTCAGGAGGCGGTTCCCATTTGCCAGGAGATGCTTGGTTAGATCTTGAGACGTTCAGAGCATTGGACTTCTTAGGGATAGACGTGAACTCAGAAATCTTCCTCCATACAATATGAAAATCCAGCTTCTCTGCCCCAGGGATACCATTATGGTATTTGTAGTTTCTCCACCACCAAAGAGAATGGCATGTAATAGCAAAGGCTTGGTTCCATCCTCTGCACCCACTGCATCAGCAGCCCACTTAGTCCTGGAAAGATTCCTTGCCATCCATTCTTTGACATCAATCCCTGGTTGATAGAATTCAGGGCAGTGATCCAGATTGAAATTCTTCCAGACATCTCTGCTCACCAAGCAGTCCCTCATTACATGAAGGACATCCTCTTTGGAACCGCAGGTTGAGCAAGTCTCATCCGGATGTAAGCCTCTGGAATGTAGGAGGGCCTTCGTCTTTAACTTCTGATGGGCAAGAAACTAGAGAAATGACTTCACCTTCTCAGGGATCTTCAACCTCCAGATTAGACTCCAAAAGTTATCCTTAAGACCTGAAGTGAAAAACTTCTCATACACAGAAGAGACTGTAAGATTACTGGAATGATGAAAAGACCAGAACAAATTATCATTGGTTTTTCCTTTAAAGATAGCCTTGCTAGCAAGAGAATTAGGATAACAGAAGGAAGACGGTTAGATAAAAACTCCTAATCCCACCCTCTACCTGTTTGCCAAAGACGGTCAACTGTCACAGTCATGTCAGTAGTACTTGAATGGGGAATATAGGAGCACAATGGTTTATCAGCTAACCATTTGTCTCTCTAGAAATTAATAAGCTTACCGTTACCAAGTTTCCATTTGGATCCTTCAGCTATCGAATCCCGACCACTAATAATGCTTTTCCAGACAGGGGAGGCCCCCTTTCGATCTGGATTTTTGTATTTATCCAGAAGGATTTTGGCCCAGAGCTTATCTTGATGTTTGAGAAGTCTCCAGCTAAGTTTTGCTAGGCATGCCCGATTCATGACTGAAGATCTCCTGAGACCAAGGCCACCCTCCAGTTTAGGTTTGCATATAGTCTCCCAAGCAACTATGTGTAGTTTCTGTTCCGTCTCTTTGTGACCCCACAGGAAACATCTACTCATCCTGTCTAATTTGTTACAAACAAAATAGGCAGGGATTGAGACATCATATGAAAAATTGGCACAGAATTCAGAACAGATTTAACAGGGCCAGCCTTCCAGCGAAAGATAAGGATTTCTCCCTTCCAGCCACTGATCCTATTTTGAACCTTGTCAATCAAGTCTCTAAAATGCTTACCCTGGATTCTGCCACGGTAAATATGAATACCTAGGTACTTACCTAGATTATCAGCAAATAGGGATACCAATACTCCTACTGAGATTAATTCTCTGATCAGGGCTTATATTCTTAGAGAACATAATGCGCGATTTATCAAGACTGACCTTTCCCCTGACATCTCACAGAACCCTAGAAGAGCAGTCATCATGTTAGAAAGGTTATCCTTAGAGGCAGACCCTAATAAGACTAGATCATCCACAAAAAGAGATGAGACAGCTTAGGACCATTCCTGCTGAGTCTAATGGCCTCTCATCTACCTACCTAGGGGGGTAAAAATTATCAATCATATGAGATAGCCCTTTCCATACAGAGGAACAAAAAAGGACAAAAATATAAGGGGACAGGGGGTCACCTTGCCTAATATCTCTAGAAGGGAGAAATTGGGCAGACTCACTGCCATTCCATAAGACTTTCATAGAGACAGATTCTATACATGACATCACAAGCTCAATAAAGCTGGAAGGGATATTAAGATAGCTAAGGGTATCCCGAATAAACCTCCAAGAAATCCTATCATAGGTTTTTCCAGATCAATCTTAAAAACTGCCCAACCTTTCTTACTCTTCACTCTATTCATTGAATGAAAAATTTCTTGCATAATGATATGGTTGTCCTGAATGCTTCTACCAGGAACAAAACTGGTTTGAGTGGGAGAAATGACCTCAGGAAGGAAGAGCTTGATTCTGTTTGCAAGAATTTTGGATAAAAATTTATAGGTGACATTGCAAAGGGCAATAGGTCTGAAATCCTTCATCCGATCAGGAACAGGCAGTTTAGGAATTAAGCAGAGAGAGAAGGTGGAATTAATGGAAGGGTCAACTTTATGAGAACTAAAGGCTTGCAGATAAGGTCATAAACATCTTGCTTCAGAATCTCCTAATGGTTTTTGAAGAACCAAGCTTGGAACCCATCCGGGCCAAGGGCTTTAAAATTATTCATACTCATAATGATGTTATCAATTTCATCAAATGAGGGGGATTTACCGCAAAGGTCACCTATGGCATCAGAGAGAGTGGGAAAATTATGGCGGACAGTAAGATAACGATCTTTGGCTTCCTGCTTAAAAAGATTTCTATAATATTCAATAGCCAGACCCATAAGGTTTTCTCACCCATAATAATATTATCCTCATCATCCTTCAGGGAGGTAACTTTCATTTTAGCTCTTTTAATCAGGACCCTTCTATGGAAATACTTAGTATTCATATCTCCAAATTGAATCCAGTTAACTCTTGCTTTCTGGAACCAAAGGATTTCCTCCCTACAGAGAATGGATTCTAGCTCATTTGACATAGTAGACTCTAACTTCCTGAGGAAACTAGATTGGCCTTTTCTACGGCCTTCTGGATGCCCTCAAGCCTACGGAGAATTCTCCTTTTTTGGTTAAAGATATTACCAAACACCGATTTATTCCAATTAGAGAAGGCACCAGACAAAGAACTCAGTTTATTAACCAGGTTACCATCAGGCATCCAATTATTAGTGATGAATAATGCATAATCAGGGTGTGTATCCCAAGCAGCCTGGAATCTAAAAGGTTTAGAGATAGAAGCAGATGAGGTTTTCTGAAATAGATGAGATAAAATCGGGAATGATCAGAACCTATCCTAGGAAGTATATAATACCAACTATTCGGAAAATGGTCAAACCAGTCATGGGAAACAAGGGTTCTATCTAACTTAACAAAAATTGATTTATTAGTCCAAGAGAAGGAGTTACCTTTACTAGGCAAATCAATAAGACCATTAGATCTAACCCAACTAGCAAAGGCCTCACTACCCCTATTCAGAGCCCTAATACCACCTTTCTTTTCATTGATCGAGAGAATGGAATTAAAATCGCCAGTTAAACACCAGGGATCCGAGAAATTACTCCTCAGAAAGTCCAATTCAGACCATAAAGCTACCCTATTGGAATCATCCGGACTAGCATGCACAAAAGTACAAATAAAAGTAAACTGGGTGCAAGAGATACGAGTATGAATATACTGTGAAGCAGAGTTAACAACAGTAACAGAGATAGAATCATCCCAAAATAACCAGAGCCCACCACTAAATCCCCTAGCATCCACAAAAAATGATTCGGGAAACCAACCTTAGAACAGACAGAATCAGCTCTATCTCCACTAATCCTAGGCTCACAGACAAAAATCATACTGGGGTGATGTAGACTAATCAAGTTTTTAATGTTGGGGAGAAAAATGGATTTCGCTACCCCACAAACATTCCAAGATAGTTTAAGATTAAACATCATAAAGCAGAAGATTATAAACATCAAACAGCTTCAGGATCCGGAGGTACTTTAACCTCAGGAACATAACTCGGAGTTCCCTTCTAAAACTCTGCAGTAGACAAAATAGGTTTATTAGAACCATCAACTGATATAAAAGGATTAATCGGATGACCAGACTTACCCGAGACTCCAGGAGTATGAGGAACCACAAACTTATCATCCAACACTTTAGCAGATTTAGATAAAAACAGTAGAGAAAGGAGACTTACAGATATCTTCTGGAGAAGGGATCTGCATTCCAATAAGGTTCTCAGGAGTTGAGGGGACATTCTCAATATCCGGAGAACCACTATCCATTACCTCAGTTTCATTTGAATTATTCTTACTAGGAGGGTCAGCAATGTCTTCCTCCTCCTCAGTTAAAACCTCGAAACTATTAATAAGCAGACCCTTCCCCTTATCCTGACTAGATATAGGCTTGATCTTGTTTCCTGGACCAACAACTTTACTGTCCAGAGGCTTCTTACCTTTAGACGACTCACCAGGCCCCTTCTTCACATCCTTGTTAGCCCCTCTCCTTCTTCTGGTTGTCTTCATCCAAGGATCGAAAGGGTCCTTTTCCAGCACAGCCAACTCTTTCTCCACTCTTGGAACAGGATGCTGCACCACCTTAAACCCTACATCAACTTGATTAATCTCAGATTGGTTAGATGGGCAAGCGGACAATTGATGACCAAATCTTCCACACAGAAAACAAAGACTGTGTAAACCTTCATAGACAACTCTATGTATCCTATTCTTGAATCTGAATTTACCCACAAGGGGTTTAGTTAAGTCCAACCTGATACAAACCCTACCGAAAACAATACTTCCAAACTTTGACCTAACAAGATTAACCTTTTGGACTTTACCCAAACTACTTCCAATATGTGACAAGATACTTTCCTTAAGATATGATCCTTAAATCCGGAAAGTTGACCCAAACACATAGATCCTTCAGAGTTTCAGATTCAGTATCAAACTCTTTCGTAAATTTCCTAATAGTGAGATAATGGTCCGATATTATCCACGGCCTCACTCACATCCAATACTCCTTATCATCCTTGCTTGTAAATACACATATCCCCACCGACCAGCGATTTAAATTTCTTAGACAAACGCCATCTCTGAGAGAGTCTTTCAAACATAACTTGGATCGGAAAGTTCTTACCGAGCAATTTGATGATGATAGCATATTTCCACTCCTTACTCACCTCACGCTCCATTTCTTAGTGAGGCGAATGGAAGGACACAGCGGATCCTCCTCCTCTAGATTCGCCTCATCAGCCATTGTTTCATCATCCGACCAGTCATCTTCCGATTCCCCCACCAATTCTTGGTTACTAGTCGACCCCAGTGCATCTCTGAAAGACCGGCCACCCGAGTCTCCCATCACCTCACTTCGAAGCCCAGTAAAAGGAGGGAGAGGTACCAAATCTTGGCAATCTTTGGAGTCAGGGCGGAGACGCTTCCTTCGGCTCGAGCTAGGATCTTCTCCAACCGGAGCAACAGCTTGGAAACTGAAAAGACGGAGTAGGCTCCACCATCTTGTCTTGTGAATTCGCCATGGCGCTAAACGAGTATACCGCGATACTTACAACCCAGGGAAACGACGGGTGAGTCTTCGAGAAGAAGAGATGAAATACCCCTAACCTTTAAAACTTAATTAAATGATCTAATAATAATCTAAGATGGTTAGTAAACATCTAAATTATTGGGGAACAATCTAAAAGATCTCAACAAGGCAAAACACGCCTTAAGATCGGTAAAGCCAAAAATGTGCTTTAAGCACCATAAAGATTGTATGACCTCAAATAGGATCCAAAGTGGATTCCTAAGTATTATAATGAAGTAAGGAACACAACAAAACTATTATCAAAGAAGGCTAAGCTCAGAAGCACCTTGCAACACAAAATGCGCACTAAAACACCTTAAAGCAGTTTTGTGAATTGCCTTCTAAATTGGTTTTTAATGGGCTTAAAGGTTATAATTACCTTTAAATATGATAATATATCACATTATATCATATTAGGAATTTAATTCCAGAAATTTACAAATTTAATATTAAAATATTAATAAAACCCCACAAGGGGGCCCGTTTGAGTCAAATTGACCAAGTTGGTCAATGGTCAATAATTGACCCATTTGACACCATGGCAGTCGGAAGGCAAGAGGAGAGGAGACAGCTCACAAACATTGATTGACAATTAGCTACCTAATACCATTTACTTTTGAAAAACTTACCTTTTTCAATTATTTCAATTCCTTAATCATTCCCTTCCTCCTTGTCCGATTCCAGCCATCCCAGCCGAGCTCCTCCCTTCCTAGAAGCTCTCAAGCCTTGTTCTTGAGCATGGAAGGCAGCTAAGCTCTTAAGGTAAGGTTTTAAGGTCATTTTTAGCTCTTTTCTTCATCTCTTCACTACCTACACTTAGATTTCGTGGCTCATCAATTCCTATGGCTCATTCTCAGTGTTCTAAGGTTAGAACAACATCCAAACTCGGTTGAAGCAAGTCTAGGGGCCAAGGTTGCTCAAATTGCATTTTAAGGTAAAAACATACCTTAAGCCTCTCAATCTTCAAGCGGTTTTCTTCCTCTGATTTTTATGAGTTTATACACTCATAATCTCATATTTACATGTTCATTCAGTTGGTTAGCCATTTGGAGCAAGGGGGCCGAGATCCAAAGGAAATACCCTCTTTTAAGGCATTTTCCAAGGTAAAACCTTAACATAGCAGCTTGTTGTGATCTAGCTATTTCCTATGTGATATGGTGATTAACACCATTGTGTGTTGGTACAGGCCGAACCACTTGAACTTCCCTTGCATTTTAAGGTGATTTTTGCCTTAAATCTTACATTAATTATTCCTTATGGTTAAGCTCAAGCTTGGAGTATAACCATATCTTATTTTGTGTATTAAACATGTCTAAATCATGTGGTGAATTTTCCTCAAGTGCCGAGCTGTTACAAGCTTAAACCAAGGTATAAACACCTTAAACTTTATTGATATTTTTATATATATATATATATATATATATATATATATATATATGCCGAGAGTGAGTATTAATATGGGTATATTGACCTAAAATGGAAAAAAATGACTAAGATAAATTAAGCTAGTCATTTAAGTGATTTAATTAACATAATGGTCAAATTATGACATTATGTGGAAAAAATTTAAACCATGGTGAGGCCGTGAGTTTATATATATTTTGAGACATTTATGTGTAATTTATTTTGCAAGTTCAAGGTTGTAATAAGGCCATGTCATTAGGCCATTTTAATTTAAGTTTATAAGCTTATTTAGTTATTTATGCTTATAATTAAATTGGGGCCAATCGTAATTAGGAAATTAGCCGTGGGCTTAATTTAGAGCAATTTAGGGTTTTTAAATGAATTTAATAAAAATTATAACATTTTATAAAGTTTTGTGTCAAAATTGTAAAAATAGAAAAGTATAGGTAAGATTGGTAATTACCGAAAAATTGGTTCCCATTTGGTATTAGAAGTCAAAGTTGACTATATAGGAGACTTTGACCAAGTTTGGAAAATTTAAGAAATTAAAATACTACCTTAATAAGATAGTATTAATTGTAAAAGATTTATAAAGATGGGGCTATAATGTAATTTCCGAAAACTTAGGGGTACTAAATGGAGTTTAGTAAATCCTTAAGTTATTAGGAATTTTTAGAAGTTTATTTGGTTAAATTTGGAGTTTATATGAATTATAAGTATAATATATGGTATTTTATAACATTGTTACAAATGGGTAACATATGTGTAAAACCGAGATTTAGGGAAGTATAAGGTTAGGAATATTTATAACCTTTTGGTATAGTTTGGTAATTTTTGGAGTTATATAAGGTTTTATAAAGATATATGTATAATATATAGTTTTAATGGAATTAGAAAACTATGTATTATAAATTGGGATGAATTGTGATTTATAGAAGTTTAGTGGTTATAGTAAAAGCCGAAAATATAAGGGGCTATTTGGTATTTTATAAACAAAATATAACTATAGGTTATAATTGTTTTAATGACTTAAATGTCATAATATGTTATATAACTATAATGTAACATTATATTAATTAGTGGTGGATTTTGTAAATATTTAAGAACATAGGTGCTGTTCGGAAATATTAACATTTTTAAATGGAATTTATAATATGGTTTTAATGTTATAAGAGTTATAACATTTATAATATAAGAGGTATTCATTAAAAAGAATGAATATATTATAAGACTTACCATATAATAAATAGTTCCATAATACATATATAAATAAATATATGTATGGTGTAGAAAAATATGGTTAATAACTATAAATTATCATAATTAAAATGATAATAGAGGAGAAAAGAATTAAACATTAGATATGGAAATTCTAATGTTAAGAGTATACATGGGATAATAAGGATTTAAATAATTCAAAGTATTGTTTACATATGAATTATACCACATTGAATTTAAAAAACAAACCTTAGAAAATAAATACTAAGGTGAATGTATATGCATGAAAAGAATATACATGCAATAGAAACAAACTATAATACAAGGGTATTAAGTTACATGCGATAACAAGTTCAACATAAGTATATTAATATACAAGCAAGACTACGCATGTAATATACACTTTTCCAATCTCGAGTTAACCGAAAACCCGACAAACATTGACAGTTAATAACGGGGGTTAACCGGGAGTTTAGTGACGGTACGGGGTACCGTAGATTGTGTTTTATACGGATGCTAATCAGTAGCATTATGTATTGTTTAGACTGTTAGAGACGACACAGGAGCATAGGATCTTGCTGATTCATACTCCACCGTAATACATCAGGGTGAACGGTATGTTGTTATGTGTCTCTGATTGTCTCTGAGGGCTTCCTCAGTTCAGACTTCTGTGTGATCTGTGATAAGATTGTTTGTCTGAATGTTAATTAATATGCATGAATTGTATATTTATAGCTGCTTATTATTACTGTTGTTGAGTTAACAGTATTGGTTCGTATATATGGACCTATATATATAAACGAACTAGCGGCTATGGTGCTATCTTATAAAATATAAGGATCGTCAGAAAAACGTTGTAGCACTAGGATAATAAGATATACATATTATCCGAGACTTTTATACGGAGCATTGGCCTTTCTAACGCCGCTCTCGTATCTAACACTGGATCCCGAGTTTACAGACTCCGGATTGGACTAATGACCTTAGTCTGCTGTGTTAGGAAAAAATTGGTAATGCGATGCGATGGTATAATTAATTAATGAAGGAAAGTAAAGCCAAGAGGATGTGGCTCTTGGTGCGCGCTGTGATCACAAAAACGATACCAGGATGTCCGCGTACGGGTCCGCAAGTATCAAGAAAATTTCCCGTGAGCTAGAATGGCTCGTTGGTCGGAGACTCTACCGTTGGAGTGGCTACTGCCGTGGGTGACCCGCCATAATATATGGGTAACTAGAGACATGTCGTTTTAACGAGACATTGTCACTAGGTATAACTGAACAATAATACAGTTGAGATTACAGTGGCGAACGATATTGGTTTCTACACCATGGACGAGAACTATACTTGTTTATTATTCTCGTTGTTTCGCTTGTTGTTCATTGGTTATACTTGTGGTTATATTATGTGTGTTGATGGTTGTGTTATTGTATGGATATTACTGTTAATTGTTTTACAGTTTTAAATATTAAAACGGTATTGCATGTAATGAACCTCATGCTCTCGACCAAATAATTGAGGGGTTTGGGGGCATGACGGGGCATGTGATAACATACTCAGCAGGGGCTGATTCCATACCACAAACCATCTTTATTGCAGGAGACTAGCTGGTGGGTCGACGGGGGCGCGACTATTGTGTTACTGTTGGTTAGACTTGGTACGGTGTGATACTAAGGTTGTTTTGGACTCGGGTTGTTTAACCGAGGTGTATTTGGATTAGATGCTCACGGTCTGTAATAATTGGTTGATGTTAGATTGTTTTAAATTGTTTAAGTACTGCTATCTATCTCTTGTGGTCACTGCGGGAATACGTTTCGCAAGTTGATTATCAGGTAATCGTTATCACCCGTATGGGCGAGTGATAACAGTGACACCATTAGGGCGACATTTTATTTACCGCTGCGAGATATTATTGTGCGACATTTATAGGATTATTAGGAGGAATTAGTAGGGGTGTTACAAAAGTGGTATCAGAGCGGAGTACCGCTCTGATTACAAGAGATAGTAGTTTAAGTACCGTGAGCCTAGGTTATTCACACACCAGTACCAGGAGATAGTTGTAAATGATTTGAGTTAGGAGATTGTCGGGGACAATGTGTTTTATGCCTTTTAGGGCTATGTGAACTTATGGTTGAGAAAGTACGGTATTTATACGAGAGTTGACTTTAATTTGAATTCTTCAGATGTCTTCGGAGGCGATCAGCAGGTAGAGGAGGTGGTGGAAGAGGCGGCGGGCCTGGAGAGGTCCTCCGGAGGCCCCAGCCGTGGGCGTGGCTGAGACGGTAGCCGTCTTCGCTCAGCTAGCCCAGATGGGAGGTATCCAATAGGAGCACCACCTGCACCACCGGTAGTCCCACCCGTACCCGCACCTAGAGAGCCGAATTGGCTGAAGAGCGTAGCTGACACGCGAGTACCTACCTATGATGGAGTTGCTGACCCCATGTCCTGGAGAGATACATTGTTGAGCACGAGAAGGCCTTCGATGCCATCATGTGCCTGCTGAGCACCGAGTAGCATAGCAGCCTTTCACCTGAAGGACGCTGCCAGTACGTGGTGGAGGTCCGTGAAGGCACATTATCTTGCTATAGGGTTTTGGATGGACAGTTTTGTGGAATTGTTGAGAGAGAAGTACTATCCTGCTCATTTGAAGCAGAGGAAGAGGGAGGAGTTTGAGGCCCTGAGGCAGGGTAGTATGACAGTAGATCAGTACTACTCCTTGTTTATTGGGCTCTTGGACTTTGTCCCAGGAGTTGTTTATTCTGATGCTGTGAAAGTGGAGAAATTTAGAGGCGGGTTGAGATATGCTATCAAGGCCGCCATGGGTGCTACCTTGTACCCTACGGTCCAGGTAAAATTAATTGACAGTTATACCTGTAACTCAGTTTGATTTATTACAAGTTCGGGGAACTCATTGATATTACAGGAGTGTTATGACGCTGCTTCTCGGACTGAGATGATGGTGAACAGCCGGGAGGACGGCCAGGGGCAGAAGCGTAAGGCCCCAGAGAAGGAGGCGGGAGACTGAGGCTGGAAGCGGAGGCAGTAAGGGCTGGAAGTAAGAACCACCTTAAGTTATTTAATCCATTTAAATTACTTACTTACTGCCTGCTTTTATACCTGCTATTCCTGACACTTTGACGATCACAGGAAGAAAAAGTTCTCCTGGAGGGAGAAGAAGAAGGAGCAGGCCAGCCAAAAGGGCAAGGACAAGGTCCCGATGCTGACCGGGCCTACCTACGATGTGCAGCCTCTTAGATCTGCACCCCCTAAGGGTAAGCGATCTAACCTTGTGAATGAATTGTGTACTACACTACCCATTACCATCCTTGTACTAATCTGAGTGTGATATGATAATAGGTTCTGCACCCCAGCGCCACTTTCACTGCAAGCGCTGTGGTAAAGACCACCCGGGTGTCGACTGCACCGGGCAAGCGGTGGACTGCCACCATTGTGGAAAGAAGGGCCACAGGTCGTTCGAGTGCTTTGCTAATCCAGAGAGCCGAGCGTACCGCCCGCAGAAGGGGACTCAGAGCGCACCTACTGGAGGAGGTGGAGCTCGAGGTGGCCAGAGGGGGCCGGCGCCCCAAGCCCAGAGGGGGCAGCAGCATCAGCAGCCACAGCAGCAGAACCAGAACCAGAGGAACCCGCCGGGCAACCGTATGCTGAATGCAGCGGGAGCTTCAGGCGCTGGCACTAGTACCCAGCGCGGTGAAGGTTAGCATTTGAAACCTTAACCATTGTATGAGAGCATGACTAAGTGTTAAACGCTTTACCTTAGCATGAATGTGTGTTTAATTACCGCTTTAGATGAACAACTTACCTAGGAAACCTGTTACCTCTTAGGAGACTTCGACATCTGCTATCCCACACTTACAAGACAGAGATCACCTAGACCCGTGGAAGAAAGACGGGAGTACCCTAGTGAGTTGTGTCATGTAGTCAGACCGGGCATGATACTTCTCAGAGAGTTCCTAACCCTAGATGAGCAAATCACCATAGTGAATGAGTGTAGAGCTTTGGGTAAGGGCATAGGATTTTATACCCCTGTATTTAATAGTGGTTCTAGAATGAAACTGCACATGATGTGCTTAGGGAAAGATTGGGATCCACAAGCTAGGGTTTATCGAGAGGTGAGGATGGTAGGTGACGTATCTATACCTAGATACCTGAGAGTTTCCTACCTTGGTGAGAAACGCAATGGATATTGCTCAAGACTGTGAGACTTATCCATTACCCGACATGACACCTGACGTTTGCATCATCAACTACTATGACAGGGAGGAAAGCTTGGGATGCACCAGGACCGTGATGAGACGACCGAGTCCATCACCAGAGGAATACCGGTTGTGTCATTCTCCATCGGCGATGATGCTGAGTTTATCTATGGAGACCAGAAGAGGATGGATCTAGCAAGCAAGATCATCCTCAAGTCTGGGGATGTGTTGGTATTTGGTGGAGAGTCGAGGCTTGTATATCATGGTATTAAGAGCATTAAGCTCAATACCGCACCACCAGCCTAGTGAATGATACCCACATCCGACCTGGCCGTTTAAATTTGACTTTCAGACAGTACTGATGTAATAGCAGTAGCTAAGTGTGTAACCTTGTATAATACAGTTGGATGAATGAAATAAGAGTTTTTGTACCTTCAAGTATATGTGTTCAGTTTGTTGATACCGATAATTCATAACTTCAGGCTATGGAAATGGAAAGGAGGGTACCATCTGCATCTTAGATATGGCGCAAGCCAAGGAGTCGGTAATGTCATCACAGGTATGACAATTACAAACAACAGTAAATTAGTGATTTATTGGGACTCGATGCTAATACGAGAGGTGATCTCAGGTACCTTTCCTGTTGATGGTGTTAGTGCTTCCGTATTGTTCGACTCAGGGGCTTCGCATTCTTTTATTTCCTCGGCATTTGCTAAGAAGCTGGGGGCCACCCCCGAACAGCTTTCAGACTTTTCAGTCACCCTTCCTTCGAAGGAGAAAGTAGGTTGCACCAGACAGTATACAGGGTTAGAGATCAGCATTATGACTGAGACCTTCCCCATGATCTGATCTTGAGTTCAAGAACTTGGGTTTTGAATCATAGTGGGCATGGATTGGCTACAGAAGCATAGGGGCCGCCTTCATTGTGCAGAGCATCGACTACTACTGAAGGGGCCGAGCGGCAGGACAGTGTCATACCGCAGTGTGAGGAGAGAGCCGACTGTCAAGATCGTGTCAGCATTGTCCCTGATGAAGGATGTTAGGAAGGGCCGACAAGCCTTCCTCTGTTATGTACAGGACACGAGACAGAGCGACGTGACGGACGTAGACATTCCAGTCGTGGTAGATTTTCCCGACTTATTTCCTGATGAGCTGCCAGGCATGCCGCCTGTGCGCGAGGTTGAGTTCGCCGTCGACTTGTTGCCAGGTACGGGCCCATTGCTAAGGCACCCTACCGTATGGCACCGGCGATGAGATGAGGGAGCTGAAGCTACAGCTGGAGGACCTCCTCGACAAGGGATTCATTCGACCTAGTGTCTCTCCTTGGGGTGCTCCAGTACTGTTCGTCAAGAAAAAGGACGGCAGTATGCGACTCTGCATCGACTACCGCGAGCTTAATGCGGTTACAGTCAAGAACAAGTACCCATTACCACGGATAGATGATTTATTTGATCAGCTGAGAGGGGCCAGTGTGTTCTCGAAGATAGATCTCAGATCTGGCTACCATCAGATTAGGATTGCAGAGGGTGACATTGAGAAGACAGCTTTCAGGACACGGTATGGACACTACGAGTTCACCGTTATGCCATTCGGATTGACGAATGCGCCAGCCATATTCATGGATTTGATGAACCGCCTTTTTAGAGAGCATCTTGATAGTTCAGTTGTAGTCTTCATCGACGATATTCTGATCTATTCAAAGACCAAGGAAGATCATGAGTTACATTTGAGACAGGTGTTGAATATTATGAGAGAGAACCAGCTGTATGCCAAACTCTCTAAGTGTGAGTTCTGGTTGGACAGCGTGTCATTTCTAGGACACATTATATCAGCTAGCGGCATATCTGTAGATCCTGCTAAGATTGAGGCAGTGAAGAGTTGGCCAAGGCCGAAGACAGTCACAGACGTCCGTAGCTTTCTGGGTTTGGCCGGTTATTATCGAAGGTTCGTGAAGGACTTCTCCAAGGAGGCCAAACCGATGACTAATCTAATGAAGAAGGAATCCCAGTTCTTATGGTCTGCAGAGTGTGAGCAGTCCTTTCAGACGCTGAAGGATCTCCTGACATCGGCGCCCGTTCTTACTATCCCTGAGGGCACCGATGGGTTCGAGGTATATTGTGATGCCTCTGGAACCGGTCTAGGCTGTGTGCTTATGCAGCACGGGAAGGTAGTTGCTTACGCATCCCGACAGCTGAAGAAGCATGAGGTGAATTACCCCACACACGACCTTGAGTTAGGCGCAGTAGTCTTCGCTTTGAAGATCTGGCGACATTATTTGTATGGTGTGACAGTCACTATCTACTCTGATCACAAGAGTCTACAGCATCTCTTCTCTCAGAAGGAGCTGAACATGCGACAGAGAAGATGGGTCGAGTTCTTGAAGGACTACGACATAGACCTGAGGTACAAAGAGGGCAAAGCAAATGTAGTTGCCGACGCCCTGAGCCGCAGAGCTCATTCATTATTTACACTAGTAGCGACAGCAGTATGATTGATGAGATACGAGCTGCACAGGAGAGTGATCAGTATGAGAGCATCAACAGAAATGTCAGAGGGTTGTTTTGAGAGACAGAAGTATGATTTCGAACTGTGTAATGATGGCATGTTACGACTGAATGGCCGATTATGTATTCCGGAGTCTCTCCTGATCTGAAGGAGAAGATACTCCAGGAGGCTCATTGCTCGTCCTTATCCGTCCACCCTGGTTCTTCGAAGATGTATAAGGATTTGAAGGTTCATTTCTGGTGGAGCGGGATGAAGAAGGATGTAGCTGAGTACGTGGCTAGATGCTTGACCTGTCAGAAGGTTAAGTTTGAGCATAGGAGACCCGGAGGTTTAGTGCAGTCTATGCCTATTCCTTGTTGGAAGTTCGAGGACATCTCGATGGATTTCGTTGTCGGTCTCCCACCGACTAAGGGAGGACTGAACACGATTTGGGTCATTGTGGACCGTCTGACGAAGGTGGCAAAGTTTGTTGCTATGAAGGATACCTGGAACGTCCCGAAGTTAGCGGACTTGTTCCAGAAGGAGGTGATCCGGCACCATGGTGTGCCAAAGACTATTGTTTCTGATAGGGACCCTCGATTTTTGTCCAGATTCTGGGGACAGGTTCAGGAAGCCTTGGGTACGAAGTTGAAGCTTAGTACGGCGTTCCATCCACAGACCGACGGTCAGAGTGAGAGGACCATCCAGACACTGGAGGACATGCTGAGAGCATGTGCCTTAGATTTCAGGGGAGCTGGTTAGAGCGTCTACACTTGATAGAGTTCGCCTACAACAACAGCTACCACTCCTCGATACAGATGCCACCATTTCAGGCACTTTATGGTAGACCGTGTAGGACTCCTTTATGCTGGGATGAGGCCAGCGAGACTACGCTTCTAGGACCAGAGTACCTAGAGCAGATTAAGGAGGATGTCCTACAGATTCGCAAGAACATGAGGGCAGCTCAGGACCGGCAGAAATCATATGCAGACACCAGAGGAGGGACATTAGTTCACTACCGACGATATGGTATTCCTTAGAGTGTCACCCATGAAGGGGATATTCCGGTCGGGCAGAAGGCAAGTTGCAGTTTGAGCCCGAAGTATGTTGGACCTTATGCAATCAGGGAGCGAGTGGGCCCGTTAGCCTATAGACTGGATTTACCAGCAGAGCTCGGGAGGGTGCACGACGTCTTTCACGTTTCACAGTTGAAGAGGTATGTGCCCCATCCATCGCACGTTCTACAGCCAGAGACTTTAGAGTTGGACCCCACTCTACGATATGAGGAAGTACCACTCCGCATTCTCGATACGAAGACGAGGCAGACTAGGAACAAGACCGTTAGCATGGTCAAGGTTCTCTGGTCGAACCATGAGGTGGAGGAGGCTACATGGGAGTTAGAGGACTCCATGAGAGCGAAGTACCCAGCACTCTACGAGTAGTAGCTGTGATACTTATACGGGTTCGTGGTCAAACCCTTTTTAAGGGGGGTAGACACCACTTGGCTTGCGCACATGTTGTGCATTAGGTCTTGTTTTTGTGGTGTGTTTTTGTTGGTATGCTGCGTCATACATGTTATTTGGATGATTGGATGTTGATACATTTTATGTATGTGCCTTAGTGCACCTGGTTGAATATATATATAGTACCGCTGGGTACTTTTGGTTGATGAGTCAGATGTGCACCTTGTTTAGTGCTGTGATATGAATGAGTTTATACCATGAGTTTGATTATTTGATATAAGCTGTATGTATAGACTATGTCTGCACCTAGTGGGAGTTACTCCCTAGCAATGGACTGTTTGGTTACTTAGTGGAACTTGATTCCTTAGGTGAACTGTAGAGGATTAAGGACTTCGGGACGAAGCCTTTTTAAGGGGGGTAGACTGAAATACCCCTAACCTTTAAAATATAATTAAATGATCTATTAATGATCTAAGATGGTTAATAAACATCTAAATATTATTGGGGAACAATCTAAAAGATCTCAACAAGGCAAAACACGCCTTAAGATCGGTAAAGCCAAAAATGTGCTTTAAGACACCATAAAGATTGTATGACCTCAAATAGGATCCAAAGTGGATTCCTAAGTATTATAATGAAGTAAGGAACACAACAACTATTATCAAAGAAGACTAAGCTCAGAAGCACCTTGCAACACAAAAATGTGCACTAAAACACCTTAAAGCACGTTTTTGTGAGATTGCCTTCTAAATTGGTTTTTAATGGGCTTAAAGGTTATAATTACCTTTAAATATGATAATATATCACATTATATCATATTAGGAATTTAATTCCAGAAATTTACAAATTTTTACAAATTTAATATTAAAATATTAATAAAACCCCACAAGGGGGCCCGTTTGAGTCAAATTGACCAAGTTTGGTCAATGGTCAATCAATTGACCCATTTGACACCATGGAAGTCGGCAGGCAAGAGGAGAGGAGACAGCTCACAAACATAGATTGACAATTAGCTACCTAATACCATTTACTTTTGAAAAACTTACCTTTTTCAATTATTTCAACTCCTTCCAATCATTCCATTCCTCCTTGTCCGATTCCAGCCATCCCAGCCAAGCTCCCTCCCTTCCTAGAAGCTCTCAAGCCTTGTTCTTGAGCATGGAAGGCAGATCTAACTCCTAAGCTCTTAAGGTAAGGTTTTAAGGTCATTTTTAGCTCTTTTTCTTCATCTCTTCACTACCTACACTTAGATTTCGTGGCTCATCAATTCCTATGGCTCATTCTCAGTGTTCTAAGGTTAGAACAACATCCAAACTCGGCTGAAGCAAGTCTAGGGGCCAAGGTTGCTCAAATTTGCATTTTAAGGTAAAAACATACCTTAAGCCTCTCTAATCTTCAAGCGGTTTTCTTCATCTGATTTTTATGAGTTTATACACTCATAATCTTCATATTTACATGTTAATTCAGTTGGTTAGCCATTTGGAGCAAGGGTGACCGAGATCCAAAGGAAATACCCTCTTTTAAGGCATTTTGCCAAGGTAAAATCAATTACCATAGCAGCTTGTTGTTGTCTAGCTATTTCCTATGTTGATATGGTGAATTTAACACCATTAGGTGTGCTTGGTACAGGCCGAATTCACTTGGAACTTCCCTTGCATTTTTAAGGTGATTTTTGCCTTAAATCTTACATTAATTGTTCCTTATGGTTAAGCTCAAGCTTGGAGTATAACCATATCTTATTTTGATGTATTAAACATGTCTAAATCATGTGGGGAATTTTCCTTCAAGCTGCCGAGCTGTTACAAGCTTAAACCAAGGTATAAACACCTTAAACTTATGATTTTTATGATTTCTTAGCATATATATATATATTGCCGAGAGTGGAGTAATTAATATGGGTTATATTAACCTAGAAATGGAAAAAAATGACTAAGATAAATTAAGCTAGTCATTTAAGTGATTTAATTAACATAATGGTCAAATTATGACATTATGTGGAAAAATATTTAAACCATGGTGAGGCTGTGAGTTTATACTATATTTTGAGACATTTAATGTGTAATTTATTATGCAAGTTCAAGGTTGTAATAAGGCCATGTCATTAGGCCATTTTAATTTAAGTTTATAAGCTTATTTAGTTAAATTTATGCTTATATAATTAAGTTGGGGCCAAACTGTAATTACTGGAAAATTAGAAAGTCGTGGGCTTAATTTAGAGCAATTTAGGGTTTTTAAATGAATTTAATAAAAATTATAACATTTTATAAAGTTTTGTGTCAAAATTGTAAAAATAGAAAAGTATGGGGTAAGATTGGTAATTACCGAAAGTTTGGGTCCCATTTGGTATTAGAAGTCAAAGTTGACTATATAGGAGACTTTGACCAAGTTTGGAAAATTTAAGAAAAAATACTACCTTGTAATAAGATACTTATTAATTTGTAAAAGATTTATAAGCCTTGGGGTAGTTTTGGGATTTCCGAAAACTTAGGGGTACTAAATGGAGTTTAGTAAAGTCCTTAAGTTGTTAGGAATTTTTAGAAGTTTATTTGGTTAAATTTGGAGTTTATATGAATTATATAAGTATAATATATGGTATTTTATAACATTGTTACAAATGGGTAACATATGTGTAGAAACCGAAATTTAGAGGAAGTATAAGGTTAGGAATAATATTTATAACCTTTTGGTATAGTTTGGTAATTTTGGAGTTATATATAAGGTTTTATAAAGATATATGTATAATATATAGTTTTAATGGAATTAGAAAACTATGTATTATAAATTGGGATTGATTTGTGATTTATAGAAGTTTAGTGGTTTTAGTGAAAGCCGAAAATATAAGGGGCTATTTGGTATTTTATAAACAAAATATAACTATAGGTTATAATTGTTTTAATGACTTAAATGTCATAATATATGTTATATAACTACAATGTAACATTATATTAATTATGTGGTGGATTTTGTAAATATTTATGAACATAGGTGCTGTTCGGAAATATTAACATTTTTAAATGGAATTTATAATATGGTTTTTAATGTTATAAGAGTTATAACATTTATAATATAAGAGGTATTCATTAAAAAGAATGAATATAGATTATAAGACTTACCATATAATAAATAGTTCCATAATACATGTATATAAATAAATATATGTAATGGTGTAGAAAATGTGATATGATTCAATAATTATAAATTATCATAATTCAAATGATAATAGATGAGGAGAAAAGAATTATAAATATTAGATATGGAAATTCTAATGTTAAGAGTATACATGGGATAATAAGGATTTAAATAACTCAAAGTATTGTTTACATATGAATTATACCACATTAAGTTTGGAAAAACGAACCTTAGGAAAATAAATACTAAGGTGAAATGTATAATACATGATAAAGAATTATACATGCAATGTAGAAACAAACTACATAATATACAAGGGTATATTAAGTTACATGCGATTACAAGTTCAACATAAAGTATATTAATATACGAAGCAAGACTACGCATGTAATATAATGTTTTTCCAAAATCTCGAGTTAAGCCGAAAACCCGACAAACGTTGACAGTTAATAACGGGGGATTAACCGGGAGTTCTTAGTGGCGGTACGGGGTACCGTAAAGTTGTATTGTTTTTACGGGATGCTAATCAGTAGCATTATGTATTGTTTAGACTGTTAGAGACGACACCCGGAGCATAGGATCTTGCTGATTCATACTCCACCGTAATACATCAGGGTGAACGGTATGTTGTTATGTGTCTCTGATTGTCTCTGAGGGCTTCCTCAGTTCAGACTTCTGTGTGATCTATGATAAGATTGTTTATCTGAATGTTTAATTAAATATGCATGAACTGTATATTTATAGCTGCTTATTATTTACTGTTGTTGAGTTAACAGTATTGGTTCGTATATATGGACCTATATATATATAACGAACTAGCGGCTATGGTGCTATCTTATATGAAATATAAGGATCGTCAGAAAAACATTGTAGCACTAGGATAATAAGATATACATATTATCCGAGACTTTAATACGGAGCATCGGCCTTTTTAAACGCCGCTCTCGTATCTAACACTGGATCCCGAGTTTACAGACTCCGGATTGGACTAATGACCTTAGTCTGCTGTGTTAGAAAAAAATTGGTAATGCGATGCGATGGTATAATTAATTAAATGAAGGAAAGTAAAGCCAAGAGGATGTGGCTCTTGGTGCGCGCTGTGATCACAAAAACGATTCCAGGATGTCCGCGTACGGGTCCGTAAGTATCAAGAAAATTTCCCGTGAGCTAGAATGGCTCGTTGGTCGGATACTCTACCGTTGGAGTGGCTACTGCCGTGGGTGACCCGCCATAATATATGGGTAACTTAGAGACATGTCGTTTTTAACGAGACATTGTCACTAGGTATAACTGAACAATTAATACAGTTGAGACTTGTACAGTGGCGAACGATATTGGTTTCTACACCATGGACGAGAACTAATACTTGTTTATTATTCTCGTTGTTTCGCTTTGTTGTTCATTGGTTATACTTGTGGTTATATTATGTGTGTTGATGGTTGTGTTATTGTATGGATATTACTGTTAATTGTTTTACAGTTTAAATATTAAAACGGTATTGCATGTAACGAACCTCATGCTCTCGACCAAATAATTGAGGGGTTTGAGGGGGCATGACGGGGCATGTGATAACATACTCAGCAGGGGCTGATTCCATACCACAAACCATCTTTATTGCAGGAGACTAGCTGGTGGGTCGACGCGGGGCACGACTATTGTGTTACTGTTGGTTTAGACTTGATACGGTGTGATACTAAGGTTGTTTTGGACTCGGGTTGTTTAACCGAGGTGTATTTGGATTAGATGCTCACGGTCTGTAATAATTGGTTGATGTTAGATTCGTTTTAAATTGTTTAAGTACTGCTATCTATCTCTTGTGGTCACTGCGGGAATACGTTTCGTAAGTTGATTATCAGGTAATTTGTTATCACCCGTATGGGCGAGTGATAACAGTGACACCATTAGGGTGATAGTTATTATTTACCGCTGCGAGATATTATTGTGCACGACATTTATAGGATTATTAGGAACCAGATTAGTAGGGGTGTTACAAGAGAACCCCGCCCGACGCGAGAAGGAAACAAAGAAGGAAGCAGAGAAATCGGCGACGCCGCCCCAGAAGGATTAAAATCGTCGAAGAGAACATGTCGGAGAAGGAAAATCACTGAAGGGACCGATGAGTTATCGGAACCCTAGGAGGGAGGACTCCACGCGCAGCGCGTTCTAAAAATCCTCATTTTTCCGCAACTTTAATGTTGTGACCCTCGTAGCAGTTAACACCACCGTCTTTTAAGGTATTTCTTATACCTCTATCAGAAATTAAGATGTATTAACTTCATATTTTGCATACGGAATAAACTCGGTCGATTAGTTTATTAGGAAATTAAACCGAGTAGAACTATATATCAGAATTTTATGTACAAAATATAGAATTTTACTTTTGTTTATTAATTAATGAGCAAAATCATAATAATTTGTGTTTATGTGGTGTTCGCTTGTCTAGTGAATAGTGATTGTGATTATATTTTTGTTTATTATTTGATGTTAAGTTTGTAATAGGTTAATTGTAGCTGATGATTGTGATTATTATAATATCTTTAGAAGAAACATAATAAGATAGATAAATGTCAAATTGAGTACTAAATGTAATTATTATTTGCATATTGATTGTAATATTTGATTAATGCTTTAATTGATGTTCTATGGTAGGGGTGTTAATTCGGGTTGATGGGTCGGGTTGAAACTTACTCATACCTAATCTGATTAAAATTGTATTGACTCATACCCTACCCAAAAATAATCAGGTTAAAGACTTTCAACCCATACCTAACCTATATAAAACCATTGAACCCCAAACCCGACCCGTTTAACCCGTTTAAATACAAATACTCTTGTTTTTCTGTAGAATGATTAGTTGTCCATAAAAGTGTGCACATGACGGTCATTTATTTCGAATCATTGTGTACCGTTTTTCTAAATGTCAACATTATGTTAAATGGGTCAATAATCTTAACCCATAGTCGTTATTTGTGCGGATGAAATAGTGTGAACGGTGAAGTTTGTGCGATGATTGACATAGTATTTAGGTTTTCAAACAAACAATGAATGGTGGATATATATGACCTAGAGAATGTATTTGGATTTATAAAATAATTATTTGTATGGGCCTAAAAAAGTGATAGTATTTTTGTTTGCTATTATACTAATGGTTATAGAATTAATACATATTCAAGTAAAATATATACATATTTATTTATTATTTTTAATTAAATTAAGTAAACAGGTCGGGTTGAATTCGGGTTAGGACCCTTAACCCATACCCAACCCATACCCAACCCATACATTTAATAGGTTAACCCATACCCGACCTGTTAGAAAATAATTTTGTGTATATTATTTACCGTTATGTATACCTATCTTGTAGGCCTCAACTCTCATGTAGTTATTACTATATATATCAGTAAATACAAGAGTAATATCATCATTGATTAATTATCTTCTCTCACATGGTATCAGAGCTTAATATCGATCCTCTTTTCGTGTCTCATCTTTATTCTCTCTCCCTGTGTAATCTCGCCTCCATCAACCACCATGGCTGACCAACTCAACGATCCTCCATCTCCTCCCACCGTGAACGACAACTCTCCACCCCCATTTGAGCATACCGTTCGTGCCTCCCCATCACGCCACCAACAAAATACCCAACATCTTCACTTTTCTTCCCCCTCTCCCGCTCTCATTGCGATTAATCAAGCCCTTCACGTCAACTCCATCACTAATCACATCCGCATCGAATTAACCCAATCACCGCCAAATTATACTATGTGGCGTCATCCATTCCTTGTTACTCTTGGAAAATTCAACCTTCTCAGCCATGTTGATGGCACCCCACCCTCTGCAGATGACAGTTGGTCCCTGTTAGACTTCACGGTATTATCTTGGATCTACGCTACTATTTCTTCCGATATTTTAGCCTCATTATGTGAAACAACACATCAGCCTATGAAGTTTTGAATGCGATTGAAGACCTCTTCAGAGACAATAAAAAGGCACGCGCAATTCAGCTTGACGCAGAATTTCGCGGCCTCCGGTAGGGTTCTTTTTCTATCAACGAATATTGTGTCCAACTCAAAACCCTCGTTGATGCTCTAGCCAACATTGACAGCCCCGTTTCAGATGAAAATCTGGTCCTCCAAACCATCAGTGGGCTCAACGACTCCTATTCCAATCTCAGAAGCATCATTCAGTTCCCACGTCCCTTCCCGACATTTTAGTAGGTCCGCAGCTCCTTAATATTGGAGGAAACATGTCCCCAGCCCCCACAGGTCACCGCCACCGCCCTGGTCACTGCTGCACCGGCGCACGCTGCCACACCTGCAAATCCTGACACACACTCCCAGTCCAAAACTACGGCGCCCTCCTCTTCTCGTTCCCCTAACTCCCGCAACAACAACAACAGGCGCAACCGCAATGGTCGAGGTCGCGGTGGACGTGGATCAAACCAGCGACAGTCCCTGCAACAACAGTTGTGGACATTATTAAATTCACACCAGCCGCCACAACAAATCCAGACGTGATCAACTTCTCCAAGCATTCTCGGACCGCGACCCACCCAACAAATACAACCGCCGCCACAAGCATATTATCATCACGCTGTGGTGCCACAATGGGATCAGCAGAGTCTTGTCTCTACATTAAACACAATGGCTACCTCCCCTCGATACCCTGACTCTCAATGGTATATGGATATTGGTGCCTCCACCCACATGACACCGAACTCAGGTAATATCGATCAACATAATTTCTCCGGATCCTCTCCTTCGCACATTGTAGTCGGAAATGGTAATCACCTTCCCGTCACTTCCATCGGTTCCACTACTATCCCCCCCTTTCATTTACGAGATGTACTTGTTTCTCCTTGCCTCATCAAAAACTTAATCTTTGTTTGCAAATTTACCACTGATAATAATTGTTCGGTAGAGTTTGACCCACTTGGTTTCTCTGTCACGGATCTGCGCAGCAAGAACGTGATCCACCGATGCAATAGTCAAGGCGATCTATACCCACTTCAACCACCAGCCACCGCCATCCACACTACCACCGCACCCGACACATGGCACACACGACTAGCACATCCAAAAATTAAATGGGTCAATAATCTTAACATACCCACTTTTTACGAGTTGGGTTTAGCTCGGATTATCGGGTTGGGTAAAAATTGCCACCCCTATCTGTAGTCATTACCTAGCACGCAATGACTTGTAATTATCCAACTATTGAAAAACTCTATTTGAAAAAACCGAACATAAATAGAAATTATGTTTTTGACATTTTTTTGTGATCCAGTGATAATATTTTCTTTTTAATTGTAAAATCTATCTTTTTCTTTATTTAAAAATAATTCAACATTATATGATTATAATTTCAAATTCAATTAAATATTTTTGTATACAAATATTGACATAAAATTTCAACAAAATAAAAATAAATAAAAGTTACTCTTTTCAATCTAAATAATAGTTATTTTGTCAGACTACTATTTTAGAATTAATGTAATACCAACTAACTTTACTCTTCAAGTAAAGTACATCTCTACACTTTTATAGTATAAATTTGAACCAAATTTAGGGTAATTACATAGGTTTTCTAAAATAACATCTGTTTGTAACGGTAGAGTTAAAATATAAAGGGTTTGAGTATCTAAGTAGTGAATTTGAAGAAATTAACAAAATTATATGATAAGTTATCAACTTAGAGTACAAAAATTAAAGGGAAAATTCACGATATACCCCTGTTTTCTTTCGTAATTCACAATATACCCCTGTGATTTTAGTAATTCAACTTTAAACATGCTTAACTGTTGTTCAAAATTGATGAAACTTTACATGGACGATGCTAACGTGTTATATTTTGGTCCAATATCAATTTTAAAGCTTTTTAAGCTCACATGTGACCTATGGGACCCAATGAATATGTGACTGTTCATAGGGTCCCACAGGTCACATGTGAGCTTTAAAAACTTCAAATTTGATATTGGACCAAAATATAACACTTTAGCATCGTCCATGTAAAGTTTCATCAATTTTGGACAACATTTAAACATGTTTAAAGTTGAATTACTAAAATCATAGGGGTATATTGTGAATTACGAAAGAAAACAGGGGTATCTCGTGAATTTTCCCAAAATAAATAGCCGTCTCTTTCGATATCAAAGAAAATTAAATTTTACTTATAAAAAACTTTGTTATGATTATATAAAAATAAAAAACTTAATTGAAAATAATAATTTAGAATAACACATAGAGCTCATACAAATATTTATTTTTGCTTTAACATTAAAATTTAACCTGTGAGATATATTCTTTTATTTAAATTGTATTTCTATCGGTAGAAGTTATCTTGTGCGCTTAAACGTGCTTCCTAAAGATTGATAAAGGAGAAAGAGGAGAACAGAGAATGGCAGAATTGAGATCGAGCTTACTTAGTAGTTAGTAGAGAGTACCAGTTGCGACCCAAAACATCTCCGGCACGATAACGGATGACTGCTTCGAACACCAAGTTAACAAAGATAATTGGGTTATCTGGTTCCAATGTATCCACAACAGTTAACGAGCAGGGAGTAGTTCCAAACCGTTTCTCCATTGCTAACGGTTTCGACCGTCCTCAGTGAGCAAAAACCCAATACTCTCTTCATCTCCACTACTGTTGTCATCTGAGTACACACTAATGGGAAACACTCATATGTGAAGGTCACGGAAATTTAAATAATAGGAGTTTGATTTTGGGCGAACAATGATTTTGAGTAAAAAAAAATCTCAATTATCTAGTTAAAAGTAGATATACTAATTTAAAAATTTTAGGAAATACTAACTGCCAATATATAGTGTCAGCTTTATTCTCCCATAATAAATTGAGAGGTTGTGGAAAAACATAAATCCAATAATTCAAAATATTTATGAAGAAACATTTTCTCCCATAATAGATTAAATGGTAGATTTATTATGGGAAAATAAAAATGCAATAATTTAATATATTTATGAAGAAAAGTTTTTCTCCCACTATTGATTAACTGACATAATTCATGTGGAAAAAATATACATTCAATAATTTAAAATATTTATGAAAATACTTTTTCTCCAACAATTAATTAACGGCCAAAATTATTGTGGAAAAGATTAAATCCAATAATAAATAACTGATAATTATCTAGGAAAATATTAATTTAATAATTAAAATGTTAACTAAGTGGAAAATATAAATCCAATAATTTATTATATTTAGAAAAAACGTATATAATTATGAGTATTTATTTCTATATGTAATCATAATTCTAAAAAATATTAAATATTAATAATGTGGAACAAAAATTGTAGCCGCTTTATTTTATTCTCAAACATATAACAAATCCTTACACCAATATCTATGGTAACAAAAAAAATAAACTTGTTAATTACACCTCAAAAACATCTAATATTATACAATCTATTCCTGTCGGCAAATAATAAAATCTTCTGATTCTATCTCCCAATACAGCAGCACAGTCATTATCTATTTACTAGTTGAAATATGGAACGCGACACTATGTAGCTCCAATATAAGGTCTTTTATCATCAACTTGTATACAACATTTTTTTACAATATATTAATACATGCATATCAATACAATACAAGAATAGTAATGTTACTTTGAATAGTAAATATATATATTAACTACTCATTGTAAACTTCAAAAAATATATCAGTATTATAAACGATTAGTAAATTTACCTTCAATGTTTATAGCTTCACTTTGGGAATGTGTAGTTGCTACTGGAATGTGAGATTCAAATCACATCATTGCTCTACACATTGCTATCATTTGCAATTCAAGGGGTTGGCCGCATTGTCATCAATTCTTTATCTATCAATATAAGAATCTAGCCCAATGACATGGATGAGCACAATCAAACATATTTATCTGGCATCATAAGTGTGAAGAGAATATAAATTAATAAAGGCCATTAAGATTATAAAGATAAATATGAAGAATGAAGATATATACAAGACAAGAAAAATTACATTGATGCAACATCTACCAAAAATTCATGTTGGCATAAACCAATATCTCCATCCAATCTACTTGATTGTAACTCTAAAGCTACACAAATATGTTGTGTTTCTTCTTCATTGTCAGCTACTTGAACATGTCCTGTTTGAAAAACATCTCTTGGTTTCGTCAACACTACATGAAACCAATGAGCGTCTTTCCCTCCTAGGACATAAAACACTTAACTGCCTTAGAAGACAAGATGAACGAATTTCTTTCAAATTCCACCCGTGTGTATCAAACTATTGAAATTTACCAATAGCAGCAACTCTCACAATAAAACAGGAGCAGTAATTATAGAAGCTTGAAGTTATTCTCTGTTATGCCGGTACGCAATCACAAGCTTCATCCAAAATCAAGAACTAGTCATAGAGGAATCAATAATTCAAGACACAACGATAGCAGGAAGCAACCATTCTGACCGCTCTCGTCAAGCACAAACAAAATACCAACACAACTGTCACTTGCACCATGAAACGACAGCGTTTAACGTCACCAGTTCACTAACTGAGAAAGAATAATAATTTCAGATGGATCAGAAATAGAAGCAATTCAGATGTGCAATCTGATTCAAGTGGAGAGAGGTCCATTGATGGAATTCCATGGAAACAACAATTTCAGTGGGCTAGACAGAATAGAGCGTAACTTCTATACCAGTCAAGCAAGGGTGGAAACAGTGATTCCCTGGGGAATTGTTTGTTGTGTGAATTGGGCCACCCTCCATTGTAGTGAATAAAGGTCTTGGGCAGACTTGGGAGGAATTTCAAGAGGAGCTGAAATCGCAAAGAAAGCTGGTGGCTCAGGCGGCAGCGCAACAATGAGGGAGGGTAAAAAAATCATCGGCAATGTTCACAAATTATTCATGGAAAGTTCACATTAGTAATGATAGAAGCAACAACATACCTTATATATCAATTCTTTGGTGAACACAACAGATGATAAGAAAATAAATACGGTTGTGGATCTGATTATGTTGAAGGTTAGAACACTATGAATAACTGAAGCAATAACAACGGTTACCACCAGGTTTAAAATTTACCGATGGAAGCTTAAAATTTGACCGTGGGAGTTTTAAATTTGCTGGGAGAGAGAGAGATTTTAATGAAAAGTAAAAAAATGCGGGAATTTCACATAGTGGAAGACATCATACAGTTACATTGTTGGTTTTATATATAAGAAAAAAAGATAATAATGATAAAATTTTGTTGCATAATTTCTTTTTCCAAAAGGTTCCAGTGGAAATTTTTGTCTTCCTACAAATGAAAAGATAACTACCATAAAGTTGTGGGAGATTTTATTCCGATAAATTTGCTGGAATATTTAGGTGAGAAATCTGGGAGGGAATTTGTTTCCCAATAATAAATATATAGTTGGAAGTTTTTTTTTTCACATAAATAAAATGATAATGGTGAGAAAATTTTGGGAGGGTTTTTCTTCCAGTAACTATATAGTTGAAAGATTCTTTTTCTTCTTTTAATTAGAGCATAAATAAAACCATAATGGTAAGAAAATGTACAGAGTATTTTTTTATTCCCAAAACTAACCATGTTCCTGTAGATTTCCTGCAAATAAAAAGGTAATTAATGGTGATAAATTTGGTGAGAAAAGTTTTTGTCCACCAGTAACTCTCCCACAAAACAATTCTTCTGAAAAATTCCGTGAGAAATTGTTTACCAATAGTAACTGTATAGTCGCAAATGTTGGGGAAAATTTTATCTCGATACTTAGTTTTTGTGGGAATACTTTTACTCAATCATAACTATATGCTAGAAGATTTTGCTATAAATGAAAAAGATAATGTGAAAAAATTGAGAATTATTTTTACCCAATAATAACTATCTTCTCTAATATTATTCTCCAAATATATTGTGAGAAAAAAAATACTAGATACTTTTTCCCATAATGATTGATAATGAGAAATGAAAATGTGGAACAATTTTACCACAAAAATCAATTAAAAAAATGGAAAGGCTCTTTTTGTTCACAATATTTTAACGGGTAATTTATGTACTCAATATTCTTTATACTTGTGAGGAAAAAGAATTCTCCCATTTTTAGGTGCCAATAATCTAATATATTTTTGTAGTGACACCTCTCGGAATT
The DNA here is from genome assembly GCA_023374045.1 of Limonium bicolor. Classification (NCBI taxonomy): domain Eukaryota; kingdom Viridiplantae; phylum Streptophyta; class Magnoliopsida; order Caryophyllales; family Plumbaginaceae; genus Limonium; species Limonium bicolor. The sequence continues at coordinate 92,043,860 of CM041778.1, forward strand.
CCTCAATCCAATCGAGCTGTTAGAGATGAATGGACAACTATTGAAATTGATAGAGGGAACCATAGGATGGAGGCAGGGGCGGATCCAAGGGGTGCACCTGGGGTCACGTGACCCCATGATTTTTGTGAAAAAATTAATTATAGTAAGTTATAATGTAGTTTTTTGTTATATGGTAGATGTTTTATGTGTCAGTGACTCCATAAATTTTAGAAAAAAATAACTATAATAAATTTTATTTGTCAATGATCCCACAACTTTCAATTTCTGGGACCGCGCCCTCCTTGATGCTTGATGGAAAGAAAATAGAAAGAAAAAGACACGGAGGAAGAGAAGGAAGTGTTTAAAACAAGTAAAATTTAGCTTGCTCCAAAAAAGATCATTGCAAAACCGGGTACGTTGAGTTTGCATTTGTCGTTTCTAAGTATCGATGTCGCATGGTCATTGTTTAAAAATTTTGGTAGATTGATTCAATTGTCAAGTGGCTTTTTGTGGAAACTTAATGCAATCAGCTGATTGATATCATCACTCAACTCGTTACTTTATTTTTTTTAGCTTTGTTGGTTCCCTTGACACTTTGCATAGGGAGAGCTTTAGCCAGATTTCACCTGCATTGACATTGAGCCTTGTTAATTTTTTTGTGAGCGATCCATTATTGTTGATTTAAGAGTCGGTATTTTTCAAATAAGTAAAATTCTGATTACCAAAAAGCATCATTGTGAATTCGGCAGGGTTAATAGTTTTTTTTTTATAATTTGGGCTTAAAGCCATATTATTAAATAATGAAAGCCTGGAGAGCCAGGTGGATGGACTAATGGGCCTCATTAAAACCTCCCTAAATAAAACCCAATGGGAAAAAACTTTGGGAGGAAAAAGAGTACCCGTCACATCCAAATACAAGCCTAAAACCTGCAAACTAGGCAAGAGTAGGGTCCAAACTAAACAAGCTATAATCAGCCCAAGCAACGGGCGACACAACTAGATACACACCAAAATCCTAGGCGGGCGGTCCACCAACAGATCCAATATGAGCAAAGCGCCCCCAATCAACACCCAACACTCCTAGGGACCCAAGATCAAATTAAGCAATCGACAGGGTGAGCGATGTTACCAGAACACCGGCTCACAACTTCTTCCTCCGCTCCTGAAACTCTATGGCCCAGGTGCCTTCGACCTCCAAAAGAATCCTCTCAGTTCCTGAGCTGCTCTTGGATTTGACTGAGAATATTTGCTTTGGTTTGGGCTGGATTCGGCATATGGCACCCTAATTGCCTTAATAACTCAATGCATTCATCTGCTTCTGCGTCTGGGTTGATAATTTTACCTCTATCATCCCTTGCTGGTAAAGAATTTCTGGACTGATTATTTGGCATGGAACTGTGAATTAGTTCTAACTCGGGGCCCGCCTGTTGCCCCTGGACAAAGGGAATTGAGCCGCTTGCCCTTTCCTTTTCCTCTACTGTAGCTTGCGCAGAGAATGTCATGAATTGTTGTGCCTCGAGCGCTGCACCCATCTCTGAGTTGTCTGTCCTGCCAATTCCATTCCTCATACAACCTTCCAGGGACTGTACCGACGTTTCGTGAAAGAAAGAGGCATGGATAATTAAATCCTCATCATTTTCTTCACAAATTACCCGCGCCTGGGAAGATACAATATCAGTCTCATCAAGTACTTTGTCGGCAACTTGCAGACTTTTCTGCTCGCATACAGAGGGCTCCGGTTCCTCTACTCCCTCGTGGGATTTCTTTTCCTCCGTGTCAGAATCACAAGTGGGCATCACCTCCTCATCGTTACCACTTTTGTCTTCTAGTGTCTTTCTCTCCAGGTCGCAGATATAGGAAGGCGCCGCATCTTTGCTCAAACACAATGAGTGTGTCGAGTCTTCATGCTGCCTCTCATCACCTGACTTGTTCGCACTGCCTAGAGAGTCACCCGGGCAGTTAAAGTCTCCTCCGCCTTCTTTGGGTGACTGAATAGTATCTTTGAATCCCTGTTGACTGCGGTTAATAACTCCATCAGCACTAGGAACCTGAATAATGCTCTCAGTGGTGTCTGTAATGACCTTAACGTTGCCAACTTCGCCTATAGACACCAGGAAGGACTGACCTTCAACTTTGACCGCAATCTTCCAATTTATTAATTGGAACGTCGAAGTTTCTATGAGGATACGGATTTCAACATTCTCCACAAACTGACTTTCTTCTTCCTCTATCTTAATGACATCACCTACTGTTTGAACAATTTTACGCACATTAGCCTTATTCCATGCATGGAGAGGGATTCCTCGAATGACAACCCACGCTCTACGCTTCTCAACTTGGTCATCCCTAACCCATTGACGAACTTCCAGTCCTCCGGACTCTTTACCAGGTGATTGTGCCTGGTCAATCACATCCTTTGCTTCGTGTTTGGAATTAAAAAGGATGAGGAATTTCCTCCTTGAAAATGCTAGTAACCCAAAAATATTTGGCCACCGATTAAGAAGCAACTCCATTGCTTCTTTCGGATTCTTATCTTCATGAAGAGAAACAATCGCACATCTAGACAGGCACGTCTTCATCTCCTCATCTGCTTTGATGTTGATAGAGAGCCTGGATTTTACATTGCTAGACTCCTTCTTTGATTGGATGAGCGGCTTTTTGGGTTGCTTGGGTTGCCTTCTAACAGGAGAGTCCCTTTTCGCTTGTACTTTATGGCCTTGGTACTCCAATCTTGCCCAGAGACTATTTCCATTAAGATTCCACCCTTTGATGCCGTCGATGACTCTTTTGGCATCCTCTACGTGATTAACATCAACAAAAGCACACACATTCCTGTTCGACGATCTCCATTTTCTACTAATGTAAAGTCTACTCCATCGGGCAAACCTTCTCACTAACTTACCCAGTTGGTATTCAGACACTCCTCTATGTATGTTGTTAATGAAAATTGTAGTAGTGGAGTTACCGTTTAGACTTTTCCTATCGTGTCAAGAATCTGGATTATGCTCGTTCCTTGACAAAGAGAGACGCGAGTCATGTTTGGAGGCATGCACATGATGTCTCCCATTCTTCCTGCTGGGACGTGGGTATCCACAACTGTATGAGCAGCTGCACTTCTTCCTCTGACCTTTCATCCACACACGAGGGCCATCTCTCCCCATAGAGCATATTGGGCGTTCATCAGGGTATCATCGCACAATACCAAATGATACAGAACTTGAACTTGAAATCAACAAGGAACAAATTCCCTTACCAATTCAAAACCCACAAATCGGTTAGGTTTTGTTTCTGGTTTCCTCTTTCAGTCCCTGATTCGTCCCAGCCAAATATCACAAGCCTTCAGATTTTGGTTCAACCTAAACGAGGTACTACCTATATTTCTCCCTCCAAATTCGGTTTGACAGCTCTCTGTTCATGTTTGGACTAAACAAGGCGCAACCTCCGCTTTTACTTCTCAAAATTCTGGTTTTAACAGCAACACCTTTGTTTTCCCTTTTATTCCGGTTGGATTTGCACATCAACGGGGCAATCTGACGTGAGATGCAGCAGTTTTCTCTCTGTTCCACCGTTTCCTTCAGATTTCGGGTCCACAACACTTGAATCCGGCGTGAACACGAGAAGAGAAAGGAGATGTATGTTCCTTGACTTGCCGGTACGAATTAACAGCAGAGGAAAGTTGTTCCTTGTTCGCTGGTACTTGAAGAAAGAAGAAGAATAAAAACGGAGCTAAGCTCTGAGTTAGGGGTTTCCCCTGATTTCGAGGGTTTTAATCAGTTTAGTTTTAATCAGTTTAGTTATAATCAGTTTAGTTATGGAGGGTTTTTGTACTTTAAGGTATTTCTGTTTTGAGATATCAGGTAAAGTGTTTTCAATTGTCATGTGAAAGGTAGGACTATTAAAGGAATCAATGAACCTAAACATGTGAGTTTAGTATGTTGATCGTAACGAGACGTGATGCGAAAATAAAACACATGCATTATGAAGGGTTGACCGAGATGCATAGTATATATAAAGTCACCTAGAATGTAAGTTCAGCAACTAAATATATTGTTACATATAAAATAAAATAAAAAACGCACATAAACATCATTCAATTTCTTATTTTATTTTTATTAGGTTATAGCATCAGATACGAAGGATCTACAAATTAATGATACACCGGCAAACACAATTGTGAAAGAAATACACGAATAGTAATAATAAAAGAGGGTAAATACGCTCAGTCGTGTTTTCACTTCGCACAGTCTGAAAAAGACCATTTTACCCCTGCTTTAATAATTTTCAAAATTACTATATTTACCCACAATTTGTGATATATTACAAGGTGACCCCAAATTTCATTATATAAAGGAAGTGAATATGATATGAAATCATATTCAAATTCAGAAATCCTAAAGTTAGAGAGATAAAGAGAGGAAATGGTTTCTTTCGGAAGTTTGAAGAAAAAACTCTTCGGTAAGAAGAGTAAAAAAGATAGAGGAAATGCTGAAGGTGGTGTTTCAGAAATGCATGACGAGTATGCAGATGATGTTAACAGCGAGGAGTACTCACGAGGGGCCCATTCTAAGGTACTTTCTGTAGTTATTTTAGCAATTTATGTACAAACATAGGTAGATTTTGTACAAAAAATGAACGAGAAAAGCAAAAAAACGGGTTTCGAAGTAGCAAACGACATCTGACTCCGGAGCCGACCAGGAACAGCTGGCGCCGGCGCGCCCCCTTCCTAATGGGCGCCAGCGCCGCCCCGGTTACATCCGTGCGCCCGCCTGTCTCCACGCGCCCGCGCGTGCCGTCTTTCGTGGGCGTCGGCGCCGGCCGCTTTCTGTCGGCGCCTGCGCCGGTGCCCGTTTCTTCAAATCGTTGTATCTTCTTTGTTATTGCTCTGTTTTTCGTTCCGTTTGCGCCGTTGCGTTTGTCTTTTTGTGTCCTTTGCAATGATCTACTTTGTTGCTTATTTGCATGCCTTATGTTTGATTTACTCTAAAGTACGTAGTATTAGGGTTTACGAGTAACACTTTGTGATAAACGGCGTTTTTGCTGCTTAGGGTGAGAACGATGATGAATTCGAGGACGTGAAGGTAGACACAGGTCATGTGTTTAGTACTAGCATAATCTTTGCAGATAAAGAGGAGGCAGTTGGTCATGTGCTTCGCGTCGGACCGAATAATAATATTTATCTAATCAGACAAACTAAGAGAGACGACGGTGAATTAGTACTAACATGTGAGAGGTACGGCAAGCATAAGCCATGGGTTAGCACAGGAGAATCGTCGTCATCTAGTCAAAGGCCACAGCGTGCCACAAAGAAATGCAAGTGCCCGTTCCGCCTAAGCATCATGGGTGGGGAACGTATGGGTTGGTCTATCCTGGTGATGGTTCCGACGCACAACCACGAGTTAGCTAGTAACTTGCAAGCTCACTTCGTCCGGCCTCGCTTTAGTGTCGACGAAAGCGAGCATGAAAAGTTTGCACAGGAGTGGTGTTACGCCTAGGTAGATGTGGGCCCATTTGCATGACAAGAACCCAGAAAGTACCGCAGACAAGACATTGATTCATAACCTAGTTGTGAAATTCAGAAGAGAGGATCGTGGCGGACGTATAGATGTAGCGTCCTTCATGCACTCGCTAGATGAACATAATTACAGTTGGTGGTCCGAGAAAGATGCAAGTAAGTGTTAGCACATATGTTTAGTGTTGGTTTATTTGAATGTTAATCACTTTAAATGTTTGTTCTAATTAAATGACCATTTTGCAGGGAATGCAGCTAAGCTTGGTCTTGTCTTGTTTGTGCACCCTTTTTCGCTGACGCTCGTTAAGATGTTTCTTTATGTAGTGCTCATTGATAGCACTTACAAGACGAACATGTACAAGATGCCTCTAGTAGAGTTCATCGGAGTGACGTTGTGTGGCAAGAACTTCTGTATAGCGTTCTATTTTGTAGTCAGAGAGGACGAGTCTGCATACACATGGATGCTTACTCAGTTGATGAAGGTGTTGACCTATCCTCCATATGTGTTTGTCACTGACAATGAGAAGACGCTAGTGAAAGCCCTTTCAGTGGTATATCCTTCTGTACCACATCTTCTATGCCGATGGCATATATGCAGGAATGTGGCTGCCAAAGCGATCAAGATAATGAATGTTGACGCTGAGAGAGCCGAGAGAATAGTGTATAGGTGGAATCGAATAGTTTACGCCTCCACTATCACGGAGTACGATGAACAGTGCAGAAAATTATTACACTCTTACGGCGCCAACAACCCTTTCGTTGTGTACTTAAATACGGCATGGCTAAGTCAGCGTGAGAAATTTTGTGATGTATAGGTTAAAAGATTCATGCATTTCGGTAACACATCTACCAATAGGTTAGCTTAACTTAAATTGTCAACATGTTTTATCGTTTGTATTGTTAGGCTACCCATTTATCTGTAACTAATTATCTTTCAATCTATAGGGTGGAGAGCGCCCACTCAGCTCTAAAGTTTTGGCTTCATACATCCACTAGATCTCTAGACACATGCTTCAACAGCATACATAGATTCATCGAAGGGCAACACTTCCACATTAAACAAGACTTCAAGTTTTCAATTGATAGAAGGGTTTCGGAAGACCAGGAAGTCCCATTTTTGTTTCTGGTCAATCAAGTGAGCCTTAAATGCCTGGAAATACTCTAGAATCAGCTAAGACACGGTCATTGCGATATTGATCACACAACGTCCTACGAAGATGTTTGCGCGTTTACTTCAACAATGGGATTACCATGCGCGTTTCGTATGTATCAGTACATTCAAGCCGGTTTGAATATACCAGTTGAAGAAGTGCATATCTTCTGGCGGACACTCAGGTATGACCAACAGCAAGAGTTTGAAGCACAACTTCAAACATGCGATGAGTCGTACACCACAGAGTAACAGCTATCGTGTGTAGGTATTTGGTATGAGGATCTGTCTGGGTGGTTTGATCCTACGATCATCGAACAAGCGTTCAACGCGTGGAAGCCAATATGGGAGCCCCAGGATGATCACACTGGTTTACAGCCCCCAGAGGTGAAGGTGCCTAAGGGTAGGCCCACTAACAAAAAAAAAGAAGAGACCAAACACTAGGGACAAGTCCGAGCATGAGCATTTAGGTCTTGGAAACCGTGGTCTGCCCCTACAACGTTCATAGTCTCAGCGACGCTCTACAGCACCCGAAAGTCAAAGCTATTGTAGTCCGACAATGGAACACAGTTAATCAATGTGAAGGTCATCTGAGCGAATGAGTCAAACTGCAGAAGGACCAACGATGCAAGAAAATCCACCGCAACCACATTTAGCACCACCAACATACTGGAGCCCATGGAACTCCTCTCCGTATTGGAATGAATTTGATGAGAAATCACTTGATTATATTACAGGTTATAGGGAAATAGTAGGCGATGGAAACAGTGGTTTTCGAGCTATTGCAGATTTCGTTTACAATGATGAAAACCAATGGAAAGCGGTTAGACGTGCATGCCTTGATGACCTGGAGAGTAGAAGAGATTGGTGGTTGGGTAAATGTGAACGGGACTGGTATGAAAGACAGTATGCACGACTGAATTGGTTCGCAGACTCATTTGCACCAACGCGACATTGGATTGAAATTCTCGATCTTGGTCTTATCTTGTCGACTGTTTACAACATTGTGCTTATAAGTTTTGCAAAAGGTGTACGTAGTAAGGCATCAGGCTTGGTCGCACTACCATTACGTGATGATCGGGGGTTGGGTCATCCAGTAGCAGAGGTCTATATTGCATGTGTCAGTGGGCAATCTCATTTCATTAGAGTGCAAACAGTAAAAAATTGTCCGGTCCCATGCATGAATCCCATGTGGCGATGCTGACATGAACCCGCGGTTACACATTATGTGGATTCGTACATGGCGCACTACGATCACCGGATAACATTGTTTCCCTCAGTTGATGCACCAATATCAATGGTTTTAGAAGATTAGATAAATATTTGAATAGTATAGTGTTCTAACTTCTCTTTTCATTTGTAAGCATTATTAAAACAATCGAAAGACATTCATCAACTTAATTCATGCTTCAGTTCATTTGCCAGTCATCATAATTTTACAACATAGCGAACGCACACATTAATCAGAAGCCTGGATATGCAATATACTTTATCTAATAAAAAAAATCAACGTTCATACAGTCTGTTCCAAAGCTAGTGTGATAATGCTTCCTTAGCTAAAGATCCATACAGATCAAGACTTCAAAGTGTGCAGTACATGACGACGACAAACATGAACTGCTTTATCGTGATGATCTTCTACTAGGCTACAAGAGTGATGAGGAAAGACTAAAGAAGATCAAGACTTCAAAGTGCGCAGTAGATGACGACGGCAAACATGAACTGCTTTATCTTGACGATCTTCTACTAGACTGCAAGAGTGATGAGGAAAGACTAAAGAAGATCAAGACTTCAAAGTGTGCAGTACGTGACGACGGCAAACATAAACTGCTTTATCTTAACGATCTTCTACTAGACTGCAAGAGTGATGAGAAAAGACTAAAGAAGATCAAGACTTCAAAGTGTGCAGTACATGACGATGGCAAACATGAACTGCTTTATCTTGACAATCTTCTACTAGACTGCAAGAGTGATGAGGAAAGACTAAAGAAGATCAAGACTTCAAAGTGCGCAGTAGATGACGACGGCAAACATGAACTGCATTATCTTGACGATCTTCTACTAGACTACAAAAGTGATGAGGAAAGACTAAAGAAGATCAAGACTTCAAAGTGCGTAGTAGATGACGACGGCAAACATGAACTGCTTTATCTTGATGATCTTCTACTAGACTGCAATAGTGATGAGGAAAGACTAAAGAAGATCAAGACTTCAAAGTGTGCAGTACGTGACGACGGCAAACATAAACTGCTTTATCTTGACGATCTTCTACTAGACTGCAAGAGTGATGAGGAAAGACTAAAGAAGATCAAGACTTCAAAGTGTGCAGTACATGACGATGGCAAACATGAACTGCTTTATCTTGACGATCTTCTACTAGACTCCATGTCTCACGTACGACAGTATAACAACGATATAATTTAGAGAATTCTTTTTAGACACAACGAGATCGGTTTGTCATCGGAGATTGCTCAAAAAATGTATTTTTTAAACAAACAGTACACATCTTTGAAACATATTTTCAGGACTTCAAAAGCAATACTACTTCGGTGTGTCATACTACGACAACTGATGCCCGAAATGCATTCCACAATCCTCAAGCAGTCCATGTCTCACGTATGACAGTATAACAACGATATAATTTAGCGAATTCTTTTTATACACAACGAGATCGGTTTGTCGTCAAAGATTGCTCAAAAAATGTATTTTTTTTAACAAACAGTACACATCTTTAAAACATATTTTCAGGACTTCAAAAGTGATACTACTTCGGTGTTTAATACTACGACAGCTGATGCCCGAAATGCATTCCACAATCCTCCAGCAGTTCATGTCTCACGTACGACAGTATAACAACGATATAATTTAGCGAATTATTTTTAGACACAATGAGATCGGTTTGTCGTCGAAGATTGCTCAAAAAATGTATTTTTTAAACAAACAGTACACATCTTTGAAACATATTTTCAGGACTTCAAAAGCGATACTACTTCGGTGTTTCATACTACGACAACTGATGCCCAAAATGCATTCCACAATCCTCAAGCAGTCCATGTCTCACGTACGACTGTATAACAACGATATAATTTAGCAAATTCTTTTTAGACATAATGAGATCGGTTTGTCGTCGGATATTGCTCAAAAAATGTATTTTTAAACAAACAATACACATCTTTGAAACATATTTTCAGGACTTCAAAAGTGATGCTACTTCGGTGTTTCATAGTTAAACAACATTATTCACACGCCATTTGGCATAATGTTACAACTTAGTCAACACACACATCATTTAAAATCATAGAACAATTAACAAGTCTGTTGACTACCAGTACATGACATCCAAAAGTGGTTGTACTAATCAAGTCGGGGGATGTCGTCTCCTCGTACTAGCCTTGTAGCGTGCAATGCATTCTCTACGGTCTGCCTCAGCCCTGCTTCGTATTACATCAGGGTCTTCGAAGTCTGAATCATCTTCATACTTCACAAGAATCCTAACTCTTTCCATTATCTCTCCAAGGTCTAAGTAGTTCTGTAACATCATGTGTACGTCTGCATCGGTTAGTATATCAACGATAGAGTCGTTGTACATATCTTGGTCCATCCTAAGATAGACAATGGAAAAGACGTTGAGCTGATGATTATCAAAACGTGATCTGACAATTTGATTTAATGACGAAGTTAGATGGTTAACACTTCTTGGAGTTCTAATTTCTATATCGATCACTGCCCATCCCGGAGCACGTTGGAACCGTGCTCCGTATTCATTGAGTGCGGTGTAATGGTTCACGTGAATTGCAAAGGGAATTGACATCCTAATGACATAAACAAGAATGAATTATTTAAAAAGCAAATAAACAAATATTAAACATACAATAATCACACCAGTTTAAGCATTAGTACAAAATGTTCAAACAACAACATAAGCTACTAAGTCTAAAAACATCCAGACCCACCCCCACCATACCCACCCCCACCATCAGCACGTCCTCCCCTGCCATCGCCATGTCCTCCCCTCCCATCACCACGTCCTCCCCTCCCATCACCAGGTTGTCTCGTATCATCACCGAGCCCACCATCATCCCCATGACGACGCTCCTGCTCCATGTGCCTATGGTATATACCCTCCCCTCTAGGCCTAAGCCCTCTGGTGCGATGCCCCGCGAAGTACCACTCCATGCCAACAAGAGGCTGGTTAGTGTTCCTGTGACGTGTGGGCTAATCAGGTGTGGTCGGGATATTAAGCCGGCAATACTCAAAGGCCATCTCCAGCCTATCAGCCGCCAAGGTGGGGAAGCCGGTGGGCCAGCTCGGGTTGTTCTCCGGTGCAAGGCTCAAGATAAGCTGAGCTGTCACATCCCAATACTGTAGTAAAGTATAAATTTCACGTTAGTATTTAAAAGTAATTACAAAGAATAATTAAATTTAACAACACAAACTATATACCTGGAGCTGATCCTCTCGTCGTGTACTGGGGCCACCATCCGCTCCAAGGGGACGCACTTGAGGATGGGAACGACGCTGGAACCACCGGATGTAATCCGGGTCCATAGCCCATGGCATCTGTGCAGCCGTCAGAGGAAACCTCCATCTCGTGGGCCCCATCGTGTGGTCCTACATGAATGTCCCATAGTCATACGCATCAAGGTATGTCTTCCCGTGCTGGGGACGATAATGGGTGTTAGGTCTGATAGGTTGAGGAGGGATAGTCTGGATGAATCCAAACTGTCGCAGACACCGCTCAGGCATATACGGCTCGACAATATCAAGGAACTGCAACCTGCTATAGAACCAGGAGCGATCGTGTGATACAGTGGTACCCTCATAACCGAACGGCAACCACGTAACCTACATTCCATTTAATGAAAAATAATTAACAACTTAAATGGGAAACAATGTTAGACGATACGACACATTACAACTTTTTACTAAAACAATTGCTAACCAACTCGTACCTTAGTGGAGGACATCGTGTCAATCCGCCCCCTCATGAAACGTAGCCTCTCGTCATCCGTCAAATTCCTCGTGTAACGAGGCCACTTCGCCGCTGCCGGGGAGCACTCATCCCACTCTAAAAGCTGCTCTGGCCTGAACATGGGGAAGTACTCGTATATCCAGCACTGCGGTAACCATACGAAACCATTATACAACATACCCAGACAATAAGTTTACAAAACTGAACGCGTGCGCTCGTTATCAAGTTCTAACCTGAAACAACGTTAAGCAACCAGCCAGCTGACGTGTATCCACCCAGGAAGCGATACCCGAGCTGTCAGTACAGATATGCCAGTGTCCCAGCCCCTTATGCATACATGTTGACCCTACTAGGGTCGTGAATGGGCCAGTAGGATGAGGGCATAACACGATCCCCGCCCTTGTCGATGATCAATGAGTGGGTGACCAAGTACCAGAGGTACGCCGTCGTCTCCTGTAGTGGTGTACTGTAAGGACCACCACAAGTGTCGTGAAGAGCTCGGTAACGTATCTAGCTCTTCTCTAGGAACCTACACTCCATCAGCTCCTTCTTGTCCGCCGAGCCAAATAGCTGTAGGAAGTGGGGGATAAGAATGTGCAGCGGTGGGGCCGCATCACCTACCCGAGCATTGGCGTCGTCGGGAATGTAGGAAATCGCCATGCCAGTGATGGGGATATCCAAGATGTGGTAGACGTCGTGGAGAGTAATAGTCATCTCTCCGAATGGCATGTGAAAGGAGTTTGTGTCAGGCTGCCATCTCTCCACGAACGCTGAAAGGAGCGCAAGGTCAAAACAACCATGCGCTATGTCGGCAAGATGCCCGAGTCCGCTCGCCTCAACCGCCGCTCGAGACTCTGCGTGCCTCAGTGTACTCGGAGTCCACACCTCCAAATACTTTGCCCTAGGCTTGAAGCTAAGGCATCCCTTCTCCTGTTGAATATTTGTAATTTATTTCACACTATACTAACCATTTCCTAAACAATCTAAAATTTTATAAAATCTATTACCAGAAGGGAAACATACCACTCCTCGCCACACGTCAAGCGCGACGTGACCACCGAAGCTCGGGATCAAACTCGTATCGTAGGGGCCACCGGGGCACAGGAGTCCGTCCTAGCAACCAAACATCATCAGCTGGCATCTGCGCCGCCTCCTCTCCCGGACCATGTAGTGAGGACCTGCGACGAATGCCCGACATACGTCTACCCTCATAATCAGCACCCGGCTCATCTACGTCCACGTCATCATCTTCATTGAAATACCCCGAACTTAAATATGGTGATTATAATATTTTAATATGGTATTTAAGGGCCTAATAGTGCCTAATTAATTTTGGTAGGAAAGTAAATCCAAAAGAAATGAGAAAAACGCTTAGAAAGCGGAAAACGCTAAAATAAGCGTTAAATAGCCATAGGAGGTATGAGACCTCGGTTATAGTATCGTAAGGATTCCTAAAGCTTATTCATGCCTAATTAGTATACGGGAACGATTCCCGAAGAAAACAGATCCGAATAATGTATTAAAACGCTAATAGAGCTTTAGCGCACGTTTTTCGAGAAAACCCGAAAACGTGATTTTAAGAGGTCAAACGAACCCGCAAAAATTATAAATCATTAAATAACTGTTATTAAGCACTAACGGACTTAATAACCGATCAAAAGAAACGAGAAAATTCCGGAAAACGGGCCCGGTTAATGAATAGTATCAAAACTGGGTAAAATAACGAGCGTTTCTGTAAAAGACGAAAAACGCTCCAGCCTGTAACAGTTATGTGGGCCGGTTTTTAATTGTGAGACAGCCCTCTCACATACCTAATAAGCTAGAAATAAAAAGGAAGAAAGAAAGAAAAGTAGAAAAGCAACCCCACCCTCTCTCTCCTCTCTCATTTCTCTTTCTTCCTTCTCTTTCCTCTCTTTCTTCTTCCTCCATCGTTTTTTTCTCCCCTCTGGTTGCAGCCGATTCCTTCCTCCTCCCATGGCTACTCTATCTCCTTCTCCATGCTCTATCTTCATTTGAGCTCCAAATGTAAAAATAATTTCACATTTGTAATCCCCTTATCCTCCTCTATCATTCCCTCTTTTCAAAATTCAAAAAGGATGAGTTTCATCTCCATGGGTTTTCCCCATTTGAAGAGAAAAGCACACCATTATGGAGCTTGGAGTCTCCTCTTCCCAACAAGGTAAAAATCTCCATAAAAGATTCAAGTTTCTCCACCTTCCTTTGGTAGCCGATTTTTGGCCCTTTGTAATGCCTTATTTTTCTCTCTCTTTTGAGCATCAACTTCACCTAGCAATGGTGGTGGATTCTCCTTCTTGAACCAAGGGCTAAAACCCCTCCTAAAGCACTCCAAAGGTAAACCCTAGAATTTGTATTTTAAACACTTCAATGAACTAGCATAAATCTAAGGGTTAGTGTATTAATTATACTTGTCTTTGTGTGCTTGGGTGATGGGAATGGAGTTTGGCAACTCCATTCCCCACAAAACCGATTTGGGACAAGAAAGAGAGGAGAATGAGAAATGGAAAAGAAATGAAGGAATCAAAAGCTCAAGGTAAGAGCTCCTTCCTAATGCTTAATTTAATGCATTAGTGTAATGGGAATGAGTAAACAAATAAAAGAACCTAAACTATTGCACTAGTATCGTAGTTGTGGATGTTTGAGTAGTTGTGAGCAAAAATGTGGATTTGTAGGCCTTAGAGCCAAATGAATGGTGTATGTGTATTAGTATGCTATTTGAGGAAGTAATGATGTGTTGGTATTGTGGTTGAGGAAATATGGGTGTATTGAGATTTTGTATGAACCTTGTGTGTTGGTAGGACCCTTGTTGGGTGTGGCTAGCTTTAGGTTGAATTTGATGAGAAAGGATATGTGTGGATAAGTAAGGAAAGTAGGTGAACCATGGTGAAATTTTAGTAGGAATTGTGTATTAAGAATGACTCGGTGAATGGGAGAACCAAGGTGTGTATTGGAGTTAGTAAGGGTGCTTAGTAACCATGGATTGGTACTTGTAGTATAAGGGTGTAGGAGTGTAAAACCTGTAGCAAACAGCTTATGGAATGCATCGGAGAAACTAGGAAAAAATTAGAGTATAAGATTGAGTGGAATGAATGTTGGACTTGGGTATAGGTATTGTGCTTGCTTGGAAATGTATTTGGGATGTTAGACGTGGTATTGGTAGAAGAAGTATTGAATGGTATAAGTGGAAGTAAAAATCTGTAGCGTTGGAGGAAAGGAAATTGGCATGAGTGCTGAGATGTAGTAAAGGAAAGTTATGTAAGTGGGTCTAGAAATGAGTAAGGTATTTGGTGGGTGAACCAAGGCAATTTTGAGGGCCTAGTTAGTGCTAAATCATGTGGGATTACATGTAGGAAGATTGGGAAAGAAATGGGTAAAGTAGGGAACTGAAAACAGATTTTAAAACTGAAGTACTGGGCCGGACCGACCTTGGGACCGAACTTGCAAGGTCGGTCGAGCCCAGAATCACAAAGACGGAAACCTTCTGGAATGGACCGGACTTGCGACCGGACTTGCAAGTTTGGTCGAACCAGAAAATTTTTCCGTCTGAAACCTTCTGGAATGGACCAGACTTGCGACCAGACATGCAAGTTCGGTCGGACCAGAAAATTCTCCCGTAATGAGAGCTAATGGAATGGACCGGACTTGCGACCGGACTTGCAAGTTCGGTCGAGTCAAAAACTAAAAAAAAATTTATTATATGATTATAGTAATCATATGTATATATATATATATATATATATATATATATATATATATATATATATATAGCCTATATACATATATGCATATATATGTAATAGTACGCTATAAATGAAGTAGTAAAGGTAAGAAAGTAAGTATATGAGTAGGAAAACAAGTATGAAAAGTAATCAAGTTGAGAGTATGAGAACATTAAGTACACCGGGATAACGGGGTAAGTACGGGAGTAGTAATTATTTGTGTATCGTAAGAGTATAGTATTAATAACAATGTTGGAACATTATCAGTGGAACACGTGTGAACCAAGGAACGAGGGAACACATGGTAGAGCTAACCCCGGTGAAAGGTATGATTTTCTCATGCCCCGTATGCTAACCGAGTTACGTTGACTTGTGTGCTGTATGCCGGCTAATCAAGACTAAAGCATGAAAACGGTTTATTGCCTTTCATTGTATGTCTTGTTGTATGTTGTGTGAGCTAACCCTTCTTGATTGATTATGTGGCTTCATTTAGTGTGTAGATCGACTCATAGATGAGTCCTGGTGTGTAGTGACTCGTAGTGAGAGTCATGTGTGAACTAGTGGAACTGTAGCAACGCACTAAACCAACGAATCAATAAACGATAACGTAAACCAATGAACTCACTAGAATGTGAGGGAGTGTACGGGAGTAATAACCTCCCGATAATGGTAGGAGAACCGAAACGAATGATCGCAAACAATAAGTAGTGGAAGTATATAAGTAACCTCTATTAGAGGAACTAAGCTTGGTGCAAGACATGAACCAAGAGGGTAGTAAAGAATGATGAGGGACCTCCAAACCCCTTAGCAATTAGTCGACCCATTATGAGAGGACCCGACTGATGTAAGTATGTCCCGAACATGAGAGTATTCGATACGTTGGGGAAACCCTTAAATCTGAGGATACTAGTCGGTTGTAATTCCCTAAGCTAGTAGAGGTTATCAAGAGAGATACTTCTAGGTAATCCATGAGATCGTATTATATTCTGAGAGAAGAGTGTTAGGAATTTGAGTAGTCCGGTAAGAACGGGCATTGAGTATTTGAGGAGCTAAGCGTATAGCCCTCGTATTGTAGGTCCGGCGGCGAGTCTTGTGTATGACTCCGCCCAGAGGCCAAGTAATGAGTATTGAGTATTGCGTACGTATGAGTAAAGTAATGAGTATTGAGTGAGAAGCGAGTATGAGTATGTAATGAGTACCGAGTATCGAGTATGTGTGAGTAAGCAGTGAATATTGAGTACGTATGAGTAAGTATGGAGTATTGAGTAGTGAGTATGCACGAGTATAGTAACGAGTACAGGGTGAGGATCGTGTACAAGTAAGGTATTGAACATGGAGTGACGAGCATGCAAGAGTAAGGAGTGAGTACGAGTAGGGTAACGAATAACGAACACAGTACGAAAGGGTAATGAATAAGTAACTAGTACGAACGGTTGACTATCGAATTGTCTTCCTTAGTAAGTATTGAACCTTATGTGTAGGTAGGTATTGTTGAATGTATTATTGTAGCATGAGTATGTATGTATGCATGTAAAATGAACTCCATGTTTATCCGACCCAAAGTAGTCGGCGTACCGCGGTTAGCACGTGGTATATGCGAAATTCATATTCAGCGTAAGCTGACCCCCTAGGGGGAACGTTTTTAGTGTGCAGGTACTCGAAGCTGACCGCCGTTCGAGAGAGTAGGACGGGGACTGCTATGTAAGCATGGGTAGTCGTATAATAGGGATTGTATTTGTAATGTATTGGGAAATTGGGAGTTCCAAACTGTATCGGTAATTTAAGGATGGTAGTAGACTCGGTATAGTATTGTATTGGAGTTGTAATCAAATTATGGTTGAGTATGCAATGGGAAGTATTGTATCGTGTAGAGTACTCGGTATGTTCATATTCATCAGACCGATAGTATGTAGGATTGTAACTCGCCTTGTTAGTCACATGGGGGACTAACGGCATTGTACACCCGCCGTTGAGTAAGTAATATCCGCTGCGAAGGTAAGTATTGTACGGTAATGACGGTATTAGCGGTAGGGGTGTTACAAAAAGTGGTATCAGAGCGAAGTATTGCTCTGATGGATGAAATACCGAGTTTAGGAAAATACCGAGTTAGGAATTAGAAACTTAGGGCTAAGGGTTGAGTGTTAGCGTGAGAGGTACGCTAGATAGGAACTTCCGCGTGAACCGGAAACCTACAACAACCATACCCCGCCCTCTGCAACCCACGGTATTAAGTTGGGAGAATAACGCCAGAGAGATGGAAAGACCTCTCACACTCGGGTAACACCCGATCTGGCAGTTGAAAGTAAACCTGAATAGAAAAAGAACCTGTCATACGGTAGAGTCCAAGAATTGGAAGTCCCGAAGACGGTTCCCGTTGAATGACAAGGACCGCACTTAATGGTGGAGAAATGAGGATCCTAAACACAAGGATAATGGAATCTATGGCACCATGGGGCGACAAGCTTCGCAGTCGCGAGAACCATGAGTAGCCAGCAAGAAGAGAAGCACAATCGCGCAATAAATCAAGGAAGATAGAGTAACGAACCCTAGACAAGAAAGTCTACGGACTGTAATGTTCGATAATACCAACAACGGTATGCAAACCGACTAAGGAATTAGTCGAGGTTGGATTAATACCAAACCTACAAGCTAAGAGGTAATAATAACCGAACAAACATGGTTTGGATAGCTATGAAAGTGTTCATAGAACTTACACCTATAGGACCACAAAATGGTTCCTAAGGATAAGCCAAGTCTCGTTAACCACAGTGAAGGTGTGAGACACCCGGACTGACGACAACCATGTCAAGTATACTGACAAGCGACTCAGGAGATCGATCACCAAGATCAAAAGATCAAATAAAGACCTAATAAAACCACCAATTATGGATGGAAACGATACCGTAACTGGTATACGTTAACTGAAAAACAACCTACCCGCGCACTTGCCTAGGGCAAGTGCAGCAACTACAAGACGGTTAGAAGACTTTTAACAACCCGCAATTACTTGTTAAAGTACCGCTATGACAAATGGAGCAAATATAGGACTACCAATCCTAAGGACCAAATAATGAAACCTCGGGGAGGCCTAATGGCCCGACCATGGTATTAAGAGTATACCGGTCAGCAAGAAGCTGAACATGGTCCAGACCTCAGACATGGCAATGCCATGAAGAATTCTTTTCACACCGAACTATTATTTCAAATACCCAAAAATTTTCTTTCAAAACCACGAACCTTTCTTTTAAACCTTGGATTTTTAAAACCAAACCGACGGAACTACGGTGAGTATCATAGGATGATACAAGAGGAGTTGACAATAGAACACTTCACCTAGGCGTGTGACGAACACTACGAGTGTACCCAAATACGGGATGTGGGATGACCGCACTCCGAAGGAGCTTGCGGGCCCGACAAATAGTCAGGTAAGTGGTAACGTATCAACATGGTACCCCACGTAAGTATACATGTAGTGTGCGAAACACGGGAAGTAGTCAACTCTGTTCTACGGACCATAAGTAAATTCGAAACAAAACAGTTGGACACCTCAACCGAACAAAGGAAACTCGGATAAGCTACAAGCTAAGGAGGCAGAAACTCACTTCAGGAGAACCATTAAGAGTTGAAAGTGCAAGAAGCACTAACAACGGGATAAGACATTGGATATGTCTCGAGGATATTAAGGTAAAGCTTGATAACTGGAAGGAATACCCAGTCTAAATACAAGGAGGCAAATGTCTAACATTAACACACCAGTGTTTAATGAACGGGATAGAATTCCCAAAACAACTACCACAACACACAGGGTGATCATATAAGGTACTGAGGAATACTATTCATCACCAAAGGGAATATCAAACCCGTTGTAACAGAAGAGAAAACACCAATGGTCTACCCTAAGAATGGGAGACGCTATAACCCCCAACGGAGAACTCAGATCCGGAACCGCAAGGTGGGATAACAAGCAGGACACACTCATAAATATCAACCAGATGCAATAACACACTCAAAAATACCCAGGAGCAATCCATAAAGGGGTATCAAGTCAATACAGTCAAACAAAATGTTGTGCTAAGAACACCACAACTGGAACGAACATTCGGCTAGAACACCGAAGGGATCCCACTTGACAGGGGATACCCCAAATTAATAAATGGTATCGATCAATACCAAGATACAAAAGGGCCTTAAACAAATGGAAGCGTGATGCGACGATTTTATCATGGAGCCAGTATCACCTCCAGCTCAGCGATAGCTTACAAAGAAGTAACCACTGGGGAACAGCCTACGACGAGCAGAGCTCTAGGCAACATGGCTAGTAAGCCATGAAACCGTTACCACACAACCCAACGGTTGCAAAACCAACGTGAACTATATGGAAAGTGGTCAAGGATGACACCGATAAAAGAGTAACAACCAATAATGGAGGATCCCCTCATAAATGTGAGACCGCAAGAGCGGTGAACACATGGATCCCAAGAAGGGGATACCATCAGTAACTGTCGGGAAATATATCCCTTTCAAAACTACTAATGTAGTCAGGCTTGAGCATATAATTCTTGCCAAGCAATGTGAAATAAGCTTCAACAGCAATTGTTGACAACCAAGGAGTAACCGGTTATAAAACCAATGATGCTCAGGGAGCTCAGAAGAATAAAGGAATACCATATTCGGTATTGCCAAATACATGGGGAACCACTGTATAAATGATAGAAATGCATGAGCTGAAGCTAGCAACAGCAGAGGCCATGTAAACCAATACTGTGGAATCAGTAAGAACATGGTACGCATCAGGTGACCAATATATGCAAATAATCACCCAATATTATGGAGTTGTTAATACAAGATGGTAGACAGACCGGGCAACAAGCCAGAAGTCTGCACCAAATAATGAAGCACCACCTGGAAGGAGTAACGATCATTCATATTGCGACCTCATAAGAGAGTTACTGTCAAGAGTTTACGCCTCTGCACTCTGTAGGACTGAGTGTTTTGGTATTGCATTTGTGCAGTTAATGATCAAGTGGGATAGCTAGGAATATGGAAAATGTAAATCATGGTAAATTCTTCCTTTCACCAGTGAACATGGCATAAGCCAGCTAAGCAAAAGCTTAGAAACAAACCGTGCGGCCTAAGGCCAAAGAAGCACGAAGAGTGTGAAACACACCAACAATCACAAGATGTGAATTCCATTGGAATAAAGGTGAAAGGAGACTTAAGAAAGTCACGAGGACTGACGCATTGAAAATGCAAGGTCATACAAGTAAAGAATACTTGTGATGAACCAGAGAAACTGGTGTAATTTGGAAGCTACTAACAATAGAGGGAGCACTACAACTAAGTAGTGACTTAACCTCAACCGACAATAAGTCGGAGGAACCAAGTGAATGATCACTACAAAACACATCATTATGTATATAGATTGCCAGAGAGCTGGTTACAATCTAAAACTCATTGAGTTCACGCACGGTAAAAGAATACCACGCGAGATGGAACAAACCTTATTCCCACAATAAAAGGGATAAAAGGGTGATGTATAGCACATGTAGATAACAAGAAGGGCGAATAACCCAAGTTATCAGGGTCGCACAGCAGAAGCTAGTGGGCCCAAATTCTAAGTGAAAGACAGCTAGTGAATAAAAGGTTAATCATCAAGCCATTTAGGCTAGAACCGAACCCGATTAAGAGTTAAATAAACTCCGATGAAAATTCTTGATGCAGGGACTAACCGGTAGTACAGTTAAGACCCATTGATCAAGGAAACCGCATGGAAGCTGAACCACTCCACGACGGCTGAATGCCTTCGACCAATGTTCAATATTGACACATGGTAGATTACGTGGGCGTAATCCCTTTTAAGGGGGGTAGAGCGAAAACCGCGAAATGTATGTTTTACGTGATAGGTGCGTAAACTACAATGCGCATAGCGCAAAAGAATTCGTTTTGATGGTCGATACTTATGTTACATAAACATTTGTATTCACTCATCGTGTAATTGTAGTTATTTGAGAAGTAAGTATAGGAAAAGGAGTAGAGAAACTCCAGGGGAATGAGAACCCCGATTGGTAATAGTATGGGGAATGAGTATATATGGGAGACTCGAGGAGTATAAATTGGTACGGAACCGATGTATGTAATGAGTATGAATCGGCATACAACCGATGTATTTTATGAGTATAAATTGAAGTATAGCAAGTTAATGGGATATTATACCCATGAATTTCTTAAGTATAGTAGTTGGAGAAGATGTAGTAATAAGTGATGAGATGATTAGTAAATAGGTAATTGAATCATACAAATGGGAAATGTATGTGTGTGATTATGAGTAGCAAGATTAAAAAGATAGAAAACGAAATAATGTTTGACAATCTGTCTGTTTGTATTGAGGTGGGAAGTGGAACTTGATTTGCTAGTGATCAAGGGAAGCCGAACACAAATTGGGGTGGAAGGATAATTCAACACCAATGCTGATCACATTGGGGTTGAAGGACTCTGGAAGCTCCCTTAAGTGGCCACAGTAATAACACTAACACTAGTAATAGGTATAATCATCATAAATGGTATTTGAGAGATGTATGCAAGTTTTCAAAATGAATTTCCAAAACTAATTTGGTACAATGTTTTCTTCAAACTTGAGAATGAGGATCGGTTTTAAAACCGCTCCCACGGGCGCTAGTGGATCTTCCATGCCTAGGCACGGGTATCCGGTCGAAACCATAGGAGGTGAAGCTATTTTTGAGTCTGTGGAAGTGTAGAGTAGTTTGAAACCACTACACCGTTCGTGTGGTGACAGTGCGTGTTTTATATTTTTCCAAAGGCACTGGGGCAGCGTAGTCCTGAGTAAGTATGAGTAAGTATGCGTAAGTATGAGTAAGTAAGTATGAGTAAGTGCCTGAGGATCTCTATATGTGCAAATGAATTTGATCTGAACCAAAGGACCGTAGAGCCAGAAAGCGTAAGTGCTCAAGTCATGACGGCCGTGAACCAGAAAGCGTAAGTGTTCAAACGTGACCGGTACCTGAGGGATCACTCGCCATGGGGGAGGATGGTACCTAATTGTCTGCAGATGGACCCCCTTGGAGAGAAGTAAAACGGATATTTTTGATTGCTATGCATGCAGTGACATGCTGTTTGGATGTGTAGTATGCATCATGTCAGACATTTGGAGTTTGACAAGTTTTATGTAGAGGTTATAACCTTAGCATAGAATATTTATACAAGTAAAAATATTAGATTCACCAACTTTGAGGGCAAAGTTCTTTAAGGGGGGTAGATTGAAATACCCCGAACTTAAATATGGTGATTAAAATATTTTAATATGGTATTTAAGGGCCTAATAGTGCCTAAGTAATTTTGGTAAGGAAAGTAAATCCAAAAGAAATGAGAAAAACGCTTAGAAAGCGAAAAACGCTAAAATAAGCGTTAAATAACCATAGGAGGTACGAGACCTCGGTTATAGTATCGTAAGGATTCCTAAGGCTTATTCATGCCTAATTAGTATACGGGAACGATTCCTGAAGAAAACGGATCCGAATAATGTATTAAAACGCTAATAGAGCTTTAGCGCACGTTTTTCAAGAAAACTCGAAAACGTGATTTTAAGAGGTCAAACGAACCCGCAAAAATTATAAATCATTAAATAACTATTATTAAGCACTAACGGAAGCTTAATAACCGATAAAAATAAAGAAACGAGAAAATTCCGGAAAACGGGCCCGGTTAATGAATAGTATCAAAACTGGGTAAAATAATGAGCGTTTCTGTAAAAGATGAAAAACGCTCCAGCCTGTAACAGTTATGTGGGCCGGTTTTTAATTGTGAGACAGCCCTCTCACATACCTAATAAGCTAGAAAGAAATAAAGGAAAGAAAGAAAGAAAAGTAGAAAAGCAACCCCACCCTCTCTCTCCTCTCTCATTTCTCTTTTCTTCCTTCTCTTTCCTCTCTTTCTTCTTCCTCCATCGTTTTTTTTCTCCCCTCTGGTTGCAGCCGATTCCTTCCTCCTCCCATGGCTACTCTATCTCCTTCTCCATGCTCTATCTTCATTTGAGCTCCAAATGTAAAAATAATTACACATTTGTAATCCCCTCATCCTCCTCTATCATTCCCTCTTTTCCAAATTCAAAGAGGATGAGTTTCATCTCCATGGGTTTTCCCCATTTGAAGAGAAAATCACACCATTATGGAGCTTGGAGTCTCCTCTTCCCAACAAGGTAAAAATCTCCATAAAAGATTCAAGTTTCTCCACCTTCCTTTGGTAGCCGATTTTTGGCCCTTTGTAATGCCTTATTTTTATCTCTCTTTTGAGCATCAACTTCACCTAGCAATGGTGGTGGATTCTCCTTCTTGAACCAAGGGCTAAAACCCTCATAAAGCACTCCAAAGGTAAACCCTAGAATTTGTATTTTAAACACTTCAATGAACTAGCATAAATCTAAGGGTTAGTGTATTAATTATACTTGTCTTTGTGTGCTTGGGTGATGGGAATGGAGTTTGGCAACTCCATTCCCCACAAAACCGATTTGGGACAAGAAAGAGAGGAGGAGGAGAAATGGAAAAGAAATGAAGGAATCAAAAGCTCAAGGTAAGAGCTCCTTCCTAATGCTTAATTTAATGCATTAGTGTAATGGGAATGGGTAAACAAATAAAAGAGCCTAAACTATTGCACTAGTATCGTAGTTGTGGATGTTTGAGTAGTTGTGAGCAAAAATGTGGATTTGTAGGCCTTAGAGCCAAATGAATGGTGTATGTGTATTAGTATGCTATTTGAGGAAGTAATGATGTGTTGGTATTGTGGTTGAGGAAATATGGGTGTATTGAGATTTTGTATGAACCTTGTGTGCTGGTAGGACCCTTGTTAGGTGTGGCTAGCTTTAGGTTGAATTTGATGAGAAAGGATATGTGTGGATAAGTAAGGAAAGTAGGTGAACCATGGCGAAATTTTAGTAGGAATTGTGTATTAAGAATGACTTGGTGAATGGGAGAACCAAGGTGTGTATTGGAGTTAGTAAGGGTGCTTAGTAACCATGGATTGGTACTTGTAGTATAAGGGTGTAGGAGTGTAAAACCTGTAGCAAACAGCTTATGGAATGCATTGGAGAAACTAGGAAAAAATTAGAGTATAAGATTGAGTGGAATGAATGTTGGACTTGGGTATAGGTATTGTGCTTGCTTGGAAATGAATTTGGGATGTTAGACGTGGTATTGGTAGAAGAAGTATTGAATGGTATAAGTGGAAGTAAAAATCTGTAGCGTTAGAGGAAAGGAAATTGGCATGAGTGCTGAGATGTAGTGAAGGAAAGTTATGTAAGTGGGTTTAGAAATGAGTAAGGTATTTGGTGGGTGAACCAAGACAATTTTGAGGGCCTAGTTAGTGCTAAATCATGTGGGATTACATGTAGGAAGATTGGGAAAGAAATGGGTAAAGTAGGGAACTGAAAACAGATTTTAAAACTGAAGTACTGGGCCGGACCGACCTTGGGACCGAACTTGCAAGGTCGGTCGAGCCCAGAATCACAAAGACGGAAACCTTCTGGAATGGACTGGACTTGCAAGTTCGGTCGAACCAGAAAATTTTTCCGTCTGAAACCTTCTGGAATGGACCGGACTTGCGACCGGACATGCAAGTTCGGTCGGACCAGAAAATTCTCCCGTAATGAGAGCTACTGGAATGGACCGGACTTGCGACCGGACTTGCAAGTTCGGTCGAGTCAAAAACAAAAAAAAAATTATTATATGATTATAGTAATCATATGTATATATATATATATATGCCTATATACATATATGCATATATATGTAGTAGTACGCTATAAATGAAGTAGTAAAGGTAAGAAAGTAAGTATATGAGTAGGAAAACAAGTATGAAAAGTAACCAAGTTGAGAGTATGAGAACATTAAGTACACCGGGATAACGGGGTAAGTACGGGAGTAGTAATTATTTGTGTATCGTAAGAGTATAGTATTAATAACAATGTTGGAACATTATCAGTGGAACAAGTGTGAACCAAGGAACGAGGGAACACATGGTAGAGCTAACCCCGGTGAAAGGAATGATTTTCTCATGCCCCGTATGCTAACCGAGTTACGTTGACTTGTGTGCTGTATGCCGGCTAATCAAGACTAAAGCATGAAAACGGTTTATTGCCTTTCATTGTATGTCTTGTTGTATGTTGTGTGAGCTAACCCTTCTTGATTGATTGTGTGGCTTCATTTAGTGTGTAGATCGACTCATAGATGAGTCCTGGTGTGTAGTGACTCGTAGTGAGAGTCATGTGTGAACTAGTGGAACCGTAGCAACGCACTAAACCAACGAATCAATAAACGATAACGTAAACCAATGAACTCACTAGAATGTGAGGGAGTGTACGGGAGTAATAACCTCCCGATAACGGTAGGAGAACCGAAACGAATGATCCAAACAATAAGTAGTGGAAGTATATAAGTAACCTCTATTAGAGGAACTAAGCTTGGTGCAAGACATGAACCAAGAGGGTAGTAAAGAATGATGAGGGACCTCCAAACCCCTTAGCAATTAGTCGACCCATTATGAGAGGTCCCGACTGATGTAAGTATGTCCCGAACATGAGAGTATTCGATACGTTGGGGAAACCCTTAAATCTGAGGATACTAGTCGGTTGTAATTCCCTAAGCTAGTGGAGGTTATCAAGAGAGAGACTTCTAGGCTAATCCATGAGATCGTATTATACTCTGAGAGAAAAGTGTTGGGAATTTAAGTAGTCCGGTAAGAACGGGCATTAAGTATTTGAGGAGCTAAGCGTATAGCCCTCGTATTGTAGGTCCGGCGGCGAGTCTTGTGTATGACTCCGCCCAGAGGCCAAGTAATGAGTATTGAGTATTGCGTACGTATGAGTAAAGTAATGAGTATTGAGTGAGAAGCGAGTATGAGTATGTAATGAGTACCGAGTATCGAGTATGTGTGAGTAAGCAGTGAGTATTGAGTACGTATGAGTAAGTATGGAGTATTGAGTAGTGAGTATGCACAAGTATAGTAACAAGTACAGGGTGAGGATCGTGTACAAGTAAGGTATTGAACATGGAGTGACGAGCATGCAAGAGTAAGGAGTGAGTACGAGTAGAGTAATGAATAACGAACACAGTACGAAAGGGTAATGAATAAGTAACTAGTACGAACGGTTGACTATCGAATTGTCTTCCTTAGTAAGTATTGAACCTTATGTGTAGGTAGGTATTGTTGAATGTATTATTGTAGCATGAGTATGTATGTATGCATGTAAAATGAACTCCATGTTTATCCGACCCAAAGTAGTCGGCGTACCGCGGTTAGCACGCGGTATATGCGAAATTCATATTCAGCATAAGCTGACCCCCTAGGGGGAACGTTTTTAGTGTGCAGGTACTCGAAGCTGACCGCCGTTCGAGAGAGTAGGACGGGGACTGCTATGTAAGCATAGGTAGTCGTATAATAGGGATTATATTTGTAATGTATTGGGAAATTGGGAGTTCCAAACTGTATCGGTAATTTAAGGATGGTAGTAGACTCGGTATAGTATTGTATTGAAGTTGTAATCAAATTATGGTTGAGTATGCAATGGGAAGTATTGTATCGTGTAGAGTACTCGGTATGTTCATATTCATCAGACCGATAGTATGTAGGATTGTAACTCGCCTTGTTAGTCACATGGGGGACTAACGGCATTGTACACCCGCCGTTGAGTAAGTAATATCCGCTGCGAAGGTAAGTATTGTATGGTAATGACGGTATTAGTGGTAGGGGTGTTACATTCATCCTCGCAATGACGTGCATCTCGGGTCCCGATCTGTGGAGGTGTAGGCCAAGCAGGACTATCAGACCGCACGACCAGCGTCCCATCGCCGATCAATGACTCGACATCCACATCCTGTTGCTGGTCCAACTCCTACTCGTGCTCCTGCGCCTCCGCCTCCTCCAGCTCATACTCCGCCTACAACCTCTCCTCGCGCGCTCGTAGAAGGTCAACCTCCCTACGCTCCCTGGCCGAAGCATGTGCGTACTGTGTACGCCTCCTCTGTGCAGCAGTAGCGTCGGGACCGCTCATACGGGACTATGATGAACTCTCGCCCCGCTCGGCAGTGGTCTTACCCTTACCCTTACCTAGACCGAACATACCAAGCATACCCTTGCCCTTTCCCGCCATTTGTTGTTTACCTTAGAATTTAGTCATACTATTTTTACAATTAGTCATGACCGGTCGAGGTTAGTCAATACCGGTCATACATGCATTTCCATAGTTCATAAAAATCCAGGAACTGATTAAAACACGCATAATAGAGGTATACAATGACTAAGACGACCAATTATATCACAAAACAACAAAAAACGAGCTTCGACCCTTCCCGATAGCAGGCGCCCGCGCGCCTCGTTCCTCCCCAGCGCCAGCGCCTTCCGCTCCCACCGCCCGCCGGCCACCGCGCACCTGCGCGCCCGTCCCCCTCCGCGTGCCCGCGTGCCTGCCTCTCTTCGCGCGCCCGCGCGCCTGCCTGTCTCTGGGCGCCAGCGCGCCCTCCTTCCTCCCGGCACCTGCGCGCGCTAGTTCCATCCCCCGTTCCCGAATTCGTCTTCTTTTTTTTGCTAAATTTGCTACATTTACTGCTATACTACGCTAAAAAACTATAAATTATGACAGAAAAGAACCTGGTTTTGCAGATCAAACTAGCATAAATGATGAGTTGTGCACCGGCTTTCCTCCCGCTCCCGCTCTTGCTCCCACTCCGATTAACGCTTCTAGAGAGAAGTCAGAGAGAATTCTAGAGAGATAGAGAGTTTGAAATTTTGTGGAGAGATAATAGAGGGTAAATGTGTATATATAGGAGAATTAAGGGTAAGGGGCAAAAGCATAAAGTTTTTTCAATTCCGACTGTGCGAAGTGAAAACACGACTGAGCGTACGAGTTCAGTAATAATAACATGTTTTAATCTACTTGTATGTAACTACTTTCATTTTGTTGCTAATGGGACAGTACATGAATTCTGAAAGCGAACATAAGTTTTATGTAGCGAAGAAGGATTAAATGTTTTTTTAATCCATAAGAGCTAATTTAAGTAATTAGTCATAGTAAAATTGTAAGTCGTGTATATAAGACAGATAATTGTTATTAGTTGTAAGAAATGAAGCTTAATGGTTAGCTCTTTTTGATAGATCATGAGCAAACCCATGTATTCTAGGGGTGTTCTTAAGACAGTAAAAAGAAGATTTAGTAGGTGTTTATGGGTGAGAGAGATTTATCATCTGGCCCTTTATCTTGAATTCCCGCTTAAGGTGGGGAGGTAGAAAAGAAATATTTGGCAATATTTATGATAGGGCTGTTCAAAGAAATTTAGAATTGGACAAGAATGATTTCTCAAGCAGGAGGGGTCCTTATTAAATGTGTGCTTCAAGCTATACCCTGTGTTATAGAGATGATGAAGTTTCCAAATTATTTGGTCAAGGAGATTCAAAGTGCAATTGTTAGATTTTGGTGGGATTGAAGTAATGATGGGAAAGGCCTTTGTTGGCGTAAATGGGAAATTCTTTGTCAAAGAGGGGAAGAAGGTTGGTTAGTTTTTTGTGACTTGTTTTGCTTTAATCATGCTTTCCTTCCTTGTCAATGCTAGCGTGTTTATTAGAGCCTAGAGTTTCTAGTTACTAAAGTCTTCCGTGCTAGATACTTTGCAGATGCTAGTTATCTAGGCACGGGGTTGAGATCTAGACTAAGTACAATTTGGCGCTCTTTGTGGGGCATCTTTGGTTTAGTTAGAGAGGGTGCAACAAGAGTTATCGGGATGGGGCTTGATACAAGGATATTGGATAAATGGATCCTGGGAAAGCATGATAGCTTTACATTCCCCTAGTTCATGTCTAATCTGATGCAAAAGGTTAGGAAAGTACATTGGTTGTTTGATCCCAGGGATAGATAGTGTAAAGGATGAAGCTAAGAAAATCCTTGCAACTGAATTGTGTGGTGAAGAGGGTAGAGATAGTTGGTGTTGGGGTATAACAAAGTTGATGGTTTTTATGGTTAAATCGGCTTACTTCTAGGTCCAATCCAATATGTTAAGGTTATGAATGCTAGTTTATGTTCCTTCGGGGATAGAATTGACTATGCAATAAAAGGATTACAATGTGTGTTTCCCTCTCTTGTGTGAGGTTGTTTGCATGGAAACTCTTGCACAGTATCCTTCCATGTAAGGCATTTTTTTAACCACTATAGGGGTGTTATTGATGTAAGGTGTGGTTCGCGTGGGTTTTTTTTAAGGGGATTTCTCATGCTCTCTTTTACTAGTCGAGAGTAAGAGTGTTGTAGATTATGAAGGGGCTTAATTGCTCTTCACACCTTGACTCTAAGGGTGTAGTCAATTATTGGTTTTTCTTATTGTACTTGTAGAGATGCATGAGAATTTGAATCTTGTTGAAAGATTTTAAAAACTTTTTTTGTGGAAGGTTTGGTTTGCTAAATGTCAAGTGGAGCGTAATCATGTGAAAAGTGTTGACTGGGGATGGGAGTAGGCCCATAACTTTTTGGATGTGTATGCACTTTGATATAGTATAGAGGACAGACTTGGCTTTTGAAGAGAAAGAAAAAGGATATGATAGTAGTGGTGTAGTGGAGGTCTACTCAATGGAAGTGTGGTAGGCATAGATGGTTTTTGGATCGGGTGGTGTGTAAGTCGAGCGGTGGGTGGTGGCAACAACTAGTGTTCTCATTCAAAGAGGTCCATGTGCACCATGTGTAGTTAATGCTAAAGCGCTTCTCTTTTATATTAAAGTAATTAAGAGGGTGATGATTTGTAAAGTTAAGTTCTTTTCTATTTGTCTTTCAAATGATAATTTTGTGAAGGGTAAGAGTCATGTTTGCTATGAAACTAGTATTATTTTGAGGGATGTAAAGAGGCAAAGTGATTTTTTTAGAAGGTTTTTGGGGTTTTGTAGGTAGGGATATGAATGTTGGTGCTCATCTTTTAACAATTTTCATAAGAGAGGTAGAGATGTATTATTTAGGTCGGGGAAATCCCGAGAATGATTTTGAATATTTATAAAGCTTAATGAAATGTTACGGTTTGGGTTTAAAAAATAATAGACCAATGTATTTTACTTTTTCTAAGAACAAAGAAACTCTGCACGATGAAACATCTATAACCACCACATCAAAAACATGACAACAGTGTGACAAAGAAAGTGCATGTACATCAGTAGAATTTTCTTGACATAAGATAAAGTTATATAGTAAAGGGAAATTTCACGGGATACCCTGAGGTTTGAGTGAATTTTACAAAATACCCTGAGATTTCATTTTCATTGTGAGATACCCCGATGTTCATTTTTCTTAACGAGATACCCTTGAAGTTTCATTTTCATTATGAGATACCCTCAAGGTTTTAAATTTATTACAAGATGCCCCTTCGTTTAAATTCTCACATGTTATATTTTTCATATCCCAGTTTTACTCTCACACCATATGCCCCTGCAAAAGAACAACAAAATTAAATAAATGGAATGACTAAATAATAAAAAATTAAATTATTTTCAAAAATAAACATTAATTGTTAAAGTGTTACGCAATGATGACTTAAAATTAAAAAAAGTTATAACAATAATATGAAGAATTATAAAAGTACTAATTTCATATATTACATAGAAAAATTAATTATTTAAATTAGAAAAATAAAGTATAAAAGTCATAAAATATGATATTTTTTCTTGTGATTATTAATATCAAATAATATATTGTTAATAGATTTCAATCATTTATAATTTCTTATAATTAATGTACTTGTTATAAATTTTTTACAATTTTAAGATATCGCTAATAGTTTTTAAATTATATAACAATATATTTTTTTAATTAATTGATTTTTTTATTGTTTAGTCATTTCTATTTATTTTTAAAAATTTATGATTTTAATTCTTTTTGTTTTTATTACTTTTATTCATTTTTTAAATTGAAATCAAAATTTATATGATCTTTAATTATTTTTTTAGTATTTTGTTTTTATTTTAAATTTTAAAAAATTGACCATAAACCCTTAAGGTTATTGAGGGGGCATATGGTGCTACGGTAAAATGGGGATATGAAAAATATAATATATCAGAATTTGAACGGGGGACATCTTGTAATAAACTTGAAATCTCAGGGGTATCTCATAATAAAAATGAAATCTCAAAGATATCTCATAATAAAAATAACCTCAATGGTATCTCGTAATAAAAATGAAACCTCAGGGGTATCTGTAACACCCCGGATTTTTTAACATTTTATTATTTCAATTACTTAACATTTCAAGTTTAATATTAGTAAGCTGTTGAATCAAAACCTAAACCTCGGCATTATTGTGACACTCGCAATAAAACAAGTGCTAAGACCTAAACAATTAACTGAAGTACCAATTTATTATTATTAATAAAAGGACATCTGGCAATGATATAATAGTCTTTTAATTAACAAGAAAGTCTCAAAGTCTTAAGGTAATATTGTTTATAGATACTTAATCTAGTGGAGCCGTTGTCACATCCATACTTCAAAAGTCATTGTGGCAGAAATCTAAACAATCGTAGAAAAGGCACAATAAAGTCAGAAATTTGAGTAAGTTACCACTTCACTCCGTAAAAACATTTCCCTTTGAAAATAATTTTAACATTATAACCACGCATCAACATATAAGACATTTTCAACAATATTATTACACAATAGTAAAAAATAATCAATATAAAATATCTCATATTTGGTTCTTAGTCAGCCAGATTAATTTAATTATCTTTCTTGTCCCAACACGTAACCAGGACAAAACAACATTTATCTCTTTTGGGTACAACACACAACTGTAACCCAGACCCTAACACGCAGGCGAAAATCTAACCTCGCCACTAAATCCTTAAGTGTGCACACCCCCAATAGTTGAAAAGGCTAAGGAGTATAGATCTAGGGCTAATTGTGTCCTAATGTGACCTACAGTATCTCAAACTCATGCGTCCTAATACAACTCGTATTTATCATTTTAATCATGTGTCCTAATGCGGCCCACATGCACCATGGTATATTCTTACTTATAAATTATTTGAGAGATATTATTATTCATCACTTAATCTCATTATAATCCACACTTTCAACCACAGATACATTATGCAATAAATCATGGTGATTAATAATTTAATTTTCACATAACATCTCACAACGATTTCAACTAATCACTTTTATAATCAAATAACCATATATCCCACTATTGACCATGAAATCAACTATTGTTCGTCCATAAATTCCGAGCCTAAAATCATAATAACGGGTGTTTGTCAGATACCCGGATAATCTAAATTAAATGTTAAATAGATTATTCATAAAACATAATTATATAAAATATAAACATATATAAAAGTAGCATATTAAGATACTACTAATAACACTCATTTATTTAAATAAATAGTGTGTAGTAGAATACTCCCTCCGTCCTGAATTGACCGTCCTATTTACTATTTGGACATGTCATTTGACTTCAATATTTAACATATAAGATAAAATAATTTTAAAATTTTAATTTTTGTATATGATTCCTTACATAATAAACTATATATTACAAAATTTAGTTTTATAAAATTATTTTATCTTATATACTTAATATTGAAGTGGAAAAACGTGCCATAAAACAAACAGGACGGTCAATTCAAGACGGAGGGAGTAGTACAAAAGAAAGAAAGGAAGAAAAAAAAGGTTGATGATGTCATCCACTGATCATCAAACCAAATCTGAAATGGTACAGGTGTGGGAGATTGTATATGGTATTTCACAGTGAGGATTTTTTTTCTAATTTTCTTTCTGTATGTGTGAGACTGCCAAGTATTTTTTATTTATATTTTTTTAAGCAATACATTAAAGATGTGTGAGTGTTTTTTTTGTACATGAGTGTGTGAGGAGGTAATGTGCTATCTTTTTTTCTTTGTGTATGTATTTTGTCTATAAAATGTTTAGAAAATTGCAGGGGCTAAGAAGAAGCTGGAGATGTTAGAGCCATCTGTTGGCTCCTCCGAATGGATTCCGATATTGTGGACATCTTCATCTCCAGGAAGCGCCGTTCAAACAACCATCTGGTGTTTGCCTTGGTAAAATTTAAATGTGCAACACGTGTCGAGGAGGCTGTAGAAAGAATTCATGGTCGTCTGTTTCTAGGTTATAAGATATATGCCCGTCGGGCTAAATACCCGTCGACAAGAAGGGTTAGAAGGCGCTCCAGAGAAGATAGCAAGCAACACAGAGTGACAACACCTTCGGCATCTGGTAACAAGGTCGATGATGTTAAATCTAACCAGGGCCTGGTTTCTACGTCGGATGATCTTAATCTAGTGATGTTGATGGAGCATGGCGATGGTTTTCCAGTCCAAAGGTCTGAGAAATTAGGTGATTTTGAGGTGGTGGTGGCGGCCCTGGCCGGATCTTGCACCAAGATTGAAGTCAGTCGTGGTGGGGATGACAGCAAGGCCAATCGACGCACCTCTGTTCAGGTTCGTTTATGAGATTGGAAGGCTCGCAATGAGGAAGATGGAAAGCCGACGTTGGGTGTTAATGCTCAGACGACGCAAGTGGGTCCCAAGGTGGTGCAGGAAAAGATGGAACCGACAAGATCTTGTTATGGGAATAACCATGAGACGTAGGGTTGTCTTGGATTTACTGGAGGTGGAGCACCACTTTGGTGCTAAGGCGATTCAAATTTCGTGTACCTGGGTTGGACTTATCCATACTATGGGTATTGGTCTGGATACCCGACGCAAGGTTTTTTCCATAATGGATGGTGGGGCCAAGGTTATGGGTGGGGAGGTGATTGGCGCAACCAAATCACTCCTAGTACTGTTGGGTCCCCCCGGATGGGGGCAAATAAGTCAACCTCCCGAGCTGAACCGTTCGTATGAACCTAATAGTATTTCTCTACCCGTAGGAGATCGGGCGCGTATCTCCATTTGCGAGCCGTTGGGTAGTAAAGTGGAAGGTCACGATCCAATTGCGGATGAGATCTCCGTGAATGGCCGACTTGGACCGGTTGAAGAGAGCAAGTGGTGTGATAAGGTTGTTAGTCACAATATGATTGAGGCGGAGCGTGATCCTAGTTGCTCCGGTACAGTTGTTGGGTCTAGGCCTCCTGCTCGGGCTCTCGATTGCCCTCTAATTGAGCAGGTGGAGGAGGGAGGGGAAGGAGATGACCTTCGAAGCCTTTTCACGGACCCTGAATATCCCCCTGGCTTTGAGCCTGGAGGCGGTTCGTCTGGACCAGCGGTGGACCCTGAAGAGGAATACGTCAAGGAGGAAGCGAAACAGACTCTTTTTCTTGCCAAAAGCCTTGGTTTCCACGTCCGTGATGAGGAGAGGGCCTTAAGCAATTTTGCTGACATCATCCATGAACAAAGAAGTAGCTATAATAAGAGATGCCAGAGCCTAAAGACGGAGCTGAGACTAATTCTGATAGCCATTCGCGGGCTACCTCTAGATCTAGTGTTAGAAGGGAGGTGAGACGAAAGAATCACATTTTGGGCTTTAGCGAATTCTCTCGTGTCAGTAAGGCTACTAATAGAAGTAAGAGTAAAGCAAGGACAAAAAAGTGAGGGATGGGGTAGCCCCATGGGTGCAAGGTAGGAAGGGCTGGCCTACATAGGTATGAGTGTGTTTGTATTTTGTTCTGTTGTTTTCTCTTTGGTCCGCCTTTGCAAAGTTATTGGCCTCATGCCTCAATTATCAAAAAATAATTGCAGGGGCAGTGAAGGAGAGGAGATGAGAGGGTCTTTTTTTCTCCTTTCTTTACATGTGTGTGGGAGAGAGAGAGTGATTGTGTTTCTTTTTTTTTTCTTTTGCTGAGTGAATATATGAAACCACCACTAAAAACTGGGGGATATAGATAGACCTGGAAAATCGGATTGGTGGGTCGGTTTATAGTCAATCCTAACTCAACCCATTTAAAAAATTATGAATCCAAACTCAACTCATTAATTAATCGGATTAGGATTCTCAATCCTAACCCAATCCATCAACCCTCAGATCAACCCGCGGATCAACCCAATTAAGAAAAAACCACTTTCATAAAAATATATATATAACAACAAGTATTTAATAATAAAGCATTCATCCTGAAAAAGGAAGAAATTAGCATGCTGGATAAATAGACAACAAAGTTACAAAGGTGACTTGTTCTAGTACAACAACAAAGCTTCAATATCGATGCATAATGAGTATCTATCTAAAGCTAAAAATATCTTTCGTCAAATAATATCCACTGGACCCTAAATATAGCAAGGGCTAATACATAATATTGACACAATCAACATTAAATGGCAAAACAAACCTTCAAGCAAGTTAAATTATATATATATATGAATATATAAAATTAAATGGATTCATGGGTTCGAGGATTGAAAAGATACAATCCTAACCCAACCCATTTATATCAAGTTAATCCTAACCCAATCCATTTATTTGTCAGGTTGAAAAACTCAACCCAATCCGCTATAAACGGGTTAGTTTTAGGTCGGATTAGCGGGTTGAACCCATTTTTCCAGGTCTAGATGTAGTACCTTTTTGCAGTCTCGTGCTGTGAAAGAAAGAGTCACATCAAAGGAGGGTTTTTTTTTTTCTAGCTGAAGAAGAGTGGTGTTCGAGAGAGATGATAGACAGATAAAATTGAACAGCAAATGAGAGTATATAAAGAAGGCTGGAAGGGAACGAGAAAGATTGGAATATAAACTGTTCAATCAATACAGAAAATAATTGTTTAATCAATAAAGACAAATTTAACTCTTTAATAAATATAAAATAGAAGTTAGGAAGTGTGGAAAGGTAAATATGATTTATTAAATAGGATTGGAAACATGGAAAGTTTAAATTGATTAACTAATTAAAATAAAAAAAGACTAAAGGATGTAACAGACATAGTAAAACAAACTTTTTTAGTGTATCTAATAAAATCAATAGTATATTTAAACACTATCATTATTATAATAAGTTATAAACAAATAAATACACTAAAATAATAGGAAATACGCAAGGATCATATTATGACATCAAAAATCATAGCCAACTTATTTTAAATTAGGTTATTTATTAAAACGAATCATCTTTATTAAATACTATGTAATATGCTTGTAAATGATATAATATACACATGAACTATATAATATACTTGCAATGTACATGTAAACTTTATAATATTCATATTCAATAATTTTAGGGATACTTCTATATCTCAAAATGAAAAATGAAATGTCAGAGTTATCTCGTAAAATTCGCTAAAACGACATGAGTATCTAGTGAAATTTTGAAAGTAGAGAAGTTCAATTAAGTATCAAAGTCATATAAAGTGACATCAAAGGTAGTAAAAAATATTATTATAATAACTTTTAAACATCATATAATTAAATCCCTGGTTTTATCAGTAATAACTATAAATCTCATCATTGAAAATACCTTTGTAAGAAAATGGCAAAAGTTTGTTCAACATCAATGTGAGAGCATAACAATAAAGACCGCCCTCTAATTATCATGAATGACTCACGAGACTCAATATCCTAATTGCAAAGGATTAGGACATCAAAACTGACTTTGAAAGTACATCATGATGAAGGAATTAATACAATTACTCCATCTTTCCCATGACTTTATACTTGAATAAAATCCATGGAAATACTCAATAAAGGAGTCATATCCATGAGAGAAACTATCCAGATTTGTGCAACCACATTGGAATTAAATGTGAAAGTAAATATCACATGTTTCTCTTAAATTTTAGCAATTTAACAAAATAAGTGAACTCAAATTTAAAGATATTTATCTACATGAGACATGATACCATTTAAGTCAGGTTAATTCCTTAACTATCCTAGTGTAGCTATAGATGACTACATACATGTATATTTGTTCTATAAAAACTGTACGGTTAGTATATAAAAATTGTACGGATATATATATGGGTTGCTATTTGCAGTAAAATTACTAATCACCGTAGTACAAATTTTTTAAAAATCACATTCATACTAGAAATGATTTATACGGTACCGTTATAACTTTTTTTTGCACAATAATGTTTTCGTTGTCATAATTTACTAGATTATAAAAATTGGTTCGAAATGCGTTTAAACGTTGCTTAAACATATAACTTTAAACTACGGTTTAAACATTTCTTAAACGTATAACTTAAAAATATGGCTTAAAACATATAACTTGACATTTATTATGTTTAGTTATATACGTTTTCGTGTAGTTATTACAAAATGACATTTATATATTGAAAACGAGTCAAAACGAGAGTTATTGTGAATAAACGGTCAAAAACACGCACGTTATATATAAACGGGACGTGTCCTGTATCTTCATTTCTCACACACGCACTCTCTCCTTCAAAATCAGTCACCAGAATTCTCTTTTTCAGATCGTCGGAAAAATTTTGCGGTGAGTTTTTTTGTTTTTTTGTTTTTGCAAATTGTAGATCTTGATGTGGTGAATCCGAATCTGGTGTTAGTTTTTAAAAAATACATTAATTTAGGCTAGATATACAGATTAAAATTCAGAAAAAAAAAACCTTGAAAACTCCATTAATGGAGTTCTAGAGCTCGCTCCTCCCGTCGACACTATTTCCCTCCAGACGCCCCGCCCAGCGACACGAATCAGCTCCAGTCGCCCCGCTCATCGTCACGCATGGGCGCGCCTCACCCCGGGCATCGACATGACCTGCATGGTCTCGCCCCGACGCTCGACACGAGCAGGTGCTGTCGTGACACCGTCCCAGTCTTCGACACATGTTCCCAATGCTCGCACCACGCCTTGACAAGCCCATGTGTGCCTCGCCCTGCGCCTCGACACGCCCGTGTGTGCCTTGCTTCGTGCCTCGACACGCCCGTGTCTGCCTCGCCCCGCGCCTCGAAAGGAGCTGGCGCGCCTCGCCCCGGGCATCTACAC
Organism: Limonium bicolor; assembly: GCA_023374045.1. Lineage (NCBI taxonomy): Eukaryota > Viridiplantae > Streptophyta > Magnoliopsida > Caryophyllales > Plumbaginaceae > Limonium > Limonium bicolor. The sequence goes on from CM041778.1 coordinate 92,082,125, forward strand.
GCTTTGGCGTGTCTCGCCCCTGCCTGCGACACGAACTGCTTAGTCTCGCCCAGCCTATCGGGGTGAGTTAGAGCTTGTTTTTTATAATTATTTTAAATTTATTGCCACAATCATAATTAATTGGTACTCATTAAATAATATAAATTATTAATATACCATTGATTTATTATTATAAGTCTCTTACCTTTTAAGTCACTTGCTATACTTATGTTGTTGATTTTATATTAAGTAACATATTTTGCTATAGTTTTTTTACTTATATTGGTATTTAAGTGTTTACCTTGGTTTTTATATGTTATTAATTGTTGCTTGGTTTTTATATTTTTTAAATGTTCACTTTGATTTACGTTATTTGTTTTACTTGCATAGTTGATCTTTAATTATGTTTTGTTCAACTTGTGCAGTGCTGGATAAGTTGAAGAAAGCGATGAAACATGTGTACACTAAAAAGAAGAAAGACATGATTGTGGAGCAGTCACTGACGACTTCGTACCGTCGTGAGCGCGGTGCCGGACTTGATCCTCCACGACATTCGTCTTTCCGCCCACAGTAGGGTCATGCTGACCCTCCACATCACTCATCCTTTCACCCACAACAGCCTGTCATGGCCCCATCCCCTATCCAGTCACTGGATGATTACGACGCATACGCATATATACCACGGTCGAACATGCTAGTGGCTTCATCTTCTTGTGGTGGTTGGTCTTTTGCGAATCGGGCTGAGCTCTATAGCTCCAGCTATGCTATAGAGGGTGAGGGTAGCCACCACCTAGAGCATGTGGAGGCACAGAATTCTGCTGAGGGTAGCTATCATGACCCTCGTACCCCTCTGGATGCTGTAGTGGTTGACATGGATATCGATGAGGATGAGACCGAGGACATGGATGAGGACGAGGACCAGGACGAGAACGATCCTGATCATGAGAGCACGACTGATGAGGAAGCCACTCTCTATATAGAGCCCGTTGTTCCCACTCACCAGAGGCTTAAAGATAAGAGCACTGACTAGTGTCATCATTAGTTTCGGGGGACATGCCGTCATTGACCTTTGATGAATAACTAAGGTATTTACTATCTTATCTTTCACTTTATCAAGTATATTTAATTTCTTTGAGTGTGTGAAAACAATGTGGTAATTATCTAGGACTAGGGTGTTTTGGGATTTAAAGCCCAAACCAGTTTGATCACGAACTGGCCGTTCAGCGAGATTCCTTGCAAAAGGGCAAGGAATATGCTTACACATTCAGGATTGCATCATCCGCTAGAGATCACATGGTCTGTCAATAACATGTCATTGATCTCTGCCTTTATGGAGAGGTGGCAGCCGGACATTAACTATTTCCACATGCCCTTTGGAGAGATGACAATCACACTTCAGGATGTGTGGCGAATACTGAGGATCCCCATCGTTGGTCATCCGGTTCTGGGGACCAGTCAAACACTGAGCTTAAGGAGACGAAGGTTAAGTGTTTAAAGTTTGACAACGGCGTTCAGGCGATGACAGATTACATGTGGCATACTAGTGTTGTTCAACTATGTCCACTGATTCAGTGGAGTTCGACCGGGCATAAGCTACCTATGAAGCAGGTGTATGGTTGGCTATACTATGCGATTGGTATCACCATGTTTGTTGGGAAGGGGCATGGACGCATAAGTACTCTACCATTCTAGTTAGTCTCTCCCATGAGCCGACATGTGAAGCTAAAGAAGTATGCATGGGGAGCAGGTACTCTTGCATGGTTGTATCGCCAGTTGGGGATAGCATCTCGTGCTGATTATACTAGGATTGCTAGCTGTTTGACCCTTTTCAAGGTAAGTGTTTTAATGTACAACAATGACTAATAAATTTTCATTAATTCACATTAATAGTTGGCATAATTTAGTTTTAAAATTTTCGTAGCGCTGGATATATGCATACTTCCCCACTCTTAGACCAGCAGTTAGTGCGGATTGGCGTGATGGGGATGATAGACCGTGGGCTATGAGATGGGTCAGGTCCACCTCCCAGCAGAAAGATAAATACTTGCTAGAGAACTATCAGAAGCATCTTGATGCTCTAACAACAATAAATGTAAGTGGTACTGTAACACCCCTACCATTAATACATGCTTACCGTCCAATCTCCTTACACGTCAGATACACGCTGCGGATACTTACTTACATACTATGGGTGATACAATGCCATTAACCACCCACGTGGCTAACAAGGCTACTACTACTGCTTACAGCATCAGTCTGATGGACCGGAATCCCGAGTACTACACATCTATAATACATACTCCATTCATCAATCAGATACAACAATGCCCCATTCAATACTTACTCCTCCATAATCCATACATTACAATATACTTAACCGAGTCTACTAGGATCCTTATACGTTTATAATGTCTCTTCCAAGTTCATACATACTCTCTAAGAGTCTACATCTACCCATTTTCTCACAACTACTTACTTTCTAAGTACAAGGATGTGCCTCCGGTCTCTTCCTTGACCATATTCGCTTTGGGTACCTGCACACTAAAAAAATGTCCCCCGAAGGGGTCAGCTTTCGCCGAGCATGATAACCGCATACCCCGCGTACTAGTGAGGGTACGCCGACCACTTGGTCGTATACATGTGGTTGATTTCATTCAAACATACATGCATACATGCTCTTATACATAATATTGCAATACGGTACATAAGACATACACACATACATACGCTTCGTTACATACAAGAAGTACAACATAAACCATTCAATACATACTTACCTTTTCCGAATCATACATATACATTACATGCACAATATACAATTCTTGTTAGCTTCATTAGTCCACCCGGGTTAATCGGGTGGAGATTACTCTTTTACTCATTACTTCAAACATACGCATACATACTCATACATACTTACAAATCCATACTTACTTACTCTTACTCTTACTCAAGTTAAGTCGTCGGGACCTCCGGCCCTGGGGACTACACCATCCCACCTCCGGGATTTACTTGACTCACCAATCCGGGATGCTACCCATTTAAGGGATTTGGGCCGCGGATCAGTTTAAGAGTCAGGAATTGTAGCCAACCTCTTGTGACTCCGCATCCTCACGCGTGGCCGAAACTATATCGGGCTTCTACTCATTCCGGTTTACTCACTTAAGTTAGGAGTTAGGTAGTTAGGAATTAGCAGAAGTCAACATTCAAGCCACCATAATACAATACACATATACACATACATACGAAATACATTACAATATACAAGTACACTACAGAATACAATACACTTCATCATCATTCATATATTTCATGAATTATACAAACTATTGTTCGAGGCAAACATCAAGAACAATGTAAACAAGCACGAGTAGGTGCAATATAGTCCGATTCATGCATTTATCTTATTAGGTGATCAAATAAGCACACAAATCGGGGTAACCAGATTAGGATACAGGGCATGAAGAAATCATACCTTTCACCGTTGTACTTGTATCCCAACGTTCCTCCGGTATTCACAATTCAAATCCTATGACATACATACAACCGAATAATTAATCTAACTATCATTAACTTAATTCGGTTACCCTTACGCTTCCTAACTCATACTTACTAGGTCTTCACATTCCTATACTTACATTTTATTTACTTACTTTTAATTACTTAACAATGGTTTACTTACACATATATGCACGTATGTATAGGTGGGTATACATATACATACATACATATACTAACCATAGACTTATAGTTTTTTTTTTGTGTAAGTTTTGACCCGACCGAACTTGCGACCGACCTTGCAAGTTCGGTCCGAGTCAGTAGGTTACATCGGGTGAAAATTCCAGGGCCGACCGACCTTGCAAGTCCGGTCCCAAGGTCGGTCCATTCCAGTAAGTTACTTAACGGAAAAATTTTAGCCCGACCGACCTTGCAAGTCCGGTCGCAAGGTCGGTCCATTCCAGTAGCTTGCTCGACGGAAATTTTTCTGGCCGACCGAACTTGCATGTCCGGTCGCAAGTCCGGTCGATTCCAGTAGGTTACAGTCGGGAGAATTTTTCTGGTCCGACCGAACTTGCAAGTCCGGTCGCAAGTCCGGTCGATTCCAGAAGCTTTCCCGTCTTTGTAAATCTGGGCTCGACCGAACTTGCAAGTCCGGTCGCAAGTCCGGTCCGGCCCAGTATTTGCATTTTTACTTCTGTTTTCAGTCCCATACTTTACCCATTGTTTCTCCAATCTTCTTACATGTAATCTCACATGTTTAAACACTACCTAGGCCCTCCAAATTGCCTTAGTTCATCCACTTTACATACTTACTAATTCTTACTTGTACAATTTCATTTCCATTCTTCACTTACTTCTCATTCTTATTCTAGCTTGTTTATACTCCTAATTACTCTTAATTATGATTAATTAAGTCTTATGCAACTTATACAATTATACCCAAACAATGCCTTAACTTATAACCCATTAAAATTTCTCTCGGGTGAATTATGGTGTTGGTCCGGGACCTTGTCCATGTCCTAAGTCCCGGACCAACACAGATCAGAACTCTCGAATGGTTTTTAGTTATGGTCCGGGACCTTGTACATGGGGTAAGTCCCGGACCAGGCGTTTTGGGAAACTCTCGGGTTGATTTTGGATAGTGGTCCGGGACCTTATACCAGAGGTAAGTCCCGGACCGCTAATGAATTTGTAACTCTCGGGCTACTTTGGATGGTTGGTCCGGGACTTAACACAAGGCCTAAGTCCCGGACCAGTAGTGGTCTGCTACGAATTGCATTTTTCTTCTTGCTCTGTTTCGTTCTCTTCTTCTTCTAATCACTTCCTAATGGTTTCTAATCTTAATATTACATGTTTAACTACTTATCCAAGCATCTAACTCACCTAAATCCCTCACCAAAATCAATTCCCTCAACCTACTGCTATCTCACCATTTCCACTGTTTCATTCTTTTCTTCCTTTCTGTTGCAGAGTTCGAGCTGCTGCTGCTGCTGCTTATGTTTAGTTTTCATTCTTCTTCTACAAATGCCAACAACCCTTAAGTGACATAGTTTCTCTCTAGATTTTGACATGGTATCCCCTAAAAACTTAAGGTTTCACCACTCAAGTTGTTCACAAACCAAATCAGTTTCAACTGCATCAGTTTATATATATGCATTTGACAGTTTATATGTATATGCATCAGTTCCAACCAACGTTTACAGCAGCTCATTCATTTTGTTTTCTTTGATAGATTCTAACTCAACAATTCACTAATGCCATCAATACCATTACACTCATTTCCCTTATATGGCTACGGTAGTTCACATTTGTTAAAGAATATACTCACACACACACTGCACAAACTGAACAGAGGTAATTTACCTTGTTCTTGTTTTCCTTTTCTTATCTCTTCTTCTTGGTTTCTTGCTCTTCTTTCCTTCTTTTTCTTTCTTTCTTTCCTCTTTCTCTCTCCACTGATTTAGCAATACAAGTTCTCTAACACTACAACCCATATATTCACATTTCAATACACCATACTAATACACAATTTAACCCTAACCATTATGTAAGTTCTAATATAGGTTTTAGGGTTTAGAAATTATATTACCTTCCAAGAGTGCAAGAGCTGTTTAGGATAGCTCAAGAACAAGACTTCTCACTCTCCCAAGAAGCCAAAATTGGCTATAGCACAAAGAACCAAACAAGGTCTTAGTCTACATTTTCGTTTTTCCTTTGAGGCTAGAAAAAGATGGAGTTTTTACGGATATTTTTACCTCAATAGAACAAGGAGAACAAGGTGGCTCTAATGGTGGTCTTGAAGCTCCAAATGGGGTATACCCATAAAAACGAAAGTTCTCCTTTTTGATTTTTGAAAAGAGAGAAATGTTCCTCTTGATGAGAGGAATCTAATGGTGTAGTTTTTGTAATTTTTGGAGAAGGTTCAAGAAGGTTACAAGAGAAGAGAAGTGAATATTTGTGTTGGTTTCTCAAGCCCCCATGGCTGTCGCAGGAAGAAAGAAAGAAGAGGGAAAAATTCAGAGAGTGAGGGAGTGGGTTACGTGAGGAAGAATGAGAATAAGGGAATTGGAGAGAGAGTGTGAGAACACCTTATTGTTTTTGTTTGTTTGTGTATTAGAGAGGAGTGTGTGAGGGAGTGTGAGAGGGGGTCCAAATCGGACACACCAGCCCCCATGTGGGTTTTGAATTTCTTTTTACATTATTGGACACATGAGTTTTGGTTATTTATGTCTCTACCCCACTACTTCCTGTTTTTGACAGTTTTTACTAATTTCTCGTTTTATTGATTTTATTGGTTCTAAAGCTTCACTAATATTTATTAATGATCATTTAGTTGACCAAAATTGTTACGAGTCTATTTGACCCGCTTAAAGTCACGTTTTCCCGGTTACCTCGAAAAACGCGTTTTAATGTTCATTAGTGTTTTTAATCCATTTTGAGGATCCGGTTTCTTTGGGATTTGTTCCCTCATATTTATTTAGACTTAATTAAGCCTTTAGAATCCTTATAATACGCTAACCGAGGTCTCATACCTCCTATGGTTATTTAACGCTTATTTAGCGTTTTTCGCTTTTTAAGCGTTTCTTTATTTCTTTTGCATTTATTTTCCTTTACCAATATTTCTTAATCATTATTAGGCTCTTAAATACCTATTAGGATAATTTAATCGCCATATTTAAGGTCGGGGTATTTCAATCTACCCCCCTTAAGAACTTTGTCCTCAAAGTTGTTCGAGGTTATAGGTTTACAATGCTTACTCATCCTTACATGTCTAATACCAAAAGTCACACATTCTTCCTCCTTACAGTTCCCAAATCCACTACTCACAGTCTCTACATTCCATACCCTACAAATGTACTATAATTACTCCAATCCACACTACTACTAACCATCTGGTTCCTCATTACCAAATTTATACATACATACCGTGCAAAGCTATCCCCAAAGCAATGCAATACACATTACAATCCCGCAGGCACTCAGGTCATCTCGACACCGGACTCCCCTATGTCCTGCTGCCCTTGGAATAATACCATATGCTACACTACTATCTTCTCCGGTATAAGCTTCTAGCCAAATCCTTATTCTCAGTCTAAGGAAAAATCCTTCCCAACAGCTAATTAGAAATCTTTCTAAAGCATCCAACTCCAGTTCCAATTTATATTCATTACTTCTATCCTATGTGTGATTCTTGTGACCACTTGAGGGGAGCTTCAAGAATCATTCGACCCTGATGTGATCAGCATCAGTGTTGAACTCTCTTTCCACCCCAATTTGTGTTCGGTTTCCCTTGATCTGATCAGGATCAAGTTCGACTTCCCACATCAGGTTCAACCAAACAAATAATTTAATTGTTTTCATTTTCTATCTTTTTATTCTTTCTAGTCGTGATTACGAATTCATACATCTCCAAAGGATGGATTCAATCCATCAATCATCCTCACTCTACTTCCCAAATGCTTTACTCCACGGTTTAATCCTAATGCTCATTTCATCAACCTTCACTACTTCCATCCATTACTCACCATCATCTCCTATATTCTAACTAAGGAATACTACATTTATAAGATTTAGTTGTCTTCAATTGTTTCAAATATTTTACTTACGATTCCACTACTCATAAACTTCATTCATCTACTATCCTCATTCATTTTGTACTACTTCTTCAAAGGTTACAATACTTGTGGAGCTCCGTCCACTACTCATTACTTTTCTTTTACTAATACTCTTACACTGGTGTTACAAGATAGGTACATTCCTCCTATGGTATTTGCATGTTTAATGCCTAGTTACCATAATTACAATATGAATGAGTACTTATGTTTATTTAACATAGTACCAATCATCAATTTGATTCTCATTTGTGCATATGCACATTACGGTTTAAGTGTTTTATTCATAAAACTTACATTAAGCGGTTTTCGCTCTACCCCCCTTAAAAGGGATTACGCCCACGTAATCTACCATATGTTATTATTATTAAACATTGGTTTAATCAGTTTGGGCAAACTGAAGCGTTTAGCTTCACTACGGTATACTATAGAATATGCTCTGGTCAAAGGGTCTTAACCATACCAATGGTTTAGTCTTTGCACCAAGAATTCCTATATGAGTTTATCTAACTCATAATTAATTTGGTTCCAGCCTATTAGGCTTCACGGCATTAATAGCCATTGTATTATACTCACTAGGTATATTGTCTCCTAGCTAGGGCCCACTAGCTTCTGCTGCGCGACCCTGATAGCTTGGGTTACTTACCCTTCGTGTTATCATTAATGTGCTATACATCACCTTCTTATCCATCTATTATGGGAATAAGGTTTACTACACAAATGCGGTATTCTTTTACCGTGCTTGAACTCAACGAGTTTAGGATTTATAACCAGCTCTATGGTAATCTGCTGTACATGTTATTCGTGCTTCTACGATTATTCGTTAAGTTCCTCCGACTTATTGTCAGGCGAGGTTAAGTCACCACGTAGCTGTAGTGCTTCCTCTGTTGTCACTAGCTTTTAAATCATACCAGTTCTTCTGGTTCAGTACAAGTGTTCTTTACTTGTATGACCTTGCATTTCTATGCGTCGGTCCTAGTGACTTTCCTGTATCTCCTTTCACCTTACATTCGAATGGAATTCACATCATGTGATTACTAGTGTGTTGTACACTCTTCGTGCTTCTTTGGCCTTAGGCCGCACTGTATGTTGCTAAGCTTGCTTGACTGGCTTATGCCATGTTTGTGGTGAAAGGAAAGATTTACTACGGTTTACATTCTCCATATCCCTAGCCATCTCATTAGATCATTAGCTGAACAAGTGCAATGCCAAAACACTCAGTCGTACAGAGTGCAGAGGCGTAAACGCTTGACAGTAAGTCACTCATGTGATAGGAAAGAATATTTCTGTGTGTCATCTCATACTTATACTCCGTGTTATTGCTTAACTATTCCCTCATAGCGGTCGCCTGTTGCGCACCGTATTCTTACTCATTGTACGACATTGCTTTTACTGTTTCTGTTACTGTGGTAGTTCCTTTTACTTAGTGACATTGTCCTTGGCACCATTTCCTTATGGTGTAAATATACTAGGAGTTCCCTGTGTTTGTGTGTATGACGGTTGTCGTGGCATACGGCAATCTTATTATCTTCCCAATGTGGAGATGTCTTGTTCCCAATTAGGTTTCATGTGTAGGTGAGCTTACCTCACATTCTATCATCATTTGTGATACAATTTACCAAGTGTCTTGGTTGACAATGGATGAAGTAATTTATCGGGTTACTAGCTCTCTTGAGCGTTGGTCATTCATGGTTTTCAATGTGTATTCACATTGATTGTTTTGACAATTACTGGTCTTTTCCAGTGCGAGCACTAATTAGGCTCTATCTGTGTAGTTTACTCTGTCTTGATAATGAAAGTTCTTGTTTGAGGGGTTTGTCTCCACTCATAGTCTAATGACAGGTTTGTTATGTTGGTGTTTACACAATGGTCCATTATATTTTGGGTGTATATGGAGTTATGCTTCTACTCCCTTAAGTCGTAAGGTTTGAAATCTCGTTTCCTTATCCCATCACCCTTGGCAATATCTATTGTGTGGTTTTCTGTTATAGTGATGGAAGGCCTTTTCTGTGGGTTCCTTCACCTCATCACCGCATTAGTGGTCTTCGGTTACAAGGGGTACCTTCCCTTGGGTTTCTCGTGTGACCCAAGTTGGACTAGGCCAATGTTGGCATTATCATGATTCTCATGCCTCTGTGCTACCATTGCTACGAAGGCATGGCGGTAATTAAGAACTCCGTCAACTGTATACTCGGCTGATGCTCTAGTGACAGTGACATTGAGTTGGCCATTACTCCAAGCCACTCAGAATGTTGGGTTTGAATTTATGGTCCAGTTGTTGATTTCTTGTCGTATGAGGCAATATTTTCTTGGCAAGTCTTGTTAGTGATGGTGCGGTTTTGCAAAACCGTTTAAGGTTACACCACGCATCAGGTTTATGGCCTTAGAGCCTTATTGCTGCCAGCTATGCTCTTGCAAGCTGCTTATACATGTTTCCACTCCATGTATGCTGTTGTGGGTTGGAGGTATTATTGGGCTCCGTGGTAAGTCGTGGCATCACGCTTCCGTTCATAGGAGACCTTCTTAGGCAAATGGTGTTAGTAAGTGTCTCTCAGTATCTTAGGGCATTTCCTGTTAAGTGAAATCCCTTCGGCTCCTAACCGAGTGTTTGTTCTAACTTTCGTGCTTTTATCATGTCGCTGTTGTTCGACTGTTGCAATGCAAACACCCTTCAAGGATTGCTCCTGAGTGCTGTTGAAGCATGCCGTTACATCTGGCTAATGCTGATGACATGTTGTCCACTGTACCTTCTTGTGGTGTTGTACTTGAGTTTTCCCCTTTTGGGTCATGACGTCTCCCGTCCTTGGGTAGACTGTTTATGCTTTTTCCTAGTTTTAAGACTAGGTTTGGTATTCCCTTCAATGATGGAGTATACTTGTGGTAATCTTGGGGTTGCTCTTGGGAATTCTGTCCCGTTTGTTGAGCATCGTGGTGTTCACGTTAGGTGATTGCCTTACTGTGTTTAGGCTGGGTATACCTTCCAGCTGTCATGTATTGTTTGAATTATTTGAGACATATCCAATGTCTATACTTATTAATCTGTGCTTTTGCACTCCCCAATCCTCATTCCTTATCTTCAGATGGATTCTCTGAGTTCCTTGACACTTGATCGTCTGAGGTGTCCAGCTGTTCTGATTGAACTCACTCATGGTCCGTAGAACGGAGTTGACTACTTCCCGTGTGTCGCACACTACATGTATACATACGTGGGGTACCATGTTGATATGTTACCACTTACCCAACTATATGTCGGGCCCGCAAGCTCCTTCGGAGTGCGTTGTCCCACATCCCGTAACGGGTATACTCGTAGTGTTCGTCACACGCCTAGGTGAAGTATTCTGTTGTCAACTCCTCTTGTATCATGGTATGATACTCACCGTAATTCTGTTGGTTTGGTTTTTAAAATCCAAGGTTTTAAAAGAAAAGTTTGTGGTTTTGAAAGAAAAATTGGTTTTAAAATCATGGTACGGTGTCAAAAGAAGTTCTTCATGGCATAGCCGTGTTCGAAATCTTGACCAAGTCTAGCTTCCCGCTGACTGGTATGTTCTACATGCAGTGGTCAGGCCGTCGGGCCTTTCCAAGGTCTCATTCCTCCAGTTTTTGGATGTTTATCCCTATAGTCGCTTCATCGTTGTCACGGTACATTACTATGTACCTGTGGTATGTTAAAAGTCCTCCTGAATGCTCCCGTTATTACTGCACTTGCGTGGCAAGTGCGTGGTACTGGTGGTTTTTGGATAACCCTATACCGATCTCAGTATGGTTTCCATTAGCGTTCGATAGTCTTGTTGATTCTTCCCTTGATCTCATTGATCGTTGATTGGGATACTCGATCTTTTGGGTAGCTTCTCAATGATCTGGACATGGCTGTTGTAGATCCGGGTACTTCTCCAATCCCTGGAGATTCCCTTTAATTTGGTTTAGTGTCGCTCCTTGTGGCTCGTTCCCACACATTTGTGGTGGTTACTGAGCCTTCCTTGTTTAGGCACTACGCTTGTAGTCCTATTGGTTTATATCTCATGGTTGATTAGCTAGGTTCTCGCGACTGCTAAGCACGTCGCCCCATGCTGTTGTAAGTTGTAGCCTCCTTATGGTTGGAGTGCTCATTCAACCGCTATTGAGTGCGGGTATTGTGGTTCAACCGGGATCCATCTCCGCGACTTCCATTTCTTGGAATCTACTACTTATCAAGTTCTTGTTTACTGTGTGATTTCTTTACAACTGCCAGATCGGGGTTTTCCCGAGTATGAGAGGACTTTCCTTCTCTCTGGCGTACTTCCCCAAGTTATACAATAGGGTTAGTGGAGGGCGGGTCTGGCATTGTAGGTATCCGGTACTCACCGGTAGTTCCTAACTAGCATATCTCTAATGCTAACACTCAGCCCTTAGCCCTAAGCTTCTAGTTCCTAACTCGGTATTTCCTAAACTCGGTATTTCCAGTCATCAGAGCGATACTTCGCTCTGATACCACTTTTTGTAACACCCCTACCATTAATACATGCTTACCGTCCAATCTCCTTACACGTCAGATACACGCAGCGGATACTTACTTACATACTATGGGTGATACAATGTCATTAACCACCCACGTGGCTAACAAGGCTACTACTACTGCTTACAGCATCGGTCTGATGGACCGGAATCCCGAGTACTACACATCTATAATACATACTCCATTCATCAATCAGATACAACAATGCCCCATTCAATACTTACTCCTCCATAATCCATACATTACAATATACTTAACCGAGTCTACTAGGATCCTTATACGTTTATAATGTCTCTTCCAAGTTCATACATACTCTCTAAGAGTCTACATCTACCCATTTTCTCACAACTACTTACTTTCTAAGTACAAGGATGTGCCTCCGGTCTCTTCCTTGACCATATTCGCTTCGGGTACCTGCACACTAAAAAAATGTCCCCCGAAGGGGTCAGCTTTCGCCGAGCATGATAACCGCATACCCCGCGTACTAGTGAGGGTACGCCGACCACTTGGTCGTATACATGCGGTTGATTTCATTCAAACATACATGCATACATGCTCTTATACATAATATTGCAATACGGTACATAAGACATACAAACATACATACGCTTCGTTATATACAAGAAGTACAACATAAACTATTCAATACATACTTACCTTTTCCGAATCATACATATACATTACATGCACAATATACAATTCTTGTTAGCTTCATTAGTCCACCCGGGTTAATCGGGTGGAGATTACTCTTTTACTCGTTACTTCAAACATACGCATACATACTCATACATACTTACGGATCCATACTTACTTACTTACTCTTACTCTTACTCAAGTTAAGTCGTCGGGACCTCCGGCCCTAGGGACTACACCATCCCACCTCCGGGATTTACTTGACTCACCAATCCGGGATGCTACCCATTTAAGGGATTTGGGCCGCGGATCAGTTTAAGAGTCAGGAATTACAGCCAACCTCTTGTGACTCCGCATCCTCACGCGTGGCCGAAACTATATCGGACTTCTACTCATTCCGGTTTACTCACTTAAGTTAGGAGTTAGGTAGTTAGGAATTAGCAGAAGTCAACATTCAAGCCACCATAATACAATACACATATACACATACATACGAAATACATTACAATATACAAGTACACTACAGAATACAATACACTTCATCATCATTCAGCTATTTCATGAATTATACAAACTATTGTTCGAGGCAAACATCAAGAACAATGTAAACAAGCACGAGTAGGTGCAATATAGTCCGATTCATGCATTTATCTTATTAGGTGATCAAATAAGCACACAAATCGGGGTAACCAGATTAGGATACAGGGCATGAATAAATCATACCTTTCACCGTTGTACTTGTATCCCAACGTTCCTCCGGTATTCACAATTCAAATCCTATGACATACATACAACCGAATAATTAATCTAACTATCATTAACTTAATTCGGTTACCCTTACGCTTCCTAACTCATACTTACTAGGTCTTCACATTCCTATACTTACATTTTATTTACTTACTTTTAATTACTTAACAATGGTTTACTTACACATATATGCACGTATGTATAGGTGGGTATACATATACATACATACATATACTAACCATAGACTTATAGTTTTTTTTTGTGTAAGTTTTGACCCGACCGAACTTGCGACCGACCTTGCAAGTTCGGTCCGAGTCAGTAGGTTACATCGGGTGAAAATTCCAGGGCCGACCGACCTTGCAAGTCCGGTCCCAAGGTCGGTCCATTCCAGTAAGTTACTTAACGGAAAAATTTTAGCCCGACCGACCTTGCAAGTCCGGTCGCAAGGTCGGTCCATTCCAGTAGCTTGCTCGACGGAAATTTTTCTGGCCGACCGAACTTGCATGTCCGGTCGCAAGTCCGGTCGATTCCAGTAGGTTACAGTCGGGAGAATTTTTCTGGTCCGACCGAACTTGCAAGTCCGGTCGCAAGTCCGGTCGATTCCAGAAGCTTTCCCGTCTTTGTAAATCTGGGCTCGACCGAACTTGCAAGTCCGGTCGCAAGTCCGGTCCGGCCCAGTATTTACATTTTTACTTCTGTTTTCAGTCCCATACTTTACCCATTGTTTCTCCAATCTTCTTACATGTAATCTCACATGTTTAAACACTACCTAGGCCCTCCAAATTGCCTTAGTTCATCCACTTTACATACTTACTAATTCTTACTTGTACAATTTCATTTCCATTCTTCACTTACTTCTCATTCTTATTCTAGCTTGTTTATACTCCTAATTACTCTTAATTATGATTAATTAAGTCTTATGCAACTTATACAATTATACCCAAACAATGCCTTAACTTATAACCCATTAAAATTTCTCTCGGGTGAATTATGGTGTTGGTCCGGGACCTTGTCCATGTCCTAAGTCCCGGACCAACACAGATCAGAACTCTCGAATGGTTTTTAGTTATGGTCCAGGACCTTGTACATGGGGTAAGTCCCGGACCAGGCGTTTTGGGAAACTCTCGGGTTGATTTTGGATAGTGGTCCGGGACCTTATACCAGAGGTAAGTCCCGGACCGCTAATGAATTTGTAACTCTCGGGCTACTTTGGATGGTTGGTCCGGGACTTAACACAAGGCCTAAGTCCCGGACCAGTAGTGGTCTGCTACGAATTGCATTTTTCTTCTTGCTCTGTTTCGTTCTCTTCTTCTTCTAATCACTTCCTAATGGTTTCTAATCTTAATATTACATGTTTAACTACTTATCCAAGCATCTAACTCACCTAAATCCCTCACCAAAATCAATTCCCTCAACCTACTGCTATCTCACCATTTCCACTGTTTCATTCTTTTCTTCCTTTCTGTTGCAGAGTTCGAGCTGCTGCTGCTGCTTATGTTTAGTTTTCATTCTTCTTCTACAAATGCCAACAACCCTTAAGTGACATAGTTTCTCTCTAGATTTTGACATGGTATCCCCTAAAAACTTAAGGTTTCACCACTCAAGTTGTTCACAAACCAAATCAGTTTCAACTGCATCAGTTTATATATATGCATTTGACAGTTTATATGTATATGCATCAGTTCCAACCAACGTTTACAGCAGCTCATTCATTTTGTTTTCTTTGATAGATTCTAACTCAACAATTCACTAATGCCA
Organism: Limonium bicolor; assembly: GCA_023374045.1. NCBI lineage: Eukaryota > Viridiplantae > Streptophyta > Magnoliopsida > Caryophyllales > Plumbaginaceae > Limonium > Limonium bicolor. The sequence goes on from CM041778.1 coordinate 92,097,344, forward strand.
TCAATACCATTACACTCATTTCCCTTATATGGCTACGGTAGTTCACATTTGTTAAAGAATATACTCACACACACACACTGCACAAACTGAACAGAGGTAATTTACCTTGTTCTTGTTTTCCTTTTCTTATCTCTTCTTCTTGGTTTCTTGCTCTTCTTTCCTTCTTTTTCTTCTTCTTTCTTTCCTCTTTCTCTCTCCACTGATTTAGCAATACAAGTTCTCTAACACTACAACCCATATATTCACATTTCAATACACCATACTAATACACAATTTAACCCTAACCATTATGTAAGTTCTAATATAGGTTTTAGGGTTTAGAAATTATATTACCTTCCAAGAGTGCAAGAGCTGTTTAGGATAGCTCAAGAACAAGACTTCTCAATCTCCCAAGAAGCCAAAATCGGCTATAGCACAAAGAACCAAACAAGGTCTTAGTCTACATTTTCGTTTTGCCTTTGAGGCTAGAAAAAGATGGAGTTTTTACGGATATTTTTACCTCAATAGAACAAGGAGAACGAGGTGGCTCTAATGGTGGTCTTGAAGCTCCAAATGGGGTATACCCATAAAAACGAAAGTTCTCCTTTTTGATTTTTGAAAAGAGAGAAATGTTCCTCTTGATGAGAGGAATCCAATGGTGTAGTTTTTGTAATTTTTGGAGAAGGTTACAAGAGGAGAGAAGTGAATATTTGTGTTGGTTTCTCAAGCCCCCATGGCTGTCGCAGGAAGAAAGAAAGAAGAGGGAAAAATTCAGAGAGTGAGGGAGTGGGTTACGTGAGGAAGAATGAGAATAAGGGAATTGGAGAGAGAGTGTGAGAACACCTTATTGTTTTTGTTTGTTTGTGTATTAGAGAGGAGTGTGTGAGGGAGTGTGAGAGGGGGTCCAAATCGGACACACCAGCCCCCATGTGGGTTTTGAATTTCTTTTTACATTATTGGACACATGAGTTTTGGTTATTTATGTCTCTACCCCACTACTTCCTGTTTTTGACAGTTTTTACTAATTTCTCGTTTTATTGATTTTATTGGTTCTAAAGCTTCACTAATATTTATTAATGATCATTTAGTTGACCAAAATTGTTACGAGTCTATTTGACCCGCTTAAAGTCACGTTTTCCCGGTTACCTCGAAAAATGCGTTTTAATGTTCATTAGTGTTTTTAATCCATTTTGAGGATCCGGTTTCTTTGGGATTTGTTCCCTCATATTTATTTAGACTTAATTAAGCCTTTAAAATCCTTATAATACGCTAACCGAGGTCTCATACCTCCTATGGTTATTTAACGCTTATTTAGCGTTTTTCGCTTTTTAAGCGTTTCTTTATTTCTTTTGCATTTATTTTCCTTTACCAATATTTCTTAATCATTATTAGGCTCTTAAATACCTATTAGGATAATTTAATCGCCATATTTAAGGTCGGGGTATTTCAGGTACAACAATTGTAACTTATATTATTTACATTATTGTTTCTTATTGATGCTTACATTCCCCTGTGATGCAATGTAGATTGATTGATTGCCCTACGGTCAAGAGAAGGTGAATGAGAACAAGAGCCGCACTTGGTATAGGGGTACCTTGCAGTACATGGGGGTTAATGAGTCATATATGCTGGAGCATTGTCTTCACCAATTCGGGTACGTTCAGTGTATTCCACCTGCCCATATTAGACCAAACATCAGATCCAAAAAAAGAGGGAGAAAGGGATCCTATAAATGTGTGTACCCTGCTATGTATAGTGTGTGGGACACCACACGTGAGTGTGCTACTACTCTGGGGTACATTAAGACAAGGGCGGTGCTGCACGCATGTGACGGAGATAATCTGGATTCGTACGTCAAACACAACCATCCAAAGATTCTGAATCATGACATGTACAACAACACATTCGTTCATCGGCCGGATCCTGCCCTAGTAAGTTGCACTTTTATATAATTTCAGTTGATTATAACATTTTGTGAATACTAGGCTAACTTAATACATGTATTATGTTGCAGCTCATGAGTGAGGCAATTGAGATTGGTGGGCCTTACATTCCCGGGAATCGTAGCTGGGACTGGCGTTACTACCGTGAGGTTATGCCGGAGCAAGAACAGAGGGCAACAGAACAGGGGATAGATGAGGCCTTCAACACCTTATCTATATGGGATTCATACTATCACCACTATGGCGCGTCGTAGTTTAGTGTTTTATGTCATTGTTGCTTTAAGATACAATTTGGATGGTTTATTGACTCAAACTTTGTTTAACTAAACTGTTTGTAGTTGTAATGGATATTCATTTTTACGACCTTAACTTGTGTTATGTTAGAAGTTTTATTGATTTATGTTATGTGGGATTGTTTCCTTACAAAAGCCATAAACTTTAAACCCTTGCTTTAGAGAATTGAAAGTAAGGCTTCATTACCAAATTTTCTAGATCCAAACATCTATCAAATGAATATCTAATAATTCAAACATCTACCACGCGGAACAAACCTAATGTTACCGCCACGAGAACTGAAATATATTCAAATGTAGAAATTCCGAGCAGCAACCACCTAAAAGCGTTGCGAGGTAATGAGTAATAATTAACGAATACATTTTCCAAAAAGTACAAAATTAACGAGTACATTATCAGATTCTGGGGGGTTTAACTGTATCAGTGTGGTTGAACTTGGTCTTTCTTGCATTTTTATAGAAGCAGGATATAGGACGGGGTTGCTGTTTCCGAGATTGAAAACCTCGAAAGGATTTCATCAATGTAGAATTTGAGAAGCATACATTCGTGGAGATTTTATACTTGTGGAAGATACCAATTTCCTGCATGTTAACATTCTACTTGGGGCAAGTCACTGTTTGTGGAGATTTTCTTTTCTCGTGCTATCTCCATGTGCCTCTTTTGTGTCATTTTCCTGTGAGGAAATGATCTCTATTATTACATCTTTTTACTAATGAAAACAATCGTAAAAATATGTTTTAAGTTTTTAGGAGGTTTCTTATATCCTAAAATCACTCAACTATTAACAAAAACTTAAAGGATAATAACAAAATACTGGAAATACGACATGCCAAAAATCATGACACAGAAAGTCACGATCTAGCTCAACTTGTGACAAAATGAAGCATAACATGCTAAAGTTCATGACACTAAAAGTCACAACATGCTAAAGTATGTGACGTTAAGAAGCATGAAATTTCACCACTTGTGACAATAAGTGTCACGAGATGCCAAAATTCGTGACACTTAAAGTCACGACCTAGCTCAACTCGTGACACTTAAAGGCACGATATTTACATGTGTGTGTGTGCATGTGTGTAAATTGCTTATTTTTAAATGGAATGACATGCATGCACAATCTTACACAACTAGTGCATTATGGTTTTACCATGCCAACCCATAAGATTCCTTATAGGACTACAGAAGGTATGAAATGACATTTCACAATTTTATGGGGAATATAAGGATGTAGCTTCTTACATGGCTATTGAGCTTCAGCATCACCTGTAGGGACACAGTCACTATCAGACATGATCACACACAACCATCATGTTTTAAGCAAAAATAAAAAATCCAGTGCTTGTGCTTTCTCTATAAAAGGAGTAGAGTTGCTACTGATTCCTTGCAATTCATAGTTCCGCAACACCAGCTTGTTCAAATTCACAACCCATTCACATTATCATGAGTCATGTATCAAATGACGAAAACAGTTCTAATATAATATGGGAGCATGAATCTCTTTCTTATACAAAATAGTCAATGGGCCAGAGTGATGTTTCAATGGCGTTGGAGCACGAATCATTCCAGGACGAGTCTATCGATAGTAATGATGTTTCTGTGATGTGGTGGCCCGAATCTCCTCGTGATACGGATGAGTGGGTGGGCGTGTATAACATCTTCATATTATGGGAACTCGAATCCCTCCTCAATTCATATGAAGGCGAGAGTGATGTTCAATGGCGTTGGAGGACGAATCACTCCCCAACCAGGATGAGTCGGTTAGCAGTAATAACGTTTCTGTGATGTGGTGGCCCAAATCTCCTCACGATACGGATGAGTGGGAGGGCGTGTATGACAGCTCCATGTTATGGGAACTCGAATCCCTCCCCGATTCATATGAAGGCGAGAGTGATGTTCCAATGGCGTGGGAGCACGAATCACCCCTCAACCAGGACGAGTCGGTTGGCAGTAATTAGAGCTGATCAAATGGGCGGGTGAGCCGGGTTCGGGCCAGACGTGGAAATCTTTTTAGGCCCATCGAGCATATTTCTATTATCGGGGCCCAGTTTTTATTGTTCAGGTCGGACCGGGCTAGGCCCGGTTTTTTCTGGCTCTACCGCTATCTGGCCCACCCGGCCTGGTTTTTTCATTTTGTTATAAAATAATAATTAAAATTTTGAATAAATAATAAAGTTGTAAATAAAAGTTTAAATAAATAAGAAAATTCAACATAAAATATTAAGTACTTAATAAGTTCTAAATAAAAACTTACATATATTATATAAAAATTACATTAAAAATATATTATATGTATATTTTTTAAAAGTAGTATAATATTTAAATTTGGCCCGGGCTTTGTTTCGGGCCCAAAATTTTGCCGGAGTTAGGTCCTGTTTTTAATTCGGGCCTAGTTTTGTTGTCCAAGCCCTCCCGAATTTTTTTCAAGCCCGGTTTTTCACGCTAGGTCAGGTCAGATCACCGGGCCAGGTTAGGTTTGATCAGCTTGAGCAGTAATGATTTTTGAGGTGTCAACTATGTTTTTTCCCCAAAAAAGATGTATCCACATCACATTCCTAAGTGTGTCGTCCAGTTATGTGAAAATAACAATTTGTATTGTAGTTAGTGAAGTTGACTTCACTGAAATACCCCGAACTTAAATATAGGGATTAAAATTTATCTAATACGTATTTAAGGGCCTAATGGTACCTAATTAATATTGGTAAGGAAAAATAAATCCAAAAGAAATAAAGAAACGCTTAAAAAGCGAAAAACGCTAAATAAGCGTTAAATAACCATAGGAGGTATGAGACCTCGGTTAGTGTATTATATGGATTCTAAAGGTTTAATAAGACCTAAATAGTATATGGGAACAACCCCCGAAGAAAATGGATCCAAATAATGAATTAAAACGCTAATAGAGCTTTAGAGCACGTTTTTTGAGAAAACCCGAAAACGTGACTTTAAGTGGTCAAACGAACCCGCAAAAATTATAAGTCATTAAATAAATATTATTAAGCATTTATGAAAGCTTAATAACCAATAAAAATAAAGAAACGTCAAAATTCCGGAAACCAGACCCGGTTAGTGAATAGTACCTAAACCGGGTAAAATAACGAGCGTTTTCTGTAAAAGACGAAAAACGCTCCAACTAGTATAACTATAGGGGGGCTTTTTATCTGCTAGTTAACCCCTCACACACTCACATACTAGCTAGCTAATTAAAGAGGCAAACAACAAAAAGTGAGAAAAGTAAAAGGTACCTCACATACTCTCTCTCCTCTCATTTCTCTTCTCTCTCTCCCACTTCTTTCTTCCCCATCGTACTCCCTCTCTTCCTCCTCCCTCCTTGCTGCAATTTTGAGCTCCCCACTACAACAATGGAAGCTCCCTCTTCTTCTCCATGCTCTACCTCCATGTGAGCTCCAAATGTAAAAATAATTACATATTTGAACTCCCCTCATTCTCCTCTACATTTCCCTCTTTTCAAAATTCGAAAAGGATGAGTTTCATCTCCATGGGTTTTCCCCATTTGAAGAGAAAAGCACACCATTATGGAGCTTGGAGTCTCCTCTCTCCATTAAGGTAAAAATCTACATGAAAAACTCATGTTCTCACCATTTCCTTTCATAACCGATTTTTACCCCTACGTAATGCCTTGTTTTCTCTCTCTATTTTGAGCATAATCCTAACCTTGCAATGGTGGTGGAATCATCTTCTCAAACAAGGGCTAAAACCCCTCCTAAAACACTCCAAAGGTAAACCATAGAATTTGTGTTTTGAACATTTCAAAGGATTAGTATAAATCTAAGGGTTAGTATATTAATTGCACTTATTTTGTGTGTATTGGGTGATGGGAATGGAGTTTGGAAACTCCATTCCCCATGTGACCGATTGTACAAGAAAGAGAGAAGAAGGAATAGAAAAGGAAGGAGGAAATAAGAGCTTTAAGGTAAGAGCTCTTTCTCAATGCTATATTTTAATGCATTAGAGTAATGGGAATGGGTGAAAAAATAAAGAACCTAAACTATTGTATTAGTATCGAAGTTTGTGGAAGTTTGAGTATTTATGAGTTTGTATTGGGATTGTAGGCCTTAGAGCCAAATAAATTGTGTATGTGAGTTAGTAATGTGGATTGAGGAGGTAATGATGTATTGGTGTTGTAATTGAGGAAGTATTGGTGTATTGAGATTTTGTATGTGTGCTGATAGAACCCTTGTGGTTTGGCTAGAATAGGGATGAATTTGATGAAAGGAGATGTGTGGATAAGTAAGAAAAGTAGGTGAACTATGGCGAAATTTTAGTAGGAATTGTGCATTAAGAACGACTTGGTGAATGGGAGAACCAAGGTGTGTAATGGGATTTAGTAGAGATGATTTAGTAACTAAGGAGTAGTAGTTGTGGTAAGAGAATGAAAAAATGTAAAATCTGTAGCAAAGAGTATTGAAATGTGTTGGAGAATCAAGGAAGAATTAGTATGAAGGATTTAGTGAAAAGAGCATTGTACTGAGTAAGACTTAGGTTGAGTATAATGCAAATGAGGTAACAGAAGAGCCATAGGAGTAGTGGGAAGAAGAGAGGAAAAATCTGTAGCATTTGGAGAAGAACAAAACTGTAACAGTGGAGAAAAATGTAACAGTGGAGTGTGCTTTGTAACAGATTTTGGTAGAGTGGATTAGGCTAGTTTAAAGTGCTTAATCAATGCTAAAATATGCTAGATTATATGTAGGAATAATGGGGAAGAGATGGGTAGAAGTTTGGAATTTAAACAAACTCAAAAACTTATATATATTGCAATACTGTAACTAGTCCGGGTTTGTAAACCAGCACACAAACCCGGACTAGCATGAAAACACGACAGAAAGTTTTACAGAGGGATGGTCCGGGTTTACAAACCAAGACACTAACCTGGACCACCCCTAAAATACACCCGAGAGTTTTGCAAAGGAACGGTCCGGGTTTGCAAACCAATCCCTAAACCCGGACCACACAAAATTTTCACCCGAGAGAAACTATACTGCATGGTCCGGGTTTGTAAACCCAGCCCTAAACCCGGACCACACTCAAATTCCACCCGAGAGTGACCAAACAATATGGTCCAGGTTTGTAAACCCGGACACTAACCCGGACCCTACTAAAAACCCTCCAGAATGTGTTCTAAAGCTATTCTAAGGTAGGGTAAGGATGGGTAATGATTGTATAAGATGATTAAGACATAATTAATGATGTTTAATGGTCCTTAAGGCTATAAACAAGCTTAGAAAATAATTGTAAGTAAGTAACTTAAGTAAATGTATTTAAGTAACAAAGAGTTAGTAAGTATAAACTAGGAAACTTTAGGAAAGTAATAAGTAAGGTTAATTATGGATAATTAACCATCCAACTGTATGTATGTGATAGGATTCAAATAGTTGAACACCGAAGGGAGTCGGTGAGTCCAAAGTCAACGGTGAAAGGTATGATTTCTTCATGCCCTGTATCCTAATCTGGTTACCCCGATTTGTGTGCTTATTTGATCACCTAATAAGATAAATGCATGAATCGGACTATATTGCACCTACTTGTGCTTGCTTACATTGTTCTTGATATTTGTCTTGAACAATAGTTTGTATAATTCATGAAATATATGAATGATGATGAAGTGTATTTGTATCTCGTAGTGTACTTGTATATTGTATTGTATTTTGTATGGGTGTGTATATGAACAATGCAATGTGTATGTGGCTTGGATGTTGACTTCTACTAAATTCCTAACTATCTAACTCCTAACTTAAGTGAGTAGTCAATTGGAATGAGTAGAAGTCCGATATAGCTTCGGCCACGCGTGAGGATGAGGAGACACAAGAGGTTGGATCCGATTCCTGACTCTTAAACTGGTCCCCGGCCCAAACCCCTTAAATGGGTAGCATCCCGGATTGGTGAGTCAAGTAAATCCCGGTGGTGGGACGAGTAGTCCCGGGCCGGAGGTCCCGACGACTTAACATGAGTAGAGTAAGTAAGTAAGTATGTATGAGTATGAGTATGTATGTGTAAGTACTGTGAAACGAGTAAAAGAGTAATCTCCACCCGATTAACCCGGGTGGACCAACATGAGCTAACAAGTATGGTGGATTGTGTATGTATTGTACATGTATTGCGTATTGTGAATTTCGGAAAGGTAAGTATATATCTGATGGCTTGTATGATTTACCATGTATGTATTGAAGAGTATGTCTTGAAGTGTATGTATGTATTCCTTGCGTAATGTATTGTAATATTATGTATAAGAGCAGGTATGCATGTATGTTTGAATGAAATCAATCGCATGTATTCGACCAAGTGGTCGGCGTACCCTCACTAGTACGCGGGGTATGCGGTTATCATGCGCAGCGAAAGCTGACCCCCTAGGGGGAACATTTTTAGTGTGCAGGTACCGAAGCGGATGTGGTCAAGGTAAGAGACCGGAGGCACACCCATGTATTTAGAAGCAAGTAGCTTGTGAGGAACGGGTAGTAAGTAGTCTCTTAGTGAGTACGTATGAACTTGGAAGAGGTAGTATAATTGTATAAGGATCCTAGTAGACTCGGTTAAGCATATTGTATTGTATGGATTATGGAGGAGTAAGTATGAATGGAGCATTGTTGTATTTGATTGATGAATGGAGTATGTATTATAGATGTGTAGTACTCGGGATTCCGGTCCATCAGACCGATGCTGTATGTAGAAGAAGTAGCCTTGTTAGTCACGTGGGTGACTAACGGCATTGTATCACCCACTGTATGTAAGTATGTATCCGTTGCGTGTATCTGATGTGTAAGGAGATTGGACGGTAAGCATTGTATTAATGGTAGGGGTGTTACAAAAAGTGGTATCAGAGCGAAGTATCGCTCTGATGACTGGAAATACCAAGTTTAGGAAATACCGAGTTAGGAATTAGAAGCTTAGGGCTAAGGGCTGAGTGTTAGCACTAGAGATATGCTAGTTAGGAACTCCCGGTGAGTACCGGATACCTACAGTACCAGTCCCGCCCACCGCATCCCCACTATATAACTTGGGAAAGGATGCCAGAGAGAGGGAAAGCCTCTCATACTCGGGAAAACCCAATCTGGCAGTAGTGAGATAATCCTACAAGAGCGAAGGACTTGACACACAGTCAATTCCAAAAATTGGAAGTCCCGGAAATGGATTCCGGTTGAACAACAGTACCCGCACTTAATGGCGGTAGGATGAGCACTCCAACCATAAGGAGGCTACAACTTACAACAACATGGGGCGACATGCTTAGCAGTCGCGGAATCTGGTTAACCAACCAGCAGCAAGAAAAGAAGCAGTAAGCGCAATGGAGCGGAAAAAGGAACAGTAACAAAACCCGAGACACAAGTCTACGGGACAGTAATAGCTAAATAGCACCACCAACGGTATGCTAGCTGACTAAGGACATAGTCAGGAGTGATTAACTCCAAAACTGCAACGCCAAAAAATTACAATATCTGGCCGACATAGCTTACACAGCTACAAGGATATCCAAGGGATATGAACCGATAGGACTACGAGAGTAGTGCCTAAACAAGCTAAGACTCAATAACCACGGTAAACCAGTGGGAACGAGCAACAAGGAAAAACATAAAACTAAATAAATAGGTTACCTCCAAGGATTGGAGAAGTACCCCGACCAAGACAACCATGTCAAGATCAATGGGAAGCTACTTAAAAGGATCGAGTATCCCAAACATAGATCAATATGATCAAGGGAAGAGTCAACAAGACTATTAGATACAAGTGGAAGCCATACCAAGACCGGTATAGGCTTAACCAAAAACCAACAGTACCACGCACTTGCCATGGCAAGTGCAGTAAGAACAGGAACATGTAGAGGAACTTTAACACACCACAGGTACATAGTAATGTACCGTGACAGCAGTGGAACAACTATAGGATCACAAATCCTGGAAGCTAGAGGAATCAAACCTTGGAAAGGCCTGACGGCCTGACCATTGTATTAAGAACATACCAGTCAGCGGGAAGCTGGACTTGGTCAAGACCACAAACATGGCTATGCCATGTAGAACTTCTTTTAACACCGCACCATTGTTTCAAAACCCAAAATTCTTCATTCAAAACCACAACATTTCTTTTAAACCTTGGATTTTTAAACAAAACCAACAGAATTACGGTGAGTATCATAGATTGATACAAGAGGAGTTGACAATAGAATACTTCACCTAGGCGTGTGACGAACACTACGAGTGTACCCAATTACGGGATGTGGGACAACCGCACTCCGAAGGAGCTTGCGGGCCTGACACATAGTTAGGTAAGTGGTAACGTATCAACATGGTACCCCACGTATGTATACATGTAGTGCACGAAACACGGGAAGTAGTCAACTCCGTTCTACGGACCATCAGTAAGTTCAAACCTGAACAGCTGGACTCCTCAGACGACTAAGTATAAAGTAACTCAAAGAATCCGTCTGAAGATAAGGAATAAGAACTAGAAAGTGCAAAGCGCACAGACTGGTAGGTATAGACATTGGACATGTCTCAAAGACTTCAAACAAATACATGGTAGCTGGAACGAACATCCATCCCAACACAGTAAGGCGAAAGCCTAACGTGAACACCACAATGCTCAACAAACAGGACGGAGTTCCCAAGAGCAGTCACAAGATTACCATAAAGTATAGTCCATCGTTGGAGAGGATCTTAAACCTAGTCTAAAACATTAGGAGGAGTATAAACAGTCTACCCAAGAACGGGAGATGCTATAACCCACAAGGGGATAACTCAAAATACAATACCACAAGGCGGTATAGTAGACACGACATGTTATAAACATTAGCCGGATGTAACGGCGTAACCTAACAACACCCAGGAGCAATCCTTGAAGGGTGTCTGAATTGCAACAGACGAACAATGGCGACATGATAAAAGCACAGAAGCTAGAACGAACACTCGGTTAAGACACCGAAGGGATTTCACTTAACAGGAAATGCCCTAATTACTAAAAGGCACGAATTAACACCAAAATGCCTAAAGGACCTCCTATGAACGGAAGCGTGATGTCACGACTTGCCATGGAGCCCAGTAATACCTCCAAACTATGGGGTATATAAGGAGTGGAAATATGTATAAGCAGCTTGCAAAGAGCATAGCTTGCAGCAATAGGGCTTACAGGCCACAAACCAACTACGTTATGTAAACTTGAACGGCTGCAAAACCTACACCATTTAATAACAAGACTTGCAAGAGATATTGTCTCATACGACAAACAGACCGTCAACTGAACAACCCAATTAAAGCTCAACATAATGAGTGGCTTGGAGTAATGGTTACCTCAATGTCACTGTCACTAGAGCATCAATCTAGTATACAGTTGACTAACTTTTAATTACTCTTCATGCCCTCTGTAGAAATAATAATGCAGAGGCATAGAAATCGTTATAACGCCAACAATGGCCTAGTCCACACTTGGACACTACGAGAAACCCAAGAGAAGGTACCCCTCGTTAGCCAAAGACCACCAATGTGGTGAAGATGTGAACCCTTAGAAAGGCTTCCATCTATTATTACAGTAAATCCTACGCTTATAGATATTGCCAATGGGCGATGGAATAAGGAAATGAGATTTTCAAACCATTACGATCTAAAGGAGTAAGTATACTCCATACGCACCAAGCATGTGGTGAACCGTTGTGTAAATACTAACATAGTGAACCTATTCATGAGACCTATGAGTGGTAACAAACCTCTCAACAAGAACTTTCATTTATCAGTGATAGAATACTCTTCAATTAGAGAATGGGACCCGAAAGCCCTTGAAGTTTCTTGGGATGTCCTGGTGATGTACATACAAGGTAAAACCGCGCAGCTAGAGCCTATAACCAATGCTCAGCACTGGGAGACAGAAATTGTCAAAAACGATCAATGTGAATACACATTGAACACCATGAATGACTAACGCTCAAGAGAGCTTATAACCCAATGAATTACCTCATCCTTGGTCAACCAAGATACTTGGTAAATTATATCATAAATGATGGTGGAATGTGAGGTAAGCTAACCTGCACATAAAAACCTAAGTTGAATAAGACATTTCCACATTGGGAAGATAATAAGATTGTGGTATGCTACGACAACCGTCATACACACAAACACAGGAAACTCCTAGTGTATTTACACAACAAGGAAATGGTGCCAATGACAATGGCGATAGGTGAAGAGGAACTACCACAGTAACAGAAACAATAAAAACAATGTGGTACAGTGAGTAAGGACAGGGTGCGCAACAAGCGACCGCTATGAGGAAGTAGCAGATAATGACACGGAGTATAAGTATTAAAAGACAAGCAAAATATTCTTTCCTATCACATAAGTGACTTACTGTCAAGCGTTTACGCCTCTGCACTCTGTATGACTGAGTGTTTTGGTATTGCACTTGTGCAGCTAATGATCTAATGGGATGGCTAGGGATATGGAGAATGTAAACCGTAGTAAACCTTTCTTTTCACCAACGAACATGGCACTAGCCAGTTAAGCAAGCTTAGCAACAAACCGTGCGGCCTAAGGCCAAAGAAGCACGAAGAGTGTACAATACACTAACAATCACAAAATGTGAATTCCATTGGAAAAAAGGGTGAAAGGAGACTGAAGAAGTCACTAGGATCGATGCATAGAAAATGCAAGGTCATACAAGTTAAGGACACTTGTACTGAACCAGAAGAACTGGTATAATTCAGAAGCTATTGACAACAGAGGAAGCACTACAACTAAGTAGTGACTTAACCTCGCCCGACAATAAGTCAGAGGAACTTAATGACTAATCGTGGAAGCATAAATAACATGTGCAGTAGATTACCAGAGAGCTGGTTATGAATCTTAAACTCATTGAGTTCAAACACGGTAAAAGAATACAGCATTTGGTTAGTAAACCTTATTCCCATAATAGACGGATAAGGAGGTGATGTATAGCACATTAAGGATAACAAGAAGGGTGAATAACCCAAGTTATCAGGGTCGCGCAGCAGAAGCTAGTGGGCCCTAGCTAGGCGATAATATACCTAGTAAGCATAGTAAAATGGCTATTAATGCCTTGAAGCCTAATAGGCTAGAACCGAATTAATGATGAGTTAAATAAACTCATATAAAAATCCATGGTGCAAAGACTAAACCATTGGTATGGTTAAGATCCCTTTGACCAGAGCATATTGTATAGTATACGGTAGTGAAGCTAAACGCTTCAGTTTGCCCCGACTGATTAAACCAAAGTTTAATAATAATAACATATGGTAGATTACGTGGGCGTAATCCCTTTTAAGGGGGGTAGAGCGAAAACCGCTTAATGCAAGTTTCGTGAATAAAACACATAAACCATAATGTGCATAGCACAAATGAGAACCAAATGGATGATTGATGCTATGTTAAATAAACATAAGTATTCATTCATATTGTAATTATGGTAACTAGGCATGAGAGATGCAAATACCATAGGATGAAAATACCCATCGTGTAACCCTAGTGTAAGAGTATTAGTAAAAGAAAAGTAATGAGTAGTGGACGGAGCTCCACAAGTATTGTAGCCTTTGAAGAAGTAGTACGAAATGAATGAGAGTAGTAGACGAATGAAGTCTAGGGGTAGTGAATACCTAGGTAAATTAGTGGAAGTAAATTGAGGACAACTAAATTTTACAAGTATGGTAATCCCTAGTTAGAATAATTGAAATGATGGAGAGTAATGGAGGAAAGTAGCGAAAGTCAATGAAATGAGGTAGTAGGCATTGAACCACGGAGTAAAGCATTTGGGAAGTAGAGTGAGGATGATTGATGGACTGATTCCATCCTTTGGAGATGTATGAATCCGTATCACGACTAGAAAGGGTAAAAAGATAGAAAATGGAAACAATTAAATTACTTGTTTGTTTGAAACTGATGTGGGAAGTCAAACTTGATCCTGATCAGATCAAGGGAGACCGAACACAAATTGGGGTGGAAAGATAGTTCAACACTGATGCTGATCACATCAGGGTCGAATGATTCTTGAAGCTCCCCTCAAGTGGTCACAAGAATCACACATAGGATAGAAGTAATGAATATAAATTGGAATCTGGAGTTGTGTTTTAGAAAATTTAAATCAGTAGTAGCGAAAGAATTTCCCTTAGTATGGAGAATGAGGAGTTGCTAGAAGCGTATACCGGAGAAGGTAGTAGTGTAGCATATTGTATTATTCCAAAGGCAGCGGGACATAGAGGAGTCCTGCGTCGAGATGACCGGAGTGCCTGCGGGATTGTATGCGTATTGCATTGCTTTGGGGATAGCTTTGCACTGTATGTATGTATGAACGTTGTAATAAGGAACCGGATAGTTAGTAGTAGCGCGGATTGGAGTAACTATTGTATATTGGTATGGTATGGTATGTAGGAACATTAAGGGATGTATTTGGGAATTGTAAGGAGGAGGAGTGTATAACCTTTGGCATAGACTGGTAAATGAATATAGTAATCCCATAACCTCGAACAACTTTGAGGACAAAGTTCTTAAGGGGGGTAGATTGAAATACCCCGAACTTAAATATAGGGATTAAAATTTATCTAATACGTATTTAAGGGCCTAATGGTACCTAATTAATATTGGTAAGGAAAAATAAATCCAAAAGAAATAAAGAAACGCTTAAAAAGCGAAAAACACTAAATAAGCGTTAAATAACCATAGGAGGTATGAGACCTCGGTTAGTGTATTATATGGATTCTAAAGGTTTAATAAGACCTAAATAGTATATGGGAACAACCCCCGAAGAAAACGGATCCAAATAATGAATTAAAACGCTAATAGAGCTTTAGAGCACGTTTTTCGAGAAAACCCGAAAACGTGACTTTAAGTGGTCAAACGAACCCGCAAAAATTATAAGTCATTAAATAAATATTATTAAGCATTTATGAAAGCTTAATAACCAATAAAAATAAAGAAACGAGAAAATTCCGGAAACCGGACCCGGTTAGTGAATAGTACCTAAACCGGGTAAAATAACGAGCGTTTTCTGTAAAAGACGAAAAACGCTCCAACTAGTATAACTATAGGGGGCCGGCTTTTTATCTGCTAGTTAACCCCTCGCACACTCACATACTAGCTAACTAATTAAAGAGGCAAAAAGCAAAAAGTGAGAAAAGTAAAAGGTACCTCACATACTCTCTCTCCTCTCATTTCTCTTCTCTCTCTCCCACTTCTTTCTTCCCCATCGTACTCCCTCTCTTCCTCCTCCCTCCTTGCTGCGATTTTGAGCTCCCCACTACAACAATGGAAGCTCCCTCTTCTTCTCCATGCTCTACCTCCATGGGAGCTCCAAATGTAAAAATAATTACATATTTGAACTCCCCTCATTCTCCTCTACATTTCCCTCTTTTCAAAATTCGAAAAGGATGAGTTTCATCTCCATGGGTTTTCCCCATTTGAAGAGAAAAGCACACCATTATGGAGCTTGGAGTCTCCTCTCTCCATTAAGGTAAAAATCTACATGAAAAACTAATGTTCTCACCATTTCCTTTCATAACCGATTTTTACCCCTACGTAATGCCTTGTTTTCTCTCTCTCTCTTTTGAGCATAATCCTAACCTTGCAATGGTGGTGGAATCATCTTCTCAAACCAAGGGCTAAAACCCCTCCTAAAACACTCCAAAGGTAAACCATAGAATTTGTGTTTTGAACATTTCAAAGGATTAGTATAAATCTAAGGGTTAGTATATTAATTGCACTTATTTTGTGTGTATTGGGTGATGGGAATGGAGTTTGGCAACTCCATTCCCCATGTGACCGATTGTACAAGAAAGAGAGAAGAAGGAATAGAAAAGGAAGGAGGAAATAAGAGCTTTAAGGTAAGAGCTCTTTCTCAATGCTATATTTTAATGCATTAGAGTAATGGGAATGGGTGAACAAATAAAGAACCTAAACTATTGTATTAGTATCGAAGTTTGTGGAAGTTTGAGTATTTATGAGTTTGTATTGGGATTGTAGGCCTTAGAGCCAAATAAATTGTGTATGTGAGTTAGTAATGTGGATTGAGGAGGTAATGATGTATTGGTGTTGTAATTGAGGAAGTATTGGTGTATTGAGATTTTGTATGTGTGCTGATAGAACCCTTGTGGTTTGGCTAGAATAGGGATGAATTTGATGAGAAAGGAGATGTGTGGATAAGTAAGAAAAGTAGGTGAACTATGGCGAAATTTTAGTAGGAATTGTGCATTAAGAACGACTTGGTGAATGGGAGAACCAAGGTGTGTATTGGGATTTAGTAGAGATGATTTAGTAACTAAGGAGTAGTAGTTGTGGTAAGAGAATGAAAAGATGTAAAATCTGTAGCAAAGAGTATTGAAATGTGTTGGAGAATCAAGGAAGAATTAGTATGAAGGATTTAGTGAAAAGAGCATTGTACTGAGTAAGACTTAGGTTGAGTATAATGCAAATGAGGTAACAGAAGAGCCATAGGAGTAGTGGGAAGAAGAGAGGAAAAATCTGTAGCATTTGGAGAAGAACAAAACTGTAACAGTGGAGAAAAATGTAACAGTGGAGTGTGCTTTGTAACAGATTTTGGTAGAGTGGATTAGGCTAGTTTAAAGTGCTTAATCAATGCTAAAATATGCTAGATTATATGTAGGAATAATGGGGAAGAGATGGGTAGAAGTTTGGAATTTAAACAAACTCAAAAACTTATATATATTGCAATACTGTAACTAGTCCGGGTTTGCAAACCAGCACACAAACCCGGACTAGCATGAAAACACGACAGAAAGTTTTACAGAGTGATGGTCCGGGTTTACAAACCAAGACACTAACCCGGACCACCCCTAAAATACACCCGAGAGTTTTGCAAAGGAACGGTCCGGGTTTGCAAACCAATCCCTAAACCCGGACCACACAAAATTTTCACCCGAGAGAAACTATACTGCATGGTCCGGGTTTGTAAACCCAGCCCTAAACCCGGACCACACTCAAATTCCACCCGAGAGTGACCAAACAATATGGTCCGGGTTTGTAAACCCGGACACTAACCCGGACCCTACTAAAAACCCTCCAGAATGTGTTCTAAAGCTATTCTAAGGTAGGGTAAGGATGGGTAATGATTGTATAAGATGATTAAGACATAATTAATGATGTTTAATGGTCATTAAGGCTATAAACAAGCTTAGAAAATAATTGTAAGTAAGTAACTTAAGTAAATGTATTTAAGTAACAAAGAGTTAGTAAGTATAAACTAGGAAACTTTAGGAAAGTAATAAGTAAGGTTAATTATGGATAATTAACCATCCAACTGTATGTATGTGATAGGATTCAAATAGTTGAACACCGAAGGGAGTCGGTGAGTCCAAAGTCAACGGTGAAAGGTATGATTTCTTCATGCCCTGTATCCTAATCTGGTTACCCCGATTTGTGTGCTTATTTGATCACCTAATAAGATAAATGCATGAATCGGACTATATTGCACCTACTTGTGCTTGCTTACATTGTTCTTGATATTTGTCTTGAACAATAGTTTGTATAATTCATGAAATATATGAATGATGATGAAGTGTATTTGTATCTCGTAGTGTACTTGTATATTGTATTGTATTTTGTATGGGTGTGTATATGAACAATGCAATGTGTATGTGGCTTGGATGTTGACTTCTACTAAATTCATAACTATCTAACTCCTAACTTAAGTGAGTAAATTGGAATGAGTAGAAGTCCGATATAGCTTCGGCCACGCGTGAGGATGAGGAGACACAAGAGGTTGGATCCGATTCCTGACTCTTAAACTGGTCCCCGGCCCAAACCCCTTAAATGGGTAGCATCCCGGATTGGTGAGTCAAGTAAATCCCGGTGGTGGGACGGAGTAGTCCCCGGGCCGGAGGTCCCGACGACTTAACATGAGTAAGAGTAAGTAAGTAAGTATGTATGAGTATGAGTATGTATGTGTAAGTACTGTGAAACGAGTAAAAGAGTAATCTTCACCCGATTAACCCGGGTGGACCAACATGAGCTAACAAGTATGGTGAATTGTGTATGTATTGTACATGTATTGCGTATTGTGAATTTCGGAAAGGTAAGTATATATCTGATGGCTTGTATGATTTACCATGTATGTATTGAAGAGTATGTCTTGAAGTGTATGTATGTATTCCTTGCGTAATGTATTGTAATATTATGTATAAGAGCAGGTATGCATGTATGTTTGAATGAAATCAATCGCATGTATTCGACCAAGTGGTCGACGTACCCTCACTAGTACGCGGGGTATGCGGTTATCATGCGCAGCGAAAGCTGACCCCCTAGGGGGAATGTTTTTAGTGTGCAGGTACCGAAGCGGATGTGGTCAAGGTAAGAGACCGGAGGCACACCCATGTATTTAGAAGCAAGTAGCTTGTGAGGAACGGGTAGTAAGTAGTCTCTTAGTGAGTACGTATGAACTTGGAAGAGGTAGTATAATTGTATAAGGATCCTAGTAGACTCGGTTAAGCATATTGTATTGTATGGATTATGGAGGAGTAAGTATGAATGGAGCATTGTTGTATTTGATTGATGAATGGAGTATGTATTATAGATGTGTAGTACTCGGGATTCCGGTCCATCAGACCGATGCTGTATGTAGAAGTAGTAGCCTTGTTAGTCACGTGGGTGACTAACGACATTGTATCACCCACTGTATGTAAGTATGTATCCGCTGCGTGTATCTGATGTGTAACGAGATTGGACGGTAAGCATTGTATTAATGGTAGGGGTGTTACATTCACCGCAGTACAAAATTTTTTAAATTCATATTAATGATGTAGACGTGTAATGATGCATCTCTATTAGTTCTTTTAATAAAAAATGATTTCTGGATGGTTTAATTAAAGAATCAATTAGCAAAATACGCTACTAATCAACAAAAAATTTCTTTGGTTAAAACACTTTCATATATCATTTTCTGGAAAAAACACATGGACACATCATTACTTGTTTACAATGTTAATATGATTTTAAAAAAATTTGTACTGCAGTGATTAGTAATTTTGTACTGCATACAACAACCCTATATATACATTGAATTATGATAATACTATAATTATATTAGATATATATACTTACTTCTTAAACTGTACAACTATAAATGTAGCAAAAAATAGCTACATATAATTGTAGCTAAGAATGACTGGTCAATCAGACTTTTTCCCACAATAATCAAGAATAAATCTAGAAGCTTGATTTTTGTTATTTAGTTAACTACATATTCAAGCCCCACCTAGACAAAAAGAAGAAAAATATTTTACTAAGTGAGACTCTTTCTCCACAATAATCAAGAATAAATTTAGAAAATGTATTATGTATAAATAGGAAAAAATTAATATCAGCCTGACATATCTCAACCTTACATAATATCACAAATGGGAATAGACATCATGTAAAGAGTTATTGGGGCTAACAATCATTTTTTGTTACAAGCATATGTAGCTATCTTTGCTACATTTAAAATTGTACAATTTGTATAGTGTAAAAGTACAGGTTTTGTAAACTTATTGTATAGTTTAAGAAGTTAGTATGACCATCTGTTAGAATTTCCGTAATATTAGAATTCAATGTATGACTTTACATATACATCCATACAGTTTTTATAGAACAAATATATATATATATATATATATATATATATATATATATATATATAACCATTTATAGATATATTTGGATAAATTTTTTTTACCTTTGGGGTAATATGTATATATATATGTTCATATTAACCTGGTATTTACCGTCCATTGTAAATGTATAACTTAAAGGCCTTATAACTTATATTCGGCGGTTTTTTTCCAAAAAAAACTTATATTCGGCGGTCGATGCATGCCTGGTTTGGTTTAGAAATATTCTTGTGTGTCAAGTAAGTCTATTTATTGTTCATATGGTCCATGGTACCTCAATTAGGTTCAAAAATACCCGAATAGTGTTCTCATAATAAAGCATCGAAGCATATTCAAGAGGCGTCCCTAGTCTATACTCAATTCATTCCGTCCTGCTTTTTTTTGTCCATAAAAATAGAGAATATACCACGTTCGAGATTGATCCACGCTCACCGCTTGCTGGATAGTTTCACACCGCAGACAAAAATCGATATCTAGGGCATTGTAATTTTGTGGTCTTTAGATTACCGACCAAGGTAATCTTTCTAAAATTTCACTTTTAAGTTAGTACAACAGTGTTTTGTCTAATCTGGCATTTTTTAACCTTAATCAATTTTCTATCTTCGTTTCTTTCTCTCTTCTTCCCTGGTAATGCGAAAACCAAGTCGAACGAACTCGGACTCGTG
Source organism: Limonium bicolor (assembly GCA_023374045.1). Lineage (NCBI taxonomy): Eukaryota > Viridiplantae > Streptophyta > Magnoliopsida > Caryophyllales > Plumbaginaceae > Limonium > Limonium bicolor. Next base: position 92,117,824 of record CM041778.1, read on the forward strand.
CCCTTGCTGCGATTCGTAGCTTCAGTTCTGATTTTCTGCTCAACGCTGGTGGCGCTCTCTCTTCTTCGTGCTGCCGAGGTCCCTGGTGGCGGTCTTCCTCCTTCTTGCCGCCGAGGTCCCTGGTGGCGCTCCCAACAAACGTTCGAAGTGTCGTGACCTAGATTGGTGGTATCTGCCGTCTCCTGGTGGTATCTGCCGTCGACTCACCAAGCACAGGTAATAATTCAAACTGTAATCCCAAATTCTAGTATTTAGGGTATGAACTCCATTGGCATGTTTTGTATCTGTTAGTTTCTAGTTCTATTTCTGATGTGAATCAGTGTAATGTGTGTGTTTGTTGGTGATAGATCCTCCTTCGTTAAATTTCTTTTGCTGGAAACCAAATAAGGGAACGGAAATGTGTGTGTTGGACTATGAAGTATAACCGAGAATTAGTTGAGGTTGAATTGGTAGTTTGTTAAGCTTATATCAGTTTAACCGAGATTTAGTAGAGGTTGAATTGGTAGTTTGTTAAGCTTGAATCAGTATAACCGAGAATCTACTTTTGCTATTTGGCAATTCATCCTCTACTAATTTTTCTATTTCCTACTAGCATCGGTCTTGATAAATGGGTTTTGAAGGGTGAGAATTGAGAATTTAGGTGAGATGTTTAGGGTTCTGTTGTATGGACTTAGACTGAAGCTCAATGCAGAAAAAAAAAGAAAAGAAAAGGATGAGACACTATATACTGTATGGAGAGCTGTCTAGGGTTCGGTTATGGATACTAGTCTTGCTCAAAATGTTGCTGTCTTAACTTAACTTCTGACATTATTAGAAGGCATTTTCTAGTGCACGGTAGCATTGTCTAGTGAATCATATTAGTGGTAAGTATAATCTTTTGGCAACATCTGTTTATGCTCATAACTTTGTGGACGAGAGGAAGTCATTATGGTCTGATATCAGTAGAATTGGTAGTAATCTTACTCCTCCTTGAGTAGTCTTCGGAGATTATAAATTTTTATAGAACTAGGATGAGAAAATTTTCTTGTGGACGTTTGCTGCACTTATCCCAATCTAGTAGCAGTCTGGTTAGAGGTGGACCCTTCTGTAACATCAAAATGAGGCAACTCTGCATTTTCAGATTTGGAACCACTGCAGGGAGACTACCGAGTTCAGATGGCTCACCTGAATGTCTTGTTGAGTCGAATGATCCTCCCCTGAATATTAAAGAAACTTATGGGGTTAGAAATTTTAAAATGCAACACCAGATGAAAAAAATGACAACATTTGAGCAATACCCAAAAAAAGCAATGCTGGTGCAACATAAAGCAAAAGGGTATGCTCTGTCAGGACTCTCGGAAGGGTTCATGCATTATTATTTAATTAAGGAGGTTATCATGAAGGGCTTTCATTCTCCATCGGCTAAAAGTAGAGGTCTCTTCTAAAAGAAGAGCATGGATATCGGTTTTTGACACCCTCAATCCTATCTTTAGGTGGAATGTAGTACAAACTATTTTTTTCACCGTGGATGGGTATTCTTCTTTTTCAAAGGTAGAACCTAAAAAGAGGGGACACATAAGTAACACGATACCAATAGAAACATCAGCGGAAATTTGTATAAAGTATAAAACCTCCAATAGATCTGTAGTGAAGGCGGAACACATTGAGCAGCTAGGCTGCCATGTGATGCCCATTCCACCGGGGGGATTGTGGGATTGGTTCACAAGAAAATATATGGCTCGCCAAGCCCCTGTAACTTGGTCGGTAGAAGAGTAGTATTCTAGACTTAAAGGTCTTGGGTTCAAAACTTACCCAGTGAGAAAGGTTCATTTAGAACCTCAGTATCGCTCTTATGCTGAATTTATTTATAAGTGCTAGTTTCTTATCAACTTCAGAGCTCTCTTGATCTTGTGCCTCTAAAAGCATCCACAATGGTGTGGATTCCACACACATATGTAAGCATCCACAACGGTGTGGATTCCACACACATATGTTAGTAAGAAACTGAAAAAGATCTGTAGTGGTGTAGAATTCACGTCATTTCTCTTTCATCGCTTCTTATTTAAGGAACGTACGGGAATTAAAAATGATTGGTTGTATATCTGTATCAACTGATATCTTCAATAAAAAATTATTTACTCATTTTGTTACAATTCTAGTTTCCTATATACTTTCAACATCTAATTTAATATTAATACATTAAGTAACCTTTTCAAAACTGTGTTTATTTATTATATATATATTTATGTTTTTTTTAAGAATGTGATTTCTACTATTGCATGTTATTTGTTTTCATAGTTTCCCAAAATGTTATTTATTTTTAACTGTAAAACATATTCCTTTTTACAATATATACAAATAAATATTTCACTTCTTTTATCCCCAATTCTTAAAAAGTAATTATCTTTAAAAATATACTCCCTCCGTTCTGAATTGACCGTCTTGTTTACTATTTGAACATGTCGTTTGACTTCAATATTTAACATAGAAGATAATATAATTTTAAAATTTTAATTGTTGTATATGATCCCTTACATGATTAACTATATGTTACAAATTTTAGTTTTATAAAATTATTTTTATCTTATATGTTTAATATTGAAATAGAAAAACGTGCCATAAAGCAAACAGGATGGTCAATTCAGGACGAAGGGAGTATATATTCAATTATTTTCCTTTAAATCATACAAAAAACAACAATAAATTAATATAGAATAAACGGTAAAGTAAAAGGAAATAGTGCGAAAGGAAAAAAAAGGGAAGTAGTAACTATTTCACGGGTAAAGTAAAAGGAAATAGTGGGGGAGGAAAAAATGGGAGGAGTGAAAAGGTTAATAAACTCTCCTATTTTAGACATGAACACATGAACAAAGTTGTTTAGGCAATAAAAAATAATTTCTGATGACATGACATCTAGGAATTTGTTAAAAACCTTCTAACTATTGTGGATGTCCTAACCAACAATAGTTTTGGGCTGTCACTTTTTGCGGACAGAGAAGGTTAAAGACATCCACAATGGTTATGAGGTTCTTAATGGATTCCTAGATGTCATTTCATCAGAAAATAGTTTTTATTGCCTAACCAACTTCATTCATGTGTTCATGTCTACATTAAAAGAGTTTCTTAACATTCTCACTCCTCCCATTATTTTTTTCTTTCTCCTTCATTGATTTTTTGAAAATAAATAACATGCAATAGTAAAAATCATATTCTTAAATATATATATATATATATTATATATTCTACGTGATTTAGTTGAGTTTTTAAAAAGTTTGTTTCCTGTCTTCTTGCGCTGTGTGTTGGAGTCTATATGAACATGGACCTAAAATGAGTAATATTTTTTTATTGAGCATCTCAGATGATACAGATATACAACCAATCACTTTAATTTTTTGTAAGGAAATGAACGATGAAAGAGAAATGGTGTGAATTCCATACCATTACAAATCTTTTTTAGCTTCTTATTGACAAATATGGGTGGAATCCACACCATTATAGATGCCCTAATAGTCTCCAAAGCAGCAACGCTTCAAACGGTCAAAGGGAAGACTTAACTAAAGACCATCATAAGGTGAAATCGCGATTTTTATAGATATTGAAGGTTACACAAGTTTGAAATTAACCAGTTCTACAAAGGATATCAAGAGCTCGAGATGTGAAGTGTTGCATCACTAAACAAAGGAACAAATTATAAGTAAGAGGATACTGAAAAAATAAAATACAAAATCACATTTAGATGCCAGCAAAAATTGAAATTGTATGAGTAAGAATATAGATTCTTGTTCCTTAAAAGTTAAAAGGACTGCAAGATATCAGAATTCCAAACACCACATGTAGAAGAAAGACCGTACTACATACACATGACCTATGACTCATGTTTCAATAGGGCTCTGCTATCCAAGCAGCTTTGGAGAGTTCTCACACAACCTGACATTCTAATTTCCCAATTATATCGTGCAAGATATCTCAAACAAGCACAACTTTTCGCGTATAAGCCATCACAGGCAATAAGTCCTATTTGACGGGCACTTATGAGTGTTAGAGATCTTCTGGAGCATGGAGCCTATAGAGGTATTGTTAATGGACGCACCACCCCTTTACATGCATGATGGCTCATGGAAAGCCTGGAGGTAAGATTTATTTATGGAATACTCCACCATCTTTGTTGCCATCTGCCACGGTCTCAATGTTAATAGATCACCAGAGTCACACTTGGAATGATATTGCCCTCAATCGGTTTGCTGCACTTATGGATGTCAGCTTAATTAAAGTTGTACCATTGTTACACCCTGGAGCGACGAGGACTTTTGGATTTGACAACCTTCAAATAATAAACAACATTCGGTGCGGTCTGCATATTACACTGATTTAGCGCTCCAAACCTCGGCCCAGGCCACCTCCTCATCCCCCACAATGGTTGGAACAACTTTCAAATGATTTGCAAAGACATCACTACCTTCGCGGGTTAGGTTTTTTGCTTGGAAATTGTTGAATGGTTTGCTCCCTTGTAAGGCACAACTGTGTTCCCGTATCAAGTCCACTGATGACGCCTGTCAGTTTTGCGGTAAGACTGAGACCTTGGTACATGTCTTTCTGAACTTCCCAGTAGTAGCCCCTCTATGGACTTTTTAGACATGCCCAAGCCACCAGATATACAAACTGACGATGGTTTTCGACACTGGTTCTTCGACCTATGCACCAACTCTACCTTGCAACAGATTCACGCCCACACCGCTTTTTTCTGGAAGAGTTGGTACGCACGATGCCAAGCAACGCAGAGTCAAGCACCTTCCTTTACATGGGCATGGTGCCAAGCTTCAACACCCTTTACCAACCTTCACTCTCTCCTCCTCCTCCTCCCCATCGGTTGCACTACTCCAGCATCGCCAGGATCGTCCTCTGTGGCATGAAGTTTATTTGGATGGAAGTATTGATCGTTTTGGCGCAAATGGAGTTGAATGTTTAGGAAAGCAGCAATCACACCCGCCAATGCTGGTAGGTTTCAAGGGCTGGTATGGTCCATGTGTTCCCTCCAAGGTAGAAGCTCTAGCGCTTGAGTTTGCGGTTAAAGCATCGCAGTGTGCTAGCCTACCCCAGGTTCGGTTCCTCACTGATTGCAAGACAATCTATGACTACTTTCACAATGGTACAGGCATGGCCATAGATTTGGAAACTAAAGCAATCTTAGATAGAGTTTTTGGCACACTATCATCATTCCAGGATGCGGTAGTTTTTTATATCCCAAGGGAATCAAATGTAACGGCTCACTTGTTAGCCAACCAAGGTCGTAATGACCCACTATGTAAACTCCGGTATTATACTATTCCTCGTAGCATACTTACCTTATGCGATGAATGAGATATGTTCCACTTTTTTTAAAAAAAACAATGATTAAACTGGCATAGCCTCAATTATAGTAGTACAATACTTTTTTGTGGAAGTAAATACACATGTCGAGCGTGCGGTGTATGTGAGGAGGGACTATCCGTTCTAGACCAGGTTTCCGGCGTAGACAGATGGTTTCATAAAAGACTCAATACCTACTAGCACATGGAAGCCGGATAGTGCTATTGCTTGGCTTGGAAATGTGGATTGCAATTGAAGCACGTGATGATGATACTCGACCGTGCTGGGAACTAAGAGACAAGTATACGAGCAACATTCTTCCGCTTGTAAAATCTAGTTCTACCGCCGGGGCTTTCTGACGGATGACCTATTTCCATCCAGACGGATTAGAAAATAAAATTAATCTCAGTCATCAATAGTAAACTTTTTCTTTTTACCACAGAATGTTGTGCACCAATCATTTCCCGTAAACGATGAAATGCCCAGAAACATGGTTTTATTGTTGCATTTTTTATAAATCTATATGATAATCTCTAATATTAAACTATTTTATATAAAGTGGCCTCTACTTCACTGACTGCACTGACTGCAGTATAATTGAGAAGTAAGGACATATGATATGGTATGTTAATACTGCATTACTATACATTCGAAAATTTCATTATTTAGTGTTTATTTAACAATATTAATGAGTTAAACGGTACTTTTGCATTCATATTAAGAAGATGATTTTAGTAGTATTATTCTTAAATAAATAATTAATATTATCTTATTTGTATTTGTATATGGTCTCCTGAACTTGTTCCCGTCCCTATTCTTGTACCTGTCTCTGTGCAATATAGATGACAGTTTCTTCCTCACATACATCCAGATGCTCTTTTGTACATATGCTCTTCATCTCAATTTTTTCTATACTTTCTCTACCTTACTTTGTTCAATATCAGCCATTCTCAAACACTTGACTTCTTATTTTTCCCCTTTTTGTATGCATAGTATCATCACTAAAATTTTCAGACCCCAACCCTCAATTTAAGTGGATTTGATTAACGGTAATACTTCTTCTAAACATACTGATTTTTCAATGCTAATTGCTTGTGTTGTTAACTCCCGTCTTCTAATTTTGATTTCATTTTGTTCATGTACTCTTATATTAAAACTTTCAATTGAAGGTTTCATCATTAAATCTAAAATTTTACTCTAATCCTTTTTATTGTTGAATGTTTCTAATTGGTTTTTTAGAGGTACTTCAGAATTGGTTGAATGTTTGAGGAATTTGAACAATTAGCAAGCTATTTAGCAGCTCAAGTTGATCTTGATAAGGACATATCTACTTTCGAAGTAGAATTATATTCTAAGAAAAATGTTGTAGAAGAGGGGAAAATGCCGATTTGAGTGAGCGTTTGCATAGTTTGAAATTGTGTTTAAAAACTGGCACCAAACAATCCACTCTAAACCCTAAGTATATCAATAACCTTTGATCTTTTCGTATCCATTATAACTTATAAGCGTTTCCACTAACGATTGAAAACATGTACACATCCTTTTATAATGGCTTCCTCACTTTTGTAGAAAACAGTTCACTAGTTGTTATACATCATTTTTTGGTTGTTCTTATCGAATCATGGTATATGAAAATGTTTCCATAACATTTATTAGTGTACAAAACTTGATTGATTGATAAACCCTTGGAAACAATAAACCGAGTTGTTGAAATTGATTTTATGTATTTATTTAACCTTGGTTTTACGAATCTCACGATAATTTATAAACATTTCCACTGATGATTAGACACATGTATACAACCATCTATAATCGTTTCCATCATCATTTTAAAACAGACGACACTAATTGTTATATATCTTTCCTTTTGGTCATTCTTATCGAATCATTGTGTGTAAGAATTTTTTTTACCATTTATCAGTTTACAGAGCTTAACTGATTGATAAACATGAAGGCTATAAACGCTTGGAAACGATAAACTAAGTTGTTGGAGTCAGTTTTACGTATTCATTAACTTGGTTTTTACGTATCCACGATAATTTATAAACGTTTTCATTCGTGATAAAAAACATGTACACAACCTTTTATAATCATTTTCATCACTATTATATATGATATTATCTATCCCTTTGACCATCCTTATTGAATAATGGTGTATAAGAATTTGTTTTTTAGCATTTATCACTCTATAGAGCTTGATTGATAGATAAACCGGAAGGTTATAAATGTTTAAAAACAATAAACTGAGTTGTTGGATTTGATTTTACATATTCCTTAACGTTGTTTTTTACATATCTACGATAGCTAATAAACTGATTCGAAACATATACACAACCTTCTATAATCGTTTTCGTCACTATGGAAAAGTTTCGTCACTATTATAGAAAAGATGACACCAATTGTTAAATATTTTTTTTATTGTTCATATCAAATAATGTATATAATAATGTTTTATTAGCATTTTTCAGTTTACAAAGTTTGATTGATTAATAAACCAGAGACTATATATGAAAATGATAAACTGAGTTATGGGAGTCGGTTTTACGTATTTATTAATCTTTGGTTTTTATGTATGCATTTACCGGGAGACAAATATATTTATGTTCAATAACTTTTGAATGCATTATACATCATAATTTTAATTTAGAAAAAAATATTAATGTATTGTTTTTATATTAGCAATTAAAAAATATATTTAGTTGACTTGGGCGTGTATTTTGAATGATATATTCTCCATTATATATATATTAACAAAAATATTATTAGATTATTATACAATAGTCATGTATATGTATATATGGTTGTGTGAAAATTTTGTATATTTTTAAAAAAGCAAAAAAATGGAAGTAATAATGGACATTTAGTGTTCTCACAAATTCTATGCCGGTTATAAATACAAAATGTCAATTGATTTATGTTAAATTCTCAGTTAAATAAAAAGTGAAGCTACACAAATTAAATTTGAATACCATTTTAAGATAAAAAAATACTTAAATAGCAATGATCAGATGTAATAAATTATTTCGATCAGTGCTATTTTACTATGGGATTCTTTTTATAATTTTTATAATTATAATTTATATTAATTCATTTTGTGTTATTTGCTTCATCATTCCAAATATTTGAAACATTAGGTAGTAGATAATGAAAATTATTTTTTGTCAAAAAGGTAATGATCACGACCGGCTTCTTTGTTTTTTTTTAAAGGCAATTTTTTATCTGCTATCTTGGCTACATATGAGGTAAGTTTTGTAATTTTAAAAATTGTGAGAGGTATGTGAGGGACAAAAATAGAAAAAAAAAGAAACGGGTGTGAAATTGAAAAAAACGAACGGCGTCGAAAGTATGACATTTTTTGAATTTTTTTTCTTTCTTTATCATAAAAACTTTCAATTGTTGTAATTTTTAATATATAAGTCCAAAATGAAAAAAAAAATTATATCATTGTTCATCTAAATTCAAGCGTTTTAAAACAAGACCAGATATGAATATGTTTTGACAAATTTTAATAAAAATTATTTTTACATATACGATGATATTTTAATGTGAGGATGTATGTATATATTTTAATGTGAGAATGTACATATTTTAATGTGACGATGTACATGTTCAAATGTGAGAATGTACATTTTCTTTAATGAACATGTGTACATGTTTGTATGACCGTCTGTACAAGTGTTCTTCCTTATATGTACAAGTTTTAATCTAAGAATGTACATATTTAATGATTCGTATAGGTTTACATGACTATCTATATGATTTTAATACGAGGATGTACATGTTTTTAGTGAACATTTGCACAGGTTTGTATGACCATTTGTATAAGTTTTCTTTTACGTTCTGTGCTCCATACATGTACAAATAATTTTTTTTAAAGTTGTCAAAACATATCCATAACTGGTCTTGTTTTGAAGAACTTGAATTTAGGTGAACAATGATATAATTATTTTTCATTTTAGACTTATATATTTAAAGTTACAATAATTTAAATTTTATGTTATGATAAAGATAAAAAAACTTTAAAAAAAAGGGGTGCTGGGGCACAGAAAAATAAAATAAAAGTGGACACACAGGGATAACGCGAGAAAAAAAAAAGAAAAAAAAAGAAAAGTGGGCGCGATGTGGCTACACCCACTTCTAGCCAAGACCGCCGCTTTTCAAATAGTACTACTCTCTCTGTCCTGAATTGATCGTCCTGTTTATTTTATGACATGTTTTTCCACTTCAATATTAAGCATATAAGATAGAATAATTTTATAAAACTAAAATTTGTGACATATAGTTTATCAGGATTCATATGCAAAACTTAAATTTTCAAAATTAATTTATCTTATATGTTAAAAATTGAAGTCAAACGACATGTCCAAATAGTAAACATGACGGTTAATTCAGGATGAAGGGAGTACTTCTCACTGACATTTTCATTTTTTTTAAAATAAAAACCTTTCTTCCATTGGTTCCGTCTCCGTCACAAAATCCGATCCCCTAGTTCTACGTGAGCCTCAGTTTCTCTGTATCTCCTTATTCTGCAATCACTGTGCACTGTGGAGTCGCGCGCTTTACTTTCTTCTCCAGTATGATGCGGATGCCTGTCTTTTAGCTAATGGGTCCACCTAGAAGGAACTGGTTAATGAACCTATAACATTACCTTGCAATAATTTCTCGTATGCCTTCAAATAAGCAAGCAACATTACTGTCCAAAGCAATTAAACAATCAGTAGTCCAACCAGTGAAGGAGACCTGCAGATTTCTTATCTGAGAAAGAACAAGTAGTAGAGACCCAAAGATTTCACAAGGAATAAAAATAAAACTGATGCAATTGTCAATACTTCAAGTCATCCTATTAATCCTGAAGCAACACATTCTAATCTCAAATTATATCCGGATAAACAAGCAGTAATAAATAATAAAGTGACGCCTTGTAATTGTTCTTTCATCTCAAGCTAGACGACATACAATAAATAAGGAGATGCACACTTACAGCTGCTCAAAACCTGTCCGGCCCGGTAAGCCCGAATTCGACGGGGTGTCCGGGCAGGTTTGGACAAAAAAATGAGTCAGAATAAAAAACCGGGCTGATCGCGGCAAATTTTCAAACCCGTGACCCGAGCCCGCCCGGCCCGATTTTCAATATTATTTATTATTTTTTTTTAAAAATATAAAATAATGTATATCTTAATTAGAGTTAACCTCCATGTGTTTATCATAATTACTGGTAACCACCTCGAGGTTAAGGTTTCTTTGACTACGAGCCCCCGAGCTATAACTCTGTTATAAGGAAGTTAACTATGTGTTGACCTATCAGCTTACTCATATTAATAATGTCATGCTGGACAAAAAACACTACTTAATCTGCATTGTTATTTCCTAAAATGTCAACCCTTCCTTAAAAATGCATCTAAAGTGGGTGAGAGAGAGTTAGACGATGTTGATTAAGCAGTTTTGTTGTGCACCTAGGCATTATTAATGTGATTAAGCTGATAGGTCAACACATAGTTAACTTTCTGATCATAGAGTTATTTCGGGGGCTCGTAGTCAAAGATACCTTAACCTTGAGGTGGTTACCAATAATTATGATAAACACAAGGTGGTTAACTGTAATATCCCAAAACCTCAAGGGGGTTCTGAGTAATTTACTCTTTATATATAATACATATATCAAAATTCTATTAAATATACATATAATATAAAATTTTACTCAAATTATATATATAATAATGACTTTGAAATTAAATATATATTTTTTAATTTTTTTAATTTAAAAAAGTAAAAATAAGTAAATAACCGGGCCGGGCACCGGCAGAGCTGAAAAAAAATCGGGCCTAGCCCGGCCCGGCCCGAAGATATAAAAAACCGAGCTCGGTCTCCATGAGTAGGCCCGACTGGCCTAAAAAATCTCCTTGGCCCGGCCCAAACCTGGCCCGCCCGCCCGGATGATCACCTCTATGCACACTTCACGTTGGTAGCAAAGAACATCCCTGCATTGTAGGGGTGGCAATTCGGGTTAATGGGTCGGGTTGAAGCTCATCCATACCTGTCCGATTAAAATTGTATTGACCCATACCCGACCTAATAATATTCGGGTTACAAATTATCAACCCACACCCAACTCATATAAAATGATTAAACTCATGCCCGACCCGTTTAACCCAACATAATTAGGCTATGCAAAATTTAAAATACCTGAAATTAAATTTTTATATGATTGCTCAAACGGATTTACAAATGAATGAAATCATACATCTTTTTTCTTTTTCCACATACATGTCATGCTTAGTGGCACTTAACAGAAGAAGGTGATGTGTACGCGCCTGGGCCAAATATAACTTTATTTTCTCCTTCAGATATAGAATCAAAACTAGACAAAATCTTCAGAGTACGAAGAGATCGGACCACAGTGGAATTGTGGAAAGGAGCACACATCTGGTCAAAAATACTTTAAGGTAAAAAAATTACTCATAAACGTTCCAGCGATGTGACAAAGTTGCACTTTTGACACTTGCAGTCTGCCACTAAACCAACTTAAACCGGCACAATAACCGGTGACCATTTTGAAGACGGCGTTGCGTAAATGATCGGTTCTGATCCGTCGGCAACACCTGGCCCACAGGGAGAGGGAACGTCGCACCTAAATGCACAGGAGTTGCAAATTTTCTGTCCGAGAAACAAGCAACCCGGTTATTTGCTTAAAAAAAAAAGAAATAAACTACCGTGAACTATAAAAAAACAAGGGAAAATTCATGATATATCCCTGTTTTTTTTCATAATTCATAATCTATATACCCTTGTGTTTTCATATTCAACTTTAAACATGCTTAAATGTTATTCAAATTGATGAACTTTACATGGACGATGCTAAAGTGTTATATTTTGTCCAATATCAAATAGAAATTTTTTAAGCTCACTGTGATTGTGGACCCAATGAATATGCCACATGTTCATTGGGTCCCACAGGTCACATGTGTTTAAAAAACTTCAAATTTAGAATTAGACCAAATATAACACTTAAGCATCGTCCAAGTAAAGTTTCATCAATTTTGAACAACATTTAAACATATTTAAAGTTGAATTACAAAAACCTAAAGGTATATTGTGAAGCACAAGGTCTCCTAGCAATGGGCACAATTATATCACCGGCTCACCGCGGCCCTTTCTTGGCTTTTTCCCTTCCCTCATTTCTCTTCCCAGGCGCATTTTCGTTACAACCGAGAAGTGTATTTTCTTGCGCCAGCGCCCGATCTTTTCTTCTTGGCCTCTACTTCCCTCTTCGTGCTATCCTGGAACTCTATCTCTCGAACATCCGCGTGAAGGCAATATCTCTCTATCTCGAACTACCTCGTTCCTCTCTCTCGAACTACCGCGCATAACAAGATCTCGAACAACATTGTTCATTTCTCTCGCTCTCTCTCCCGAACAACCGCGCAGAACAGTCTATGGTGGGAAAGCTCAGGCCAGCCCAGCAACTGAACCGGATTCAGTCTCACGCCAGCGCAACATCTATCTAATTAAGGTATAACGCTTGGTTGGTTCGTAATCATTGATGATTTGCTCTGGTTTGCTGGATTGATTGATTAATTTGGAGAGTGTCATGAGAACCTTTGTCAATGTTTTAGGTAGAATTTTGTCCGCCTCTACTACCCTTAAACATACTAGTAACAGTTCTCTATCTCACTTCAAACCAGCATACCTTTTTTCTACTCTAACTACAGCCAGTGTAGCATTAGTTCAGTGGTTTGGCTATGATCTTCGCATACTGACCACAATTTCTTTGATACTATCGCCTACATTGTGCAAAGATTCATCTCATGCATTTGGAAGCGACCAAATTTGAATAGCCACCATCGTCTGAACCAGAATGAGTCTTTCAGTACCAGTACCTCCATCACCGACCTCTACTACCACATTGCTGAATTACAGACATTCCAATTTTCTTCCCAAAACCAACTACCCCTTCGGTTCCTTCTACAAACACGTTACACTTTCCGATCACAACACCCTCCAGTCCGTTACCAACGACATCCTCTGTACACGGTGAGTTATTTTCCTTTTAGGACGTTTCAGCAAACAGTTCTCGCGCATATTTAGGTTCCAAATATCTCAAACTTTTGTGATGTTTTTTTCGCTGTGCTTCCCAGTGCGGTGGGTAGGTGTGAATTCATTGATCTGCACAGAGAGCTGGTACCATATGACAAGGCGTGGGATTTGCAAAAAGCGATAGTTAAACAAAAAAAGAGTTTGATCGAGAGGAACGAGGAGTGTTGTGATACACTGATCGTTCTTCAGCATCATCCTGTTTACACATTGGGCACTGGCAGTTCTGAGGAATATTTGAATTTCAACATCAACAATGCTCCGCTGCATGTATTTAGAACAGAACGTGGTGGTGAAGTTACTTACCACGGGCCAGGACAGGTCTGTGTTCTTTCTACGTCTTAATTTGTTAGGCACTACTATTTTCACTGTCCTGCTTTTGAGATCTGACAAACTCATTATATGTAATAACACATTTTCATCTTTCTGGATGGAGTAGTTGGTCATGTACCCAATTATCAATTTACGAAATCACAAGATGGATTTGCATTGGTACCTCAGAGCTCTCGAGGAGGTAGTCATTCGCCTTCTTGCTACTACCTTCTCTATCAAGGCTTCGAGACTTGAAGGCTTTAGCGGTGTTTGGGTAGGTAGGAGTCCTGTAAACTTTCCACTTTCATATTTCATAATTCTCAATTTCTCAATCACGTTCATTTGACCTTGCATCGGCAACGCTTTCAAATTTTGCAAAAGGCTGCATGTGCCTAATTGTTCATTTTATTTGTTTGTTGCGTAGGTGATCAGATAAAATTGGCTGCAGTTGGAATTCGGGTATCGCAGTGGATAGCATATCATGGTTTAGCATTAAATGTATCCATGGATCTAAGTCCCTTTCAACAAATTGTCCCTTGTGGACTTCGGGATCGAGGAGTTGGAAGCATCAAGGGAGTGCTCCAAGAACTCAAGTGTCATGCCGCTGAGGATTTAGTACGAGTTATTGACCATGATTATACACTTCTTGAGATTGCTCATGACTCTCTGGTACGAGAGTTTTGCCAGGTTTTTCAGTTGAGACTGGAGCCCGTGTCTCTTTCCATGCCTCTGTAAGTAACCTAAAGATGAAAAACATTCTCTAATGAGCGATTGCGGGGTTGATATTTATATGAGGAAGGTTGTGGACTAATAAATGGTTTCAACTCCAACTCAATCGTGTGGAAGAGAACTTATTAATGGATCTTTTGCAGACTGATTTTGTCCCTTATGTTTCTTGAGCACCGTTGGAGCTAGTTGTATGTAAAAGCTTTAAACCGCATAAGATTTCTCTAAAGGATACAATACCATCTTATTTTTTTAATTGTAAGCCACTAACACTAATATGAACTCATTCAAATCATTTTTCACTGAAACTATAAGGTACATTGCCTAAGCAGATGCCATCCATAGTCTCATTCTTAACCGTTTCCGATATGCCACACAAATTAGACAATTAGTTATAATAACTGTATGTCATGTTTTTTCGCTCACCTGTTTACTGTTACAATTCAAGTAGTCATCTATTTGGTATCTCCTAAGAGCGGGAACTTCCATTGTAACTCTTATAAGGAGATTCCATCCACTGTGGCAAAGTTTATGGCTAATGGGTATAGATTGATATGTGCAACAGGTGAATTTTGTGAAATGGACGTCGGAATCATTCACCAGTTCTGGTCAAGTTTGAGCAAAGTGAAGTGAGCAGAGTCAGGTAAATCAGTCTTGCCAGTTCAAGTTTCGCAATACATGGTGTTCAGGTCCTGGAATCACCCAGACAGATGGGTGCGCAATGTTTTCAAGTCACCTGAAAATGAAAAGTGAAGCAGTTAAAATACAAGTTGAAGGATGTAAATAGGTGCAACATACAGAAGCAATATAATGATGCACAAAACAAATCAATTGATGTTCGGTAGCCAATTTGACCTGAGCTGATCTCTGTTGAGTTATTTAGAATCCCTGTTACTAGTGTTGCTGGAATCATAATCTCTGTTGAATGAGTCCGCACATGCTTAATGTACAAATATTATATGGTACTCCATCCGATATTATTATATGTTATTTTAGATTTAAACTTTGTTAGAAAATATAACTCATTTCTAGTTTTTTTAAATCATTTTTTTCTATATTTGATCCTATTTAACACAAAATTAATTATTATCTAGATGAAAAATAAAAAGTAAGGATATATGTTACTTTTCCTAAGTTTTAAAAAAGATAGTTGAAAATAATAAGAAAAACTATTTGTTTCCAGGAATCTCACAATCAGTCTATGCCTGCACATCATGCTTCTCCAACACTATTTGTAGCTCTGTTTGGTAGGAGGTGTTTGCGGCATATTTGTGGCATAATTGATGGTTGTTTGTTTGGCATATTTGTGTCATAAACTGCTAGCTATTTTGTGGCATATCTGTGGATGCTGTTTAGAAAACTGTTGTTTAGAGTGTGACATATTTGTAGCTGTTTTAAAAAACTAGTGTTTGACAGTGTGATCTTTTTTACAGCATAAGTTAGTTCAATTAATATATTTGTTGAGTTTATCGTTTTGTATATAGATATACAATATTTTGTTGAAAATAAATAAAATAAATACTACAAATGCTATAAGATAAGTAATTTGTTACCATCAAAAGTCTATAAATACCTAAATATTGATAAACTCAATAACAATATGAAAATTTTAAATTTACTATATATTGATAAAAGTTGTATAACATAAAAAAGCATATTTCTATAATTATAAAAACTTAAAAAATTTAAAAAGTATAAAAAAAGTATTATATATTATGTAGAAGCTAAAAAAATAACAAAAGACAAAAATAGTAAAGAGAATCATAAAAGATACATATATAACTGTAAAAACTTTAAAATAAATAACACATAAAAATACATAAATAACACAATAAAAAATACATATATATATTAAAATTATAAAAGTAGTATACTTTAAGTTTATTATATATGGTTGGATGTACAAATAAAAATACATATATAACTGGAAAAAATTTAAAAATAAATAAACACAATATTAAAAATAATAAATTGTCATACTTGACTATTTTTTCTATTTTTAATCAAATTTAGGTGTAATATATTATATAATACTTTTTATAATTTTTTGTATTTTAAATTTTCATTTTTTCAATATATTATTTTAAACAGGGCAATTAAATTATATAATACTTTTTATATTTAAGTTATAGTTGGTAGTTTTTTAAATAGCTAAACATATATGTTAAATTTTAAATTATTTAGTCTATGTTTTATAATTCTTTATTATTAACAAACTAAGATACAAGCTCGTAAGATTCTACATGACATTTATTTCAAATGTTGACATTTATACTATAAATATGTCACAAAATGATAAGATAGATATGCTGTAAATGAATAAGTAAAAAAAATGTCAAATGTTGACATTTATATTAGGAGAATTTATGCCACAAAAATACCACTATCAAATGTAGAGATGTAGGCCTTACCAATCATCGAAGCAAATCAGTTAACATAGATCGATAGTTGTGCTTGTGTGTCCTATATTAAATCCATGCTAGCTAAGCTACGACTTTTCTGCTCTTCCGACTCACCACGATGGCTCAGTGTCAGGCGTTGCCACTTGATCTCTCTCCTCTAATGCAGAGCAATGTACAGAGGGTCATATGGTAACGGTAGAGCCGCTCATAATGTGTTCGCCCACTCAACCCACAAAAAAGTTCCAGGGACTTGACACAAAATCAAGTTTGAAAAAAAACTCAGCTTTTTCCCTCTAAGACGAGGGCCTTTTCTCTCTCTCTCTCTCCTTTGGAGAATGCGTCTTGCAACTTTTCCCACATCTTTTACACCTATCTACGGCGGGTGTCAGGCTTTTTCTGCGGTGGCTTCTAGAATTCTCCATGGTATGCTCTGGCCAGGCGTGTGCGACTCCTTCCCTCCCACGGTGGTGTGCTACGCCTATGCGGTGCTACCAATGGTTGGTCTGAGTCAGGAGACGCTTGCGTTTCCTCATGCAAATTCAAACAACCCACAATTAAAAGATCACGAAAGCATAAATATGGGTAGTGGCGGTGCTCAAAGCATATTTCAAACACGTAGATTGAAAATTTCACCAGAGTGGAAATCCACAATCAAGAGATATTTACGGAGAGTGGACACAAAAATAGCCCAACCACGGTGAAGATGTCACAAAACTGGGAGAACATTGAGGAGCTACCAAAGAGATGCGCTAATCTGTTAATAACCAAGGAGGAAGGAAAGTTAATCAAGATGGACGACATCAACACCAGTTCAACACAGTCGGCTTTCGAACTATGTATTCTGGCCAAGCTATTCGCTACAAAACAAGCTGACCTGAAGGCTATCGAGTCCACCATGGGGAAGGTCTGGAATGTAAAGAGCTTAAAGGTAAAGGGTGCAGGGGTGAACCTCTTCTTGATGGAGTTTGAGGAGAAGGAAAGGATGGAGGCTATCCTGGCCAAAGGACCTTGGTCTTTTGATGGGTCCCTCCTAGCGGTTCGAACGGTGGATAGACAGAAAAGTCCCAAAGACCACTGTTTCAGATGGGTTCCTTTTTGGATTCGGATTCATGAGGTACCTTTTTTTATTTCCATATTGATTTTGCCAGAAGACTGGGGGAAAATATAGGAAGGTTCGTGGAGTTTAATGGAGAGGATGGTAAAGCTAGGGGGATTTTTTGAGGGTCCGAGTTCTCATTGATGTTGAGTCGCCTCTCAAAAGATGTATTAATGTTAAAATAGAGAGGGAGAAGAAACCATTCTGAGGTTATCTTATGAGAAGCTTCCATCAATCTGTTTCAAGTGTGGTATGCTGAGCCATGGGACTAGGGAATGTGATAAGAGTGTGGCCTCTGTTAAGTCACCGATGCCTTATGGTGCTTGGCTGCGGGCAAGGGCTTAAGGAATAATAAGATTAACCTTGATGAGGAGTTCCCTTTGGAATTATTTAAAGGACTCAAAATCAGTGACACGTCTGAGGAGCATGGAAAGTCTGATGCGACGGCAACACCTAAAGGGAAAGAAGCCCAAGTGCAGTCTGAGAAGGAGAACTCTGCAGCCCCTGGTCATAGAGGTGAGAATCCAGCAGAAACACCAATTCTTATCCCATGGGTGCCCACCAAGGGTGACTCTATGTCCCAAAAAAAAGGAAACTTGGGGTGATGCAAGATGGAAGTTCACTAGAAGCTATTTGGGAAACTCAGGTAGTTGAAGAAAATAGAAGGAGCAGAAAGGAGAGAGGGGGAAAACAATGATGCTGGAAGTTCTAACCAAAATTCAAAAGAGGCACCCCCGAGGGAAGCTCGGGGCTGCCTAAATCAATGAGTTGTATGGCGATTAACTGCCGAGGGTTGGGTGACCCTTGTGCAGTTAGATGGGTCACGGATCTCATCCGGGACAAATCACCCAGCTTGGTTTTTCTCTCCGAAACCAGGCTTTCTTGCAAGGAGATGAAGAAAGTGGAGGATAAGTTAAGGGGGTACCAAGGCTGGCGGTGGATAGTGCGGGTAGAAGTGGAGGGGTGGCTATGTATTGGAAAAAGTCGGTTTCTTTGAAGATTATTTCCTATTCCACGCATCATATTGATGGATGGGTGGAAAAAGGAGAGTTATGAGGAGATTGGAGAGTTTCAGGCTTCTATGGGTGGCCACAGCTAAAGGATAGGCATCTATCGTGGAGGCTTATCAGAGAGCTCAATGAGATGAAAAAGGGACCGTGGATGATTTTTGGGGGTTTTAATGAGGTCCTGTTCAAGTCGGAGCATAAAGGCAAAGGGAGAAGGTGTGCAAAGTCAATGGAAAGTTTCAGAGAATGTATGGAGAGCCTGGATCTGGAAGATATTGGCTTCTCGGGTGGAAAGTTCACCTTTTCTAATCTGAGGAGAGGGAAAGAAAACACTAAAAGTCATTTGGACAGGGTTTTTGCTAACTCTGAATGGATAGTGAGTTTCCCTGGTGCTAAGGTAATTAACATGGGCTGGGAGCGATCGGATCATAAGCCTATTTTGCTGGTTCTTAGGCCAGACTCTCATAAAGGGGCTAAACCCTTCAAATTCGAAAATTGCTGGGCCAATGAGGATGATTGCAAAAATATCGTCCAGAGGGTTTGGAAACAGACCCATGGAAGGGGGACTGACTTTATGGAAAGAGTAATAAAAGTCGGGCAGGAGCTGAAAAGGTGGGGAAGGAGAAAAAGGAGGGAAGAAAGGAAGGAGTTGAGGACAAGAAAGAGCAATTGAACATTATAAGTGAAGGGAAGGATGATGCTGGGGAGGAACTTAGGAGCAAGCTGATGGCAGAAATTGATCACCTTCTCCTGAAAGAGGAGATCAGAATAGCCCAGAGGTCGAGATTCACTAAGTTGCGGGAGGGAGATAGGAACTCCAAGTTCTTTTTCAATAGATGGAATGCTCGGAAAAGGACGAATATGATAGTGGAGATGAGTGATGAAGAAGGAAACAAAGCTAGTGGATGGGAAGAGATTGAAGGCATGGCAAGGAATTTTTTTGAGCATTTGTTCAGGTATGAATTTCCTGAAGATTGCCCTCATTTGAAGGCCTGTATGGAGGATAGAATTTCGGAGGAAATCAATAAACCTTTCACACAAGAGGAAGTCATCAAAGCAGTGAAGGAGACACATCCAAACTAGGCCCCGGGGCCTGATGGCATTAACGGTAAATTTTTGCACTCCTTTTGGAACATTATTAGGGATGATTTTATTGTCACTGTTTTAAATCTGTTAAATAATGGGGTGATGCATGATGGGCTGAACCACACCCATATTGTGTTGATTCCAAAGAAAGGAGGGGGCAGTTGCTCTAAAAGATTTCAGGTCGATTGCACTTGTAACACTACATACAGAGTGGCTGCAAAGGTGCTGGCGAATAGGCTTAAACCCTATATGGACTTGGTTATCTCACCAGAGCAGGCGGCCTTTGTCCCTAACAGAATGATTACAGATAACATAATCATTGCTCAGGAGATTTTTCATTCTATGAGAGAGAGGTCGAAGGCAAAGAAGAGAGGATCCTTCGCCATCAAGATTGACATGACAAAGGCTTACGACAGAGTGGATTGGAACTTCTTGTTTGGTATTATGAGAAGCATGGGATTTCGAGGTAGATGGTTGGAGGCAGTACACAAATGTGTCACTTCTACATCCATGGTTATGCTGGTCAATGGCTACCCGGGGAGGGTTTTCTATCCTACCCATGGCTTTAGACAGGGTGACCACTCTCACCCTATCTCTCTCTTCGTGATGGAGGCACTGATCTCTAGTCAGATAATTGCTATGGAGACAGGCAGCTATAGAGGTGTGCGAATCACATATCAGGCCCCAGAGGTGGGAAGTCTTTGTTTTGCAGACGACTGTATTCTGTTTGGAGAGGCATCTTATTCAAATGCTAATTCTCTAAAAGCAATCTTAGATAATTTTCTTGATGCTTCGGGCAGAGCATTAGTCTGAGAAATCTAGCATTTGTTTCTCCCAAAGTATCCCAGTTGGCTCCAGGAGAGAAATGCAGAATTTTTAGTAATATTCCAGAGGCGGACCAGTTGGGTAAGTACCTTGGCTTCCCAAGCTCGATTGGTAGAAACAAATCTGAATGTTTCTCCTTTCTAAAGGAAAGGGTTCGGAGGAAGATTATGGGTTGGAAAGGCACATTGTCTCAGGCGGGAAGAGTTATCCTCATCAAAAGCATTTTACAAGCGCTTCCAAGTTATATCATGGGTATTATTAAATTGCCAAGGGGTCTGATCAAAGAGATTCAAGCACAAATTTGGGGTTTCTGGTGGAAAGGAATGGACAATGGGGGAGGACTAACTGGGTAAAATGGGATATGGTGTGCAGGAAGAAGTCAGAGGGCGGCCTGGGTTTCAGATCCCTAGAAGATTTTAATGAGGCGTTATTAGCCAGACAAGTCTGGAGGATGTTACAGAATCCAACACTTTTGGTTACCCGAATCCTCAAAGAAAAGTACTTCAGGACAAAAATTTACTTGAGGACCGAGATGGGAGCCAGGCCAAGCTATGTCTGGAAGTCATTGTGTGGAGTGATTAAGTCCATCAGGTCGGGGGCTTGGAGACAGATTGGGGATGGGAAAACTACCTTTATCACAGACAGGTGGATCCTTAAAAAACAAGGAGGCAGGGCCCTGGACTTGGCATATCTCGGAGCATATTAGAGAATGGTAAGGTGGGCGAGTTAATTGATCAAAGACAAGGAAAATGGAAAGAGGAGTTTGTTAGGGAATTGTTCGACCCCCAAGATGCAAACCTAATTCTAGATATCCCTCTCAGCAGGATAAATTGCAGCGACGAATGAATTTGGGGTTTGGAGAACAACGGAAAATTCACGGTGAAATCTATCTACCATCACATTCGAAAAATTAAACACGTAGATATTCCAGAACAATCAGAGATCGATCCACGGGCAATTGCGCTAAATAAATTGTACAAATCCAAAGCCCACCCTAGAGTCAAGGTTTTTGGATGGCGTCTCCTTCACAGAAGTCTTCCATGCAATGCAGTTGTTTTCAAGAGATGTGGGAAAGGAGACGACAAATGTTACCGTTGCGGAGGATGGGATACGATCTCACACTCTCTGTTCTTTTGCCCTAATATGAAAGAAATGTGGAGGGAGTGCAATTTCCCCCAACCTGGAAAAAAGTTTTTGGAGAATGAGACTTTTGACTGGCTTTTAAATTTGTGTATGCAGGAATCAACAAGAAATTTGAAGATTTGGTGTGGATGGTACGCGAGAACGAAGCTGTTGCATGGGGAGGTGGAATCTCTAAGATGGGGACTAGATCTTGCCGGAGCTTTCATCGCTGCGACGGAGGCGACGCCGGTCAATGCGATGCAAGTCGAGGACGGAGAAAGTGGGGTGGAAAATTGCGGAGGGGTGGGTGGGTCGATTTGGGTCGATGGTAGTAGCCTGCGAGAGGGAGGCTATGGTGCGGGAGCCATATGTATCAACATCAGAGACCAAAAATTGAAGCAGTTGCATTTGAAGGTGGGAAGGAAAGATTGTCTCCAGATGCTGCGGAGGCGAAGGCCATAATTGTAGGCCTTAACCTAGCACGAAGGTTGGGAGTGAGGAAAGTCAAGATCTGGTCAGACTGTCTAAACGTGATCAACTTTTTGAAAGGAGGAGAAAATATCTCAAAGGAGGCGAGAATCATATTAGGAGATGTGGGCTGGCTGTGTGCCGATTTTGACAAGGTGTGGTGGGGTTTCACGAGTAGAGATTATAATATGAAAGCCCATCTACTGGCTAGGTTTGGGAGTAGGGTTAAATCTCACTTTTTTGTGTGTTGGTGATGTACCGGAACATATTTTGAGGCTTTTAAAATGGTATTATGTTGTTTGGTTTTCAAAAAAAAAAGTTTGAAAAAAAAAACTCAGACAGGTCGCGGTATATTTTTGAGTCTGTGGTAGACCCGGAGTTGATTTTATATTATTTATTATTTTTTAAAAAATATAATATATATATATATATTTATACTAAATTTATTTCAGTTTTTATATAATATATATTAAAATTATATATACTCTATAAATTTAAATATTATATAAATATACATTATTATATAATCAATTTTTTTATTATTTATATAAAAAAAGAAAAATAGACAAACGTACAGAATTTCATCAGAAACTTAAAAAAACCAGACTTAGACCAATTCAATTCAGCAAAAATATAAAATCAGACCCGATCATCTTAAAAAGACTAGATCGGCTTAAATTTTTTCTCCTCCCCAACACGAACCCAATCATCTTAAAAAGACTAGATCGGTTTAAAATTTTTCTCCTCCCCAACGCGAACCCAATCATCACTGCAATATATTCGTTTTATTATTGTTTTTTAAAAGTTTTTGATGAAGATTTTTATTTTAGTATTTAATATACTAGACAACTGAGTTCTATATTATAAATTTTATTGTAAACTATCTCATTATAAAATAAAACTTAAAATGATAAAACCAAGTCTTTTTTATGTTAAATATTAAAAATAAGAAATTGTATTAAGCACAAGAGCAGTAAGAATTGTGAATTTATGATATTTATTTTAAAACCACTGGCTTACACAAATAGTTAATAGACACTTTTTTTTTTTGAAACCTATAGTTAATAGACACTTATACATAGGCAATTTGATATACATATGTATGTTAATCTTTTGATTTTGTGGAGCTGCACTGGTACGGAAATCCAGAAACAGAAGATGACTACTATGAATAAGTGTTATGAGTCCCTACCGGACGGCCGCAAAGAAGTGTTTGAAAGAAACAATTCTATTGTACAACCGATGTACGGTGAGCATCTTATAACTGTTTACTTTAAATGCAAGCATTATTCAAGTTTTTGTATTGATTGTCATACTGATGAAAAAGTTATATCTGTTATTATGAAAGTTGTTCAACTTTATATGATGATTGTTCAAATTAATTGTGAAGATTGTTCGAGAATGTACATAAGCATCGTACAACCGGTTGTATGATAGTCGGATTGATACCGGTTGTACGAAGTTTATGTACATCCCCGAACATTCTTTACAATTAATTTGAACAATCATTATATAAAGTTGAACAACTTTCACAATAACACATAGAACTTTTACATAAATATGAACAATCAATACAAAAACTTAAACAACATTTGAATTTAAAATGAACGATTGTACGATGCGCATCTTACAACTGGTTGCACAATAGAATTTGCCTGAAACAATACATAAGGAAGTGCTTCACGGAGTTCAGCATGCAAGCTTAAGGTCCCTGCCTCCTAAAAAGACACTGATAAATTGGGATTCATGATGCCGAGGACAACAAGCAACAGAGGAAGGAAGGGCTCATTGTTCGCGGCGTCATCATCCGTCCTCCTGTTAAGTGAGACGCTGTCATTAATGTCAGGGCCATCTCCATGATTTCGGGGCCCTATGCTAAAATATGAAATGAGGCCCCTTACATAATTAAATTATATAAATTTAGAAAAATAATAAAATAAATCATGCATTTTAGAATGGTCATGTTTACAATATTTGAATGTATCTCAAACTTACAGTTGTGAATTTAGATTACTACAAAATGATCACTTGAAAATATTCATTCTTCTAGCATTCTTTGAAGCAAAATTGTCAACCAACTCTTCATAATTGATTTGCTCCAAGATATCATTTTCGATTGCTATCATCGCCAACCCATTAAGTCTCTCTTGAGACATTGTAGAACGCAAATATGACTTCAACAACTTGAGCTTCGAGAAACTTCTTTCTGCAGATGCAACAGTAATAGGAATAGTCAACAAAACTCTATATGCAATTGTTGCATTAGGAAGCAATCAACAGACCTTAAATAACTCAAAATCTCAAAAGGTCTCATCTTTTGTTAGGCAAAAACTCTCTAAGTAACTTGAGTTGTACATTCAAATCATGGCCATTGATATCAGATTGCCCACAATTACTAAGTGCATTTTCAAGATGAGTGCAACAAGACATTAGACTCAAATCATCCAAGGAATGCAATTTGTCTGATGTAAATAGGAAACCAAAAATTTTCTGATATTCTTGGTATTGTTCAAACCTCATTTCAAAGAAATAATTGCATGATCAACAATGTATAAGAAGTAATTAACTCTAAAGGAGTCCTAAGAAGATAATACAGGAATATCAAGTGAACTCTCATCAAAATGTTTTTTCTTCGAACTTCACGCCTGACAGGAAACACAGGATCAATATTCATTTCAAAGCAAATCATCTTAGCAATATTAGTGGCATCATGGTAACCACTTTCCCTATACTTTTCAAAAAATGAAATCAAACATTTTACTTCTTCAATTGCAACATCAATTTGCATATCTTTCAATTGTAAATGTTTGCTAACTATATTAACAACACATAATATATCATACCAAAATTAATGCAAGTAGAAATTCATAATCACCAAGTTCATTTGTGGCTAACGATTTAGCTTCACTTCTTATCTTAGAATCATTATCTGATTCTGCAACTTGAAGTAAAGCTTCTTGTATTTTCACAATTTGAAATCTTATAGCTTTAACACTATCCACTCGACTTTCCCAACGAGTAGATGACAATGACTTAGGAGTTAATCCTTTTACATTGTCTTTCAAGATTTGCCACCTCTTAGTGGAATTGGCAATATTGTGTAAATACGTTGTATGATGCCAAACAAGTCTCTAGCCTTACCACATGAATTGGCCATATCACATAATGTCAAGTTAAGACTATGACAACCACAAGCACTGTAAAAAGCTCTTGGATTCAAATCCAATAGCCTTTTTTGCACTCCTTGATGCTTTCCTTTCATATTTGATCCATTGTCATAACCTTGACCTCTCACATTATCTATATCAATATCGAGAGACTTTAATTCATTTTGAAAGACCTCAAAAAGTCCTTGGCCAATAGAATCATTAACATTCAAAATCCTAAAAAGACTCCTCGATATGAACCCCCACGAGAACAAACATCAACATATCTCAAAATCAAAGACATTTGCTCCTGATGACTGGAGTCAGGAGTGCAATCAAGAATAATAGAATAATACTTTGCTTGCTTAATCTTTTTAATGATTTATGATTTGATGCCAGAAGCAAGCAAGCCTATCAATTATTTTGAATGTTATGACCAAGATAATGACAATGAGCTTGAATATCATCATTTGTAATACGCCTAACATGCTCTTGAACAAAGATCAAACTCTGCTAACATCTCAATTAGACCTAAGAAATTTCCATTACTACTTTCATACAATCTTTCTTTTGTACCACGACAAGCTAGACTATGTTTTCCAAGAAACTTCACAATGGAAATAATTCT
Organism: Limonium bicolor; assembly: GCA_023374045.1. Taxonomy (NCBI): domain Eukaryota; kingdom Viridiplantae; phylum Streptophyta; class Magnoliopsida; order Caryophyllales; family Plumbaginaceae; genus Limonium; species Limonium bicolor. The sequence continues at coordinate 92,144,058 of CM041778.1, forward strand.
AGTTAACATTTTTTCCAATGATTCTTCTCCTTCTCCAATTGTTCTTGAACACTTTTATCAATGGTCACATTTTTAACAAGCCTTAAACGTAACTCATACCAAGTAGCCATATTCTTGACATGTTCTACACTTCTCTCATGCTCTTTAAGTCTTTCACTAGCATGTGACCAATCTCCAAAACCCTCTTTTCCAACAGACCTTTTCCAGGCCCTTTTCTAAATATTTTGCAACAAAAGCAGAACAATTTATCAAGCTCCTTTGAATATACTAACCAATCTCTATCACAATTTTCTCCATTTGGCAAAACTCTAGTATAAAATGTAGATAAAAAATGCCTAGAAAATTTATCTATAGACCCTTTCCCAATCGACAAGTCTCTTTTGGGTCCCTTCGTCACTAAAACTTCAATCATTTTAGAATCAAGAGAATCCCAAACTCTTGGATCAAATATATCTGATAAGGGAGAAAATTTTAATGTCTCTAACTGCTCAACATCACCAATTACTTCATCATTCTCAAGATTCTCAACATGATTATTAGTAAGAGTTTCAACTATTGAAGGCACAACAATATCAATTTTAGTCACTTCATCATCATTCACAAGAGGATCAATGTGATCTTCAGGAAGAGTTTCAACATTTGAAGTCACACCATTATCAATATTAGCATTATCATCATATGGAACTTGAGATTCCTTAACAATAAACTAATCTAGAGCTCCCCTTTGAGACTATAGTAATTCTTCAATTCTCTTTTTTCTTACGCTTTTCACATCCGGAATCATATTTTCTACTTTTAGATGACATAGCAAAATAGTATTAGATTTAGGTAAGAATGATACAACCTGATTTTTGCGATTGATAATATCTCTACTTCTTTCTCCTTTGTTCTCTCGATTACTATAAGTTTGACAAGATCTTTCCGTTATTCAAAGTAAATAACGGTTAAAAAAACAAATTATAATGAAATTAAACAATTTGTAACTAATTTAATAGACAATAATAATAATAATAATATAATAATAATAATAATAATAATAATAATATAATACAAAAAAACATCTAGGCACCATTAATATTAGGTTGCATAATCTTTTTAACAATAGATAAGATAATCAATAAATTAACAACGAATTAATAATCCTACTACATCACCAAAAACAATTTTAGGCTGTAATTTGCAATAAATCAGCGCAATCATAGTCAGACATACATACTAATATTACACAAGTATTTACTTGTATACGGAAAAACTGAAAAGGAAACAAAAAATGTTGTTGATAGAAGTTAACTAGTTAAGCCTGAAAGGCTGAAACATTACTGCCTACCTTTGCAGTTTGCAGGGTCGGGATGTGAAACAAACAAATTGATGGAGATAGAAGTTAAGCCTGAAAAGGAGATGAACTTTACTTTATATAATATATTTAAAGATGTATAAGTATAAAATTTTCAAAACTGTACAGCACATCATCAATAGCAGCCAAGCCGTACAATACAATACTCATTCGAATAGAAAATATTGAAACAAATAAAATATTCACAAATACCTTTACCGATTTAGCAAGGCTTGTCTAGTGTCTGCGTTTCAGTTTCTTTTCTTTAGCCGGCAGAGGTTGTCTTCCTCCGGTTAGTTCTACCGCAGTACCGCTATATGCTAATCGGCAAAGTCAGCACAGCACAATGAACAAGAGGAAAAGTTTTGTCTGAATTATTCAATAATGGGGCCGAAATGGAGCAGTATATTCAGTAATCTTTTGTTATCAATTTAAGGTAAATTTGTTTTTTTTGATAAAAATTATAAAAGAGGAAAAAAAGAATGGGCCCCAAAAATAGGAGCCCTGTTCGAGTGCCCAGTTTGAACGTGCGTGAAGCCGGCCCTGATTAATGCTATCAACCGACTATCCCATCATGATAACTCTCCATATAATACTCCTTCCGTCAAGTATTGTTTATTGTTTGGAGGGAAATTTTATGAAATGTCACTATAGTTTTGGTTAATTCATGAAATCTCATTAAAAAAAAGAAAGTTATAAAATGTCACTATATTTTTGTAAAATTTCATGAAATGCCACTATAGTCATTGATCAGATGGAAAAAAGGCAAAAATACCCATATTAGTTAACAAAGTACTTTTAAAGTTCACAATATACCATTAATAGTTAAAAATTCATAAAAATTCAAAATACAACAAAATATACAAATAATATATAAAAATTTATAAAAATTGAAAAAAATGAAAATATCATAAAATATAAAAACAAATAAATATTTCATTTTTTAAAATTCATTTAGTACCATAAAAGAATATTGTGTTCTAAATAAATAATTTATACCAATTTATACCAATGAAGTGTCATAATTTTTACCATAAAAATTTAAATTATTATTTTCTATCAATTTAAATCATTTATTCAAAGTAAATTATTTTATATTTTTATTATATTTAGCAATTTTAGTTTTTAAAAATTATGTTCTATTTTACAGATAACTTTATGATACAATATTTTTTGTTATAAAAAAATATTATTTATAAAGGTACCTACAAAATATAATTTAAATTTTTTCTAAATATTATTAAAAAATATAATATAATTTATATTGAAGAATTACTTTAAATTTTTAAAAAAAAGGTAATTTAAAAATATATGGTATATTTATGATACTTAATTGGTATAAATTATGGTACATGATTGCAATAAAAATATTTTAAAATTTTATATTCTATTTTGTAGATAATTTTATGACATAATATTTTCTCCATAACAACAAATATTATGTCATAAAGTTATCTGCAAAATAGAACATAAATTTTAACAACTAAAATTTCTAAATCTAAGTTAAAAATATAAAATAATTTAAATTGATAGAAAATAATAATTTAAAAATTATTGTAAAAATTATGGTATTTATTGGGTATAAATATGATACTTAATTGGTAAAATTGGTATAATTATTATTAAGAACACAATATTCTTTTTTGGTAGGGATTAAATTTTAAAAATGTAATATTTATTTGTTTAATATTTTATGATTTTTTTCATTTTTTCATTTATATATTTTTTATATATTATTGTATTTTGAATTTTTTGTGAATTTTTGTGATTTTTAGCACCTAGGGGCATATGTGAACTTTAAAAGTACTGTTGTATTAGTAGGGGTTTTTTATCTTTTTTCCATCTAGTCAATGGTTATAGTGACATTTCATGGACTTTTACGAAAAATAGTGACATTTTGTGACTTCCTTTTTTTAGTGGCATTTCATGAATTAGCCAAAAATATAGTGGCATTTCATGAAATTTCCCTTATTTGGATATGTCGTTTGACTTCTATAATTATCATATAATAAATAACTTACAAAACTTAAGTTACGCAAATGATTCCTTACATGATAAACTATATGTTACAAAATTTAGTTTTATGAAATTATTTTATTTTATATGCTTAATAGTAATACTGAGGTGAAAAAATATGTCATAAAACAAACAAGACCGTCAATTCGGGAGGGAGTACCAAGATTGTGTGGTCTGGGGATATATAACAAATAACAAATTTTGTATACAGATCCAACTATTTAAACATTATAAATGCATGGCATGGTTTCCAAGCTTTCCGTGAATACAATCATGAGATGGGATCATCCATCTGTATTGAATTTTCACTCTGGTTTCTTTCATCGTTGCGGAGGTGCTGCCAGTGCCACCGGCAAGACATGTGCACTACAGTAGTAATCGTATAACTAGGAACAGAGACACGCGCGTTTAATTAATTTGTCCAAAAATGGTCCCGAATTGCAGCTGTAGAAGAAAAATTCGTCTCGCCTCTGCCAAACACTTTCTTAAGCTTACCTTAATAGCAATATTTTGGTCCACCAGCCAAATAAATTAAGAGACCGATACGGTACCAAAGGGGAAGTAGCTTACCCCTAACCTATTGGCATCAATGGCATAGACCAGTGTATACACATCATATAGTCACATAGCTTAGATGGGAGCCCACTATGGGACAATCGGCAATAAACCTTGACCTGATCAATCTTATCAGTAAGTAGCATCCTTTGCATTATCACTATACTCTTAGTCATGCTTTATACGGGAGAAAAACTGGATTTGGTAGGCAACACGAAAGACTAAAAATATTTTAGTATTTTTTATCATCTATTTCCTAATTTTATATTTCAACTTTTATCCCACAGTTCTACTTTTTAAATTAATTAAAATTTATAATAAGAGTAAAATAATCTACTTTATTCTTAGAAAATCAAATGTCTAGAACAAGAGTGTATAATTTACCGTGTTCAGAGATGGGTAGGTGTGAACTCATTTATCTGTGAAGTGACATGGCGTGGGATTTGCTAAAGGCAATAGTTGAAAAAAAAAAAGTTTGATCGAGAGAAACAAGGAGTGTTGTGATACACTATTCGTTCTTCCACATCGCCCCTTTTACACATTGGACACTTAAGTACCGTGGAATAATTGAATTCAACAGGGCGGACCCAGAGATTAAAAGTTGTGGGATCATTGATAAATAAAATTTACTATAATTATTTTTTTTAAAATTTATGGGGTCATTGACACATAAAACATATACCATATAATAAAAAAACTACATTAAAACTTACTATAAGTAATTTTTTTCACAAAAATTATGGGGTCACGTGATCCGGGTGTACCCCTTGGGTCCGCCCCTGGAATTCAAGATCAATAATGCTCTACTATGTTGTACCAAAACATTTCCAAATTGGGGACGGGGATGTTTCAGAGACACCGAAACGACATATTCAAAATATAAAACAAATGGGACGTGGACGACAAAATAAATATAGATATATTATATTTTTATAAAAAATATATTATATAAGTTAAAACTATATTTATAGGATATAAATTAAATCAACTAAACGTTAAAAATATATTTAGAAATATAACATTATAACTACATTGTAAAGGGAAAAAAAGTTCATATGTCCAAAAGGAAGTTATCATCTCATCCGCATAGTAAAGATAAATAAATTGGGGACGGTTAGTTTATGGATGCGTTCGGGTGCGCATTTTTTATGCGTATTTTTTGACAGTATAAATATACAGCATATGCTGTTTTGGACTCCTTTATTTGTTTTTGTTGTTCGCCTAAAACAGCATAAATGTGTCAACATAAATGTCAGCATAAATGACAGCATAAATGTCAGCATAAATGCCCGCGACAAATACTACTTTTTCGTTTTCGTGCTTTCACTTCCGTTTTTTTTACTCACTTCATAATGTAATTACTGTGAATATTGATTTTAAAAAAAATTTACAAGTTACCTTATTTATTACAAATTACATAATACTTTAAAGAGTAAATTACTCAGAACCCCCTTGAGGATTTAGGATATTACAGTTAACCCCCTTGTGTTATCATAATTACTGGTAACCACCTTGAGGTTAAGGTATCTTTGACTACGAGCCCCAAACTATAACTCTGTTATCAAGAAGTTAACTACGTGTTAACCTATCAGCTTAATCATATTAATAAGGTCATGCTGGACAAAAAACACTACTAAAGTTGTATTATTATTTTCCTAAAAATGTCAACCCTTCCTTGAAAATGCATCTAAACTGGGATGAGAGAGAGTTAGATTATGTTGATTAAATAGTTTTGTTGTCCAGCCTAGCATTATTAATGTTATTAAGCTGATAGGTCAACACATAGTTAACTTTTTTATCACAGAGTTATAGTTCGGGGGCTCGTAGTCAAAGATACCTTAACCTTGAGGTGGTTACCAATAATTATGATAAACACGAGGGGGTTAACTGTAATATCCCAAATCTTCAAGGGGGTCTGAGTAATTTACTCTACTTTAAATAATTTATAAAAAATAGTACTACATCTTTAGCCAAATTTACAAAAAATCACATTTATAATACAAATCTATAATATATTATTTGTAATACCACATAGATTAATAAAATTAAAAAACGAATAAATATACACACTTGTTGATATATAAATTAAAATATTAAAATAGTATATAGAAATATGAATGCATATAAATTTATTAACATACAAAGTTACAAAAAATATATATATTATTAAAAGTTATAATTTCACTAAATAAATTCACATAACATTATCAGAAAATTTGAAACGCTTTTTCTCTTTTTTATATTTGTAAGAATTATAAAATTTAGATAATAAAAATATAGTTTAGGAGTTACAAGTTTTGCTTAAATAATGGAAATAAAAATTTTATTGTTTGTGAATTTTTAATTTATTTTTACTAACAAAATAAAGTTACGTAGTGTAATATAATAAATTATAATTGCAATACGAAAACAGTAAACCCACTACATATAACTAACTTAACCAAACATGCTGCATATATGTTGCACTGCCAAACAGTAGTTTTCAAAACAGCTGCATTTATGCCAGCACATTCCTGCCAACAAATATGCTGCATTTATGCCAGCACATTTCTGCTGCCAAATATGCTGCATTTATGCTGCCAAAATAGCCATGCCGAACAGAGCCTATATCCTAAGTTTATAAAATATGATATTGAAATGGCGAGGGTTAGTTGAGAGAGAATTCGACAAGAGGTTGGCAATAATGTTTTTCTCTCTCCTAGGGATTTAGGAGGCGATTTCTAGAAGGCGGTGCTGCTCGTTGGTACGGCTATGGTGATCTCCTTCTCAGCAGTGTGGGTGTACGCTTTCGGCAGTCTGAGTGTACGCTCTCGGCAGTGTGGGTGTACGCTATCAGAGGTGGATTGATGGAAATGTTGAAAGGTGGGCCATTGGCATTGGTGGTGCTCTGCTCTAGTTGGGGCGGGGGGGTATAGATTGAAGTGTGGGCCGGTGGCCGCTAGTACGGAGGCTAGAATTGTGGATATAGTGGTGTGTCGTTGCGATGGCTAGTTCTCGACTTCCGTGGATGTTTTCTGATAGGTTCTTGGTGAAAGGCAGCGGTATGGGTTTCTTTGGGGGAGTAAAAAAAAAAGAAGAAATGGGCGACGACTAGTTTGTTCAATTTCTGATAGGAAACGTTTCAAATAGCAACACAGGACGTTTCGAAAAAGATGAAACGTTTCGATGTAAATAAGAGTGATCCCAAAATGTTTCGAAGCGTTTCGCGTCCTTGAAACGTTTCAAAAGCATGAAACGTCATTCACCCTTGAACGTATTTCAAACAGAGCGTGGTGGTGAAGTTACATATCACGGGCCAGGGCAGGTCTGTGTACGTCTTCCTCTTTGATCTTTGTATCACCCTTATATTCTAATTTTTATGCCTTCCATCATTTAGCACAACTTTTCATAGTCCTGCTTTTGAATCTAACTAACTCATTATGCATATCGGGAAATCAGAAGATGGATTTACTTTGGTATGGTACCTTAGAGCTCTCAAGGAGGTAGTCATTCGCCTTCTTTCTACTATCTTCTCTAACTATTAGAGTACATTAGGCTATGTTATATCATAGTACATGTTACTTAATCACCCCTGCTACATATACTTTTGATTCCATTATCCCTTTCACTCTTCCAGATATAAAAACTCTCCTTGTATAACAGGCACAATCGATCGAGCTTCTATAAACATCTTTATTCCGTAAATGCAATATTCCTCTTCTAATCTCATTATCATTTGACATGGTAACACAACCTAATATCTAAAATCGACCTCATCTTCAGCAATAATGGCGCAACCTCAACCAAAAGAAGGGATCGAGGAAGAAAACAAGACATAAGACGACATCGTGAATGAAGAACAATCCACGATTCAAGAAACTTAACCACCACCATGGCCGACATGTTGGATCCTTTGTTCTACTTGCACCCTCCACTTCATCCTTAGTTAAGCTTCAAAAACAAATTCAAAGGAGTTGGATTTGATGCTTGGAAGAGCAGCGTGATGATTGCATTACAATCAAAAAACAAATTTGGGTTCATAAACAGGTGAATCAACGAACCCCCAAAATCATCAGGGAGATATCCTCTCTGGGAGCACTACGATCTTTTCATGGATTATAAACTCCCTCGACAAAGATATAGCCGATACAATACTTTATTATGATACTACATATGAGGTTTGGAAGAATCTGTGTCAAAGATACGATCTCACCAATGGCTCTGAAATCTACTATATCCCATGGGAGATAACTCAAGTGCAGCAAGGCAACGATCCAGTGAGTGTGTTACTGTTGTACAAAATAGTGATTATACTATCTTGCTAACTATGGCCAGTGAACCCAATAATTGTAGTACAACAAGGTCGTATCCACATGAACTTTGTAACTATCTAAACAATTATAAGCTTAGTAAATGTGCAAGGAGATAAATAAGAGCACATGAACTTAAATTGGAGTTTTTGGGTTTTTGGTTTGATTAAGGGAAGATAAAGAAAACAACAAGACTAAACTAACTAAACTAGGATAGATGTAGCTCGGGATGGATCTTTACACCCGTCCTCCCTTACTACCATTTGTCGACCCTTGAACTTATAGCTAAACATCGGAACACTTAATTAATTAGCAACATAATCTAGGCCTACTAATCATAACCAATTTAGCAGAAACTTCTCAATCAGCTAAGCCCCCGGTCATTCGATAGCACTAAGCTTAAGTTTCCTAAGTTGCAATGTATTCTAATCTCAAAATTATCAAAATTAGAGTACACTGTTCTAGTCCCCACGGTTTAGGTTTCTATCTCAGAATATCATTTTGATAGAAATCCACACTAATGCTAAACCAATCAGCAACGTTAATCCAACCAATTTTGCAAATTGACAATTAATTGAGCAAACCCTAAATAAATCCTCAAATCATGAGCAACAAGTTTAGAAGCCATAAACACTCAATAATTATCTTCATTAAGAACAATGACTAAAATAAAGCATGAAAACAAGTTCAAGGTTCACTAGAAAGTAGAGTTTCAAACCCTAGACTCACATTAAAAAAATCACCAGCAACAACAAGCGGTGGAAACAAGAAAATTCGACTCCCAAATGTACTAACTTGTGAAACTCGGCCACACCAGGGTAGAGTGTTGGTGGTAATAGGATTTCCTAATGATGAGACTAACCAACAAGTTCTCCAGACAACGGGCACACTAGATCTTCAGTTAGTGAAGAAAAGAAAAGAAAAGTAAAGGGGAACCAAGAAGAATCACCTGTGGCTGGAATGAGCAGTGATCAACCAATAATTAGTCACCTATCTTCAACGAAAATGAGGTATATCTCAAGATTCAACCAAAAACTTTGGCAAATTTCAGGTAATATCGATCATCTTCATAATTATTGTGTACATAGTGTTACTAAGAATATCAGTGCCAAACTTAAACACCATTGCATACTTGATTCAGGTACCACAGAGATATAACTGATAATCATATTTTATTCGAAGGATTAGATTAGGAACATCATTTTTCATGATGGGCAGAAATGCATCATTAAAAAAGATAAGAGATGTTAGGTTGTGCAAGAATATGTGTATATAATATGTCATTCTTGTTCCGACATTCATGTTCAACTTGTTATCAATCAATAGACTAGTACACTTAATATGACCATAACTTTCAATCATAATTGTGCTACATTGTAGGCTCTAGTTTTGGATTCCAAGCTAGGATTGGTACTCAAGAATATGGATTATACTTCCTTGATAATGTGGTTGTGGATAATTTTCTTGATAAGTATAGAGAACCACTTCTATTGTTACGAGTTTCGATGTAAATGACATAGAAAAGAGTAGTGCTAAAGAAGTTCTGTTGTGGCACAATATATTAGACCATATAGGCGTTGCTAAGCTTGCTAGATTGAATGTTGTTAAAGTGATACATGAAACTAATCCTTTGCCATGTACAGCCTGTTTCTAAGCTAAAGGAAAAAGAGTTAAGTTTGGCATTTCTGTCATTAAAACAAAAGCTATCTTTGATATGATACATATTAATGTGTGTGGTCTTATGCGTGTTCAAACCTCTAAAGGTTTGGATATTTTTTTACTATCATTGATGATTATTCTAAGGCTACATGGGTTACTTTGCTTTCAAATAAATCTAGTGCCATAACTCATATAAGAACTTTATCATTCTTGTTGAATCTCAATTCAACAAAAGAATAAAAATCATAAGGAATGACAACGCTAAAGAGCTTGGAAAATCACAAGAAGGGATATAATTTTTCCAAAGCAAAGGCATTATCCATCAAACCACCACTCCACACACCACAATAAAATGAAGTGGCGGAGAGAAAACAAGGCCATATTATGGAGGTAGCTAAATCATTGATGTTTCAGTCTAGTTTAGATGCTGAATATCAGAGATACAGTGTCCTTCATGCTACCTACCTCCTAAATAGAATCCTCACCAAAGCTACACACTTCTACCCCTTTTGAGAAAATTTATCACTCTTCTCCCAATTACCTTCAACTTAGGAGTTTCAATTGCCTTTGTTATGCCACAAACATAAGTCCACCTTGATCTAAGCTTGATCCACATTCTTCTACTTATGTATATATAGGAACCCGCAAAAACATAAAGGCTTACACCCTGCTCCACATAGACACACGTGAGGTAAAAATAAGTAAAAATGTGACATTCTTTGAACAATTTTTTTCCCTTGCGTGATAGAGAATGGAGAGAAATTTGGCATGACAATCATGGAAATCTAGATCTCTCTCAAGCAAAAAAACAAACATTTTTTATCTTTTCAATAATGGCAAGATTAAGACTCAAAACAGCCAAACAATCACCCACACAAGGGGTGAAACACAAACACAAGAACCTGTTGTCTCTCCTCATATCAACACCAATCAGATAGTTCATCAGTACACTAATCCTTTGGTAGATAAACATGGATACCCATCGTCAGATAATTGATAACGAAACATATTCCCTTCCTAACAGAAAGGATGAAAAGAATAATCACAGTAATGAACCACAAACTAATCTCGGAAGGTCGACTAGATCAAAGTAACCTAAAAAATTACGTGATTAGGTCTTTAGCACCAACATAGAAACCATTTATCCCTTTACCAATGTTCTGTTTGACAGACTCCACTTTTCTCATGATTTTTTAAACCTTTCTTCCCACACCAACTCTCATCGATACTCTCCCGTCTAGACACATTAGTTTCTACAATCTGCAAACTAATAACAAAACCTTCTCTCAAAATCTCTCCCTCAAAGAACCTAGATCCTATGAAGAAGCCAGCCGAGATCCTAGGTTGGTACAAACTATAAAATAAGAATTTATTCCTCTTAAGAAAAACAATACCCGATCCATTATTGACCTACCTATAACACCCGATATGGGCTACTGTTCAATATCCTAGCTCCCAAGTCATCCGGGCTTGAAAACTAGCCACTTTAGGTCCTTAATCCTCACTTGGGATTAAAAGTGGAAGGCTTTGTTGTTGTAGCCAACCCATATGTATCCTTATAAACCATTCACATTACTACTCGTATCCCGATTAGGATGGGGGTATTACACTACCCAAAGGCAAGAAACCCTTCAGCTACAAGTGGGTTTACAAGGCTAAACTCAAAGGTGATGAAACCTTAGCGCGATTCCACGCTAGGTTAGCGGTCAGGGGTTTTACCCAAAATATGGGCTAGATTATGAGGAAACTTTCTCCCTTATGGTAAAACTAACTACATGTGGAGCTTTAATTATTGTTGATGTCAAGAAAGGGTTATTCTACACCAACTTAATGTAAATAATGCTTTCCTCCATGGGGATTTACATGAGGATGTCTATATAAAAATATAGCCGGGTCTATCAGTCACAAATAATAAAGGGGTTTGTAAACTTCACAAATTTTTTATGGATTAAAACAAGCTTCAAGACAATGGTATGATAAGCTTGGAACATTAAAAAAACTGGTTATACCTAATCCTTGAATGACTACTCCCTTTTCTTGAAACATAGAGGTGAAAGGCATACCAATTTAGGTATATAAGTAGATGAAATTTTGGTCATATGGAATGACAAGAAAGAAATAAGATTTTTAAAGGACATATTGAACAAATAATTTCAAATAAAGGATTTAGGAAGACTTAGTTATTTCCTAGGCATGAAGTATTTGCAAACTGATGAAGGCATGATCATGACCCAAATAAAATATACATATCAAATTCTCCATGACTATAGTATACAAGATTGTCATCCATCTATTTCACCTTCGCACCTCAGTAAAAAACATCACAGGGACAAAGAGAACTTTTAGAGAATCCAATCACATATCGAAAACTCATAGGGAAGTCAAGTTTTCTTGCCATCTCTCGTCCTAATTTAGCATATTGTGTACAGTATTTAAGCCAAACTTCTACAGCAGCCTACAGATGCACATCTACAAGCTACTATTCATTCTTTATCCTATATTAAAGGCACTTTAGGGTATGTTCTGAGTTTTAATGCTACTACTAATTATAATCTCATTGCTTATTGTGACTTAGCTTGGGCCTCTTGCCCTATAACAAGGAAGTCAATCTCAGGATACTACATATTGCTTGAAGACTCACCATTAAGCTGGAAGTCCAAGAAATAGATTTCAGTTGCTTTCTCCTCTGTAGAAGCTGAATATAGCCATGCGACAAGTGACAGCAGAGCTGAGTTGGCTTACTCGTCTCCTTCATGAGTTAAGCATTGAAGATATCCAACCAGTCCCTCTCAGATGCGACAATATGGCGGCTATATATAGCAAAAAATTCAGTTTCACATGAAAGGAACACATTGAACTAGACTTTCACTACGTTCGTGAGAGCTTACAACAAGGTCTTAGTCAAGTCGAGTATGTCCCTACCACACAACAGTTAGCAGATGTTCTAACCAAGCCTCTCACTGCGGGGAAGAGTACCGACATGTGTCACCTAGAATGGGTTTACAACTGCCAAGGAACAAGGTTTAAACTTCCATTCAAATTCTAAACCTTGATGGGGTGTATTAAAGTATATTAGGCTATGTCTTTTTATAGTACATGTTACTTAATGTCCCTTGTTACACATACTTTCGGTTCCACTTAACCCTTTCATTCTTTATGATATAAAAAATTCTCTCTAAATAACAGGGCTCAATCAATCAAGCTTCTGCAACATCTTCATTCCATCAATGCAATATTCCTTTTCTCGTCTTGTCTTTGTTTGACACTAACAAGGATTTGAAATTGCGGCTTGACCAGTTTACTGATGTTTGGGTAAGTAGGAGCCATCCAAAGTTTCCGGTTTCATATTATTATGATTCTCAATCATTGTTGTTTGGATAAATTTTATTCATCCATATTAATTAGATTTAAGATTTTGCGGGAGAAGAGTAGCCGTTTCCAAATCTTGTTAAATTGTGCTGAATGTGTGGAATTCTTAATAAAGTTGATAGTATTACAATATAAAGATCTTTCTTCATATTATTTGTATGTTTCGTAGGTGAAAAGAAGAAATTGGCTGCATTTGAAATTCAGGTATCTCAGCCTTAGTGGGTAACATATCATGGGATAGCTTTGAAAGTATTTGCGGATTAAAGTCCCTTCCAACGAATTGATCCTTGTGGACTTTGGGATCAAGGATTTGGAAGCATCAAGAAGGTGATCCGAGAGCAAAAGGGCGTTGTTGCCGCCAAAGATTTTGTATGAGTTGTTGATGATGGTTATGCACTTATTGAGATTGCTCATGAGTCTGGCATGAGAATTTTGCCAGGTTTCACCTTTGATCTTTTGGATACCAATGAGATATTCGACGAACTGTAAACTTTGTCCTTGTATCTAGAGCTAATTGCATGTAAAAGCTTTCTAAAATCATAAGCTTGTATTATGATGAAATAGAACTTTGTTACAGATGATTTTTGCACACTATGATTTAGGTCGTTTCTTAAGGCCCTCTGGAGCTAGCTGGCTGCAAGTGATAGGCTCCGACCCACACAAGCTTTCTCAAAACATATTGTTTTGTGAATTATAAGCAATCAACTAACAACTCCAACTGTATCAAGGAATAGGTCATTCAGCCCCATGTTCATGTGTATATGTTTCGTTACAAGTATGCATTTGTAAACTACAATTATGGATGATCAACTACTAACTATAGATTATTATCTTACAGATATAGATTGAAAGTCGTTAGGATTTATGGCCCATTTCTAGAGGATCGTGGTGAGATCGACATGATTACCGAAAAAGAAAAATCACAATATACTGTAATGATAATACAAGTTACACAAGGATTTATGTGGTTCGGTCCAAACATGACCTACATCCTTGGAAGAAGATAAAACAACTTTTATTAAGAGCATGAGGATTACAAGCTTTATGAGGATACCCAACTAACCCATCAACCGTGTTTCCTGTGTTTCCCTTGGTGTTTTACTCAAGTCCCTTTGAGTTCTGATAAAACCACCATTGACTCTCTTCAATGTGATCCCACAAGTTAGGATGATCCTAAGCTACGGGTTACAAGATCTATTTATAACGATATATCTAAAAACCCTTCACTTATCCCACATTAACCCAGTAACAAGTGCCACATAATGTTGTATAAGTTACAACAGTTATAACCTCATTAACACCATCCATTAGCATCTAGGAATGACTAACACTCGGGTATCTAGAAAGCCAGAAGTCCTAACTTCTTCTTTCAAGGATTTTAACTTCTTCATAACTTTCCTCATAATGTTAGAAACCAAATGCTTCAGATGCCATTAATTTGTACCGCATAAATGCTCTCACTAATGCATCTTTAACCTCCGTGAAACTCTTTGTGAACAAGACATTAATTGGAAGGCATAACCAATTATCTTCACAATAGCAACTCAACAGATATAGCATTTTGTCTAATAGTTTTTCCTCTTAGTGCTCAATCCGGCCAATCACATACCATTAATGCTAAACTTGCTCTTGAAGAATAATACCCAACTGATAACTTCATCTAGATTGTTTGCGTTCCAACTTGGGTAAATTGACCACTTTTGCCGGAGCCCTCAAAGACTCATCTAGTCCAAATCTTCATGGATCCGCCACAAACACAAAAAGTAAGTAGCAAACTAAGAAACAGAAAAACTGCGCAACAAAGACAAGGTGATCTCTTTTGTCTTTATCCATTTTGTGAAGTCTCTAAAACGACCAAACAGCAGCTTTAACAATGATCACCATGCGAAGCTCCGTTATGGTATGTTTATGGCGCTACCATAACCTTAGGTCCACCCACTTGCTAGATGATGTCCAGTGCTCCATGGAATTCCATGAAACCGTCACGTGACCCGAGAAAATATTTTTCTCGTTTTCTGCACCAATCCACCACCATTGAAGTTTTTACTAGACTTACCATTCTATGATCCTTACTTCCTCACACAAAAAAGGGTTGTAAATAAAGAACTAGATTTTACTTCAAAATGTGAAAGATGCACTGGATTTTCAAGATCAAAGATCTTCAACTTGATCTTATTCCAACAAAACATCATCATCTCCAAGATATCCCCACACCAAAAAAAACACACATAGTTGATGAATTTTATGTTTATCAGCTCTCCCTCTTTACCAAACTTGTTTTCAATACATACATCTACGTAAGAGCACATCACCTCTCTCATTAAAACACTTAACCATCACCGTACTTGATACAACATGAGTCACCAAGCACTCGTCGTTGCTTGTTGAAGAATAAAATTACATTTACTCTTCAGTAGCTTTCATCTCCATTAGCAAGAATTGAGTGTCAAGACTTCAGAAATGTCACGAACATAGTGTTCCGATCAAGGAAAGGAAATGCATGAGCTTCAAGGAACGATAACTTTCTCTCTTCAGCACCTTCCTTCATTCCACATCATCTTGAATCATCATTCTCTCTTCCTGATGACAACTCCACCAACACTGACATCTAGAAAAACCATGGCCTTTGATATTATTTGTTAGGATTCGGGGTGATTTTCCCAGGATCGTTGTAAGATTGACATAGTTACCAAAGAAGAAAAACCACAAAAAATAATGATGATAAAATAAGTGACACACGGATATATGTGATTAGGTTCAAACATGACCAATGTCCACAGGAGGAGATAAAACAACTTTCATTAAGAGGATGAGATTACAAGCTTACATGAGGATTACCGAATCAACGCATCAACCCCTGTTTCTTGGTTCCCTTGGTGTTTTTATCCGAGTCCCTTTGAGTTCCCATAGAACCACTCTTGGCTCTCTTAGATGTGATACCACAAGGTGGGATGATCATAAGCTACAGGTTAGATCTAGATCTAAAAACCCTTCACTTATCCCCACAATAACCCAATAACAACTGTCACATAATGGTGTACAAGTTACAACGGTTACAACCTCATTAACACCTAGGAACAACTAACACTCGGGTATCTAGAAAGCTAGAAGTCTTAACTTCTTCTTTCAAGGATTTTAACTTTCTCATAATGTTATAAAACCAAATGATTTCATTATCATTAAGCACCGCATAAAATGTTCTCACTAAGACATCTTTAATCTGAAACTCTACGTGAACAAGACATTAATTGTTAGACTTAACCAAATAACTTCACAAGCAACCCAACAAATTTAGCATTAATTACGACAAAAGTGTTAAATATTACTTTCTTAAGTAATAAAAGTGTATATTTCGTTGTAAACAAATCAACATCGGAAAAAAATGTTACTTTATTCACAATCCGAGGACTCACACAAACTTAGCAAGAGCTCAAAGTTTTTGTATGTCACTACAACCCCCCGGTCCAAATGTTTACAGAATTATGACCACTTTTATCTATAGCTCTGCCTTGATCTGTGAATGGGACAACCCATGAATTAGACAGTTCGTGGACGAACGCCAAGGCAATACCAAAAATGAAAGGAAATCCAAGAATCATTGACTTATTTATACATACTATATTATTATACTGATATACAGTATGAAAAAAAAAAAAAAAAGAATCAGACTCGAGCGGTCTCCCTAATCCGAGAACTCAGTCTATGCAGAGATCTATCGTCCAACGACCTATCAATCTCCCTAATCCTGGACACAAAATCAACAGCTTCTTCATACTTTCTCGCTTTACAATACCCATCGACTATAGTCTTGTAGGTCAGTTCGTTTGGCTTACAGTCATGCTGCCTCATATAGCTTATTACTTCGTCTACCTCCTCAAACATACCTCTCCCAGCATAACCAGCCACAAAAGTATTGTAAGTGACAATGCAAGGTCTGATACCTCTAGCGGTCATCAGACAAAATCTTGATGGCTTCCTGCATCAAACCTTGACGACAGAACCCTTTGATCACCGTGTTGTACGAGACAAGATCAGGCCCACCAGTTTTCAGCAAACCCCTAAGTATCTCTTCTGCCTTCCAACAATCCCCTGCTCCTGCGTACATATCCATCAAGCTGTTGTAAGTGAAAAGGTCTGGTTGAAGGCCACACTCTCTCATAGAATGGAGCGTCTCATGGACTTGGTCATATCTCCTGTTCTTTGCAAATATGGACAGCATAGAATTATATACCACCAGGTCAGGTTTATAACCATGTTTATGCATCTCCTCAAACGCTCTCTGCATACCTGCCAGATCTCTGCATTTGAAGTTGGTGGAGAGAACAAGAGTTCTCACAAGCACCCAGCTGGGAAAGATCCGGCCTGAGTATACTTCATCCTCAATGCCCTGGATCCCCCTGACATTCCCTGCCTTTGCATAGCACTGAAGCATTAGACAGTATGAGGTTTCATTTGGCCTGAAACCTTTGCCTTTCATATCTGCGATAACTGATTCTGCCACCCTCCAATCACCCTTCCGAGCCAGGGAATTTAAGAGCGCATTGTATGTTGTAAGACCAGGGGTGAACGGCACTGACAATTTCCTCAAATACCTTCTTAGTGTCAATCTTGGAACCACACCGACCATATGCACCAATTAGTGTGTTGAACGTGTCCCTGTCAGGTTCAAACCCGGAACGCTTCATCTCCCGGAGAACCCAGTTCACATGCTTTTGCATTCCAGTGTTTCCACACAGGGCAAGGATTGTGTTCCATGTGATGCGGTTGGGAGCGCACCCATTCAGTTTCATATCTTTTAGAATCTCTATCATCTCATCCGATCTCACCTTCTTACCCAGCATTGAAAGGACAGCATTATAGGTGCTCACATTGGGCACACATCCTAAATCCTTCATATGCTTGAACAGCACCAGAGCTTTGTCTTCCTTCCCAGCCTTCCCATAAGCATCAATGATGGTAGTGTAAGTAATTTCATTAGGCAAGATCCCCTTTTGAGTCATTGCATCTATGACAGCAGCTCCTTCTTCAAGGAATCCAGCTCGCACATAAGCAGCACAAGCTCGTTATATGTCACCAAATCAGGGGGACAACCGTTCTCTTCCATTTCCATCAGTATGCTCAAGGCCTCAGAGTGCACCCTGCTTTTCCAAACACTTGAAGCAAAGCATTATAAGTTACAGTCCCAGGCTTATAACCCTCAGACTTCAACTGAGTAAAGAAATGAATTGCCTCATTCAAGAGGCTCTCTCTGCCACAAGCTGATATCACAGTGCTGCAAGTGAACTCATCGTATTTGAACCCTTTACCCTCATATCATCCAACAACATCAAAATCTTATCCCAAGAACCACCCATCTTGCCGTAAACATCAAGCATTACGTTGTAAGTGACCAAAGTCGGAACCACCCCTTTTCCTTCATATCCTCAAACAGCTCAACCGCTTTCTCATGCTTGCCAGCGCGAGAATACGCATGCAGAATGGTAGTGTAAGCACGGACATCTAAATGATAGTCGTCAAGAGGAATTAAGTCAAACAGTTTGTGTGCAGCCGTATGCTGCGACTCTCTGCCTAACACCTTCACCGCGAACTCATTACCTGGTAATTTAGCTTCTCATTCCGTGACTGAGCTTTCAAAAGGACCCATTCAAACAGCACAACAGCCCTTCCCAGTTCCCAGATAGATCCAGCACCTTTAACAATCCGACCAAATCTACCTCCATCACACTGGCCTCCACGGAATCCAAGTAAGGACAGGAAAGAAATCAGACAATGATATTTCACAAGACAGCGAAACATTGACTTGCTCTTTTCACAGAGGAAATCAAACATTCCGTCCCCGATATCGTCGGCACCCTCATGCTTGTTCGAGCCGTTTGCGACTGTAGCTGGAGAGGGGGAGAGAAAATGGGAATCAAGGGGTTGATGGGGTTGGATAGCGGAGGATTTAGAGAAGTGGATAATGGTGGTGGGTAATGGCGTGGAGAGGTGGAGAAGATGTTGGAGGAGGGACGAGTGTCAAGTGAAGGAGGAGAGATGGGGTTGGGGCGGAAGTGGCAGTGTAGCTGAATTGAATTTCAATGGATTGGCATTCCCTCCTCCTGATACCGGCTTTGTGTGCTGCGCGGGGGGAGGGTTGGTGGTTGGGGAAAATGGTTCTCTCCATTGGAGAGACCGGCTGAGAGAGACTAGCTTTACTTTAGTTGCCGGCGGAGGTTATCAAAGGGCAATGGCAGGAGGGTATAAGGAAAGAAGGAGGATGAAAGGACGATTGGTTGCTGTTGCATATTTGCAATAAGCAAACTCAGAAGGCTATCCATCCAACTATTTTCTTCATTCGCTCAAAATAAAGTCAACATCGGATGAGTAAACAAGCGGCCACACACTTGTTGGCGATGCGATAGCGCTTTAGCTATACTGGTTAGGGGGACTGGGAGGGAGGGAGGGATATAGACGACAGTATGGAACCATATGTCTCATTCTTTTCCGCATATTATAAGCTAGTTTATTTGATCAACTAGTTTTTAGTTTTTTCTCTCTGTATGTCATATACATCAATTATATATAAACTATTTTTTCTTTTAAATTTTTCTAATTTTAGTTGACAACTGACATCAACTATCGATTCAGCTAGATTCAGCTAGAAAAAAGAATGGAGCCACATTTTCCAAAATATTCTTGACTAATTTTTAATTAAAACATCAGTTAATAAATAATAAACGGTTTAGATTAAAACAAATTTAAAACATGTTCTTGTTGTCGGTTACAGATGATAGTACTTATTTATACTCCCTCGGTCCCAAGAGCAGTGTCTCATTAGACATTTACACAAAAAATAAGAAAAATAAATTTGATAAGTCTTCTTTCCCACATGACCTCTCATGACCCTATCATCTGATTTTTGTGTTTTTAGTGGGTTTCTACCCATAGGTAAATAAGAGGGTATCTGTGTAATTTAAAAGAAAAATGGACAGTATTATGAGACAAAATGAAAACAGAAACCGGACTCTATTCTTGTGACGGTGGGAGTATATAACAAGGTAGTAAGCTTAGCATATATTAGTAATAAGTGTTCAATGAAATAACATTAAGGTATCATGCACGACATGTCATCAGAATTATACACCATTTATATGACCATTCATACAAATATCCAATTGATCAAAAACAATGTACGAAATGCTTATCTAATACATACAGTTGATATATTATTATATACGTTTTATCTATTCCGCAATAGTTAGGTTGGTGCTTGATTGTTTATGTTTGGTATACGTTTGATTACAAATAATACATGTTCAGATAAGAATAGTAAAGACATAAGCTAACACTTGGCAAGTGCACCTAATTCATTGTAGTACAACAAGTGTCGTATCCACAGGGAAATTGGTTTCAAATTCTCGAGCTCTAGTATCCTAGTAATTGAAAAAACTAACGGTAAATGGAGGTTTAGCTAGAGGCAAGCTTGGTGTTCTCAATTCACAAAGAAAACAATAAACACAATATACTAAAGTGATTTAGATGGAATGGATGAAAGAGTACTCTAGGATAGTGGGTATCACCTCAATTGCCCAATACACTCATAAATACACCTCATTGTAGTTGTCTATTAGAGCTAAAAAAGATTTCCAAAATCTTGGACCAATAAAATTTTACCTAATTAACCACACCCCTTAATTCAAAGAGGGCTAGAGTTACTAGATAGCATTAAGTTAAAGCTCCTAACAATAGCCCTAACATTCCACTTCCCTAATTCTAGAGCAATGAAAGTTAGGTTTATACTCAAATTTCCAATTTCAAGCTAAAACCCTAATTTTGCCAAAAATTTCAATAAATGGCATGAATGATCACCCCAAGACATTAATAAAGCATAAATGAAGATAAAAACAATAATTATAAATGAGGTAAAGTTTACTAGCTACATGAACCATCTAAGGTTCAAATCCCATCCTAGAGCACAATTAGAAACAACTAGTAACATGGAGAAGAGAAAAGAAATAAAGAAGTAACAAGAAGCCATTGATGGAGGTTGGAATCTGGAGAAGGTGAGCTCTTTCTCCCTTCTTTCTCTTCTTCTTCTTGTTCTTCTTCTTCTTTTCTTCTTCTTCTTCTTTGGCTCTCCAAAATCGTCTCCCGTTCTTTCCTCTATTTAGCTGAAGTTGTGTGGAATGTCAAGTGAGGAAGTGTGTCCAATTTTTTCCCGTTTTGAAACAACAGTTTTGGATAATTTTCCGTTCCGACCAACCCACATGTCGGTCGTCTTCAGAAGACACCAAGCACGTGCTCAACTTGACTCCAACCAACCCACGTAGTCGGTCACTTGGATCGATCGATTCCAGACATAAACAATCAAGCGTATACCAAACATAGTGGGTCGGTCATCTGCGTCGGCCGGTCCAGAATCTTTCAGACGAGCACGACCGACCAACCTGGGTCAGTCGCCTCCTAAGGGCCATTTTCCACCAAAAACTTCCAGAACTGCTCCGTCATCCTTGATCTACTTCCCACAACTTTGAATCTTGACAAAGCATCTCTTTAGCCTCAAAAACACGCTCAATAAGCTTTTACCTAAATTATAACCAAAATTGTATAAGTTCATCTATAAAACGAAATGCTCTTATAAATTGGTGAGATAGATCAATAGTTGCATGAAATGAAAGTGAATAAAGACCCTATGATAAATTATTTTCACCACTTATCAACTCCCCCCCCCCCCACTTATCTATTTGCTTGTCCTCAAGCAAAACTAGGTTCCACATGAAGGAGGAATAATTAAGGCAAGCAAGTGTTCAAATGAATTCTCGAACATAGTGAACAAAAAGGGTGAAAAATTTCATGAGAGTGTAAACCAACCTAATCATGGTGACATGGGTGTGCTTAGGCAAATAAAAAGATAGACTTTTAGGGTTGAAACTAGCTAGCGCTTCTGATATGCCCCTGATCGATCGTGGACGTATCGTGGACTCAAATAAACTTGTTGGTAAGAAAAGACACGGGATAACTTAAACTGGAAACTCCATTTCGATTGAGAATTTACACACAGAAATTCATCCAATCTCCCTCGCCCTACACACACGGACTCTGGGACAGTTTAGGACTTTTTATCCCAAATGTAACACCCCATCCGACAACAAACACATAACAACATTCTGCAGCGAAAAATACACTACTTCACATTACTTAACTCGTGGTGTTACACGCCGCTAACCACCCACGTGGCTAACAAGGCTATTACATATACAATTGTACCGGTCTGATGGACTAGATTCCCGAGCGACTACACATTACATCCCTTTTCATAAAACAACAACAACATACACCTTTAACTGTACCGAGTATTCACAAAACTGATGCCGATAACAATCTCGGTCTTACTACACCTACTGTACATATACAACTTAAATGATTACCCACGTACAACGACTACCCCGTCCTACTCTCAAACGGCTTCCTGCTCTTTGTACCTGAAAATAGGAAAAGAAGAGAAAGGGTGGCCCCAAGGGGCTCAGCACCTTTGCTGGTATGGTAATCCCGCAGCCAACATGCTACGGGCCACGACAACTAATTGTCGTCTTAGCATGCGGTTGATTATGTTTAAATCATGCATGCAACTGTAAACACACAGCACATAACATTTCGCCTCGAGGGCTCAACAAACAGATAACACATCCTCTTTTGATAAGTCACTCATGGTGTTCATTACCCCTAGAGTGTTTCTCCTCTAATGGAGCTACTTCCTTAATAGATGACACTACCCATTAATAGGGTTATCCTTAACGCCTCTTATCACAAACTGGGATTCATTTCCATGATCACATACTCCACATTTTAACAGATAACATTCATCACATAACAACACATAACCAACATTTCACGTTTCAACGTGCACATAATACATTGCAATAGATATTGCATCATAACAACAATACATAACATACGGGTACGGTTCCCTTATGAACCGGCCACAAACATAGTCAGTTCACTTGTAGCCTAGAGAATGTTGCCAGTCTCATGATAAGCTCATTACATAACTTGTCACCGTCTCGTTAAATGAACGGATAACTTAACATAAGGTGTCTCGGATATAGTGATCCAAGCCCACCGTACAACATAACATAGTATGCCCCTGTGGCCCGACGTGAGTCAGAAAATAGCCTTGGTTAAGCTAAAGGGAAGGTTGGGAACCAAAGTGGAAAACAACCATAACATACAGAGGGGATCGAAACTGATATGACAACGACCCCCATACCACACGCGTGGCCGGAACAGACCGGACTCCTCAACTTCCCCCGTTAGCACTTGTAGAAGTTCATCATGAACTTAATTTAAACAATCACAACATTGGGTTAAGGTCTTGTTAGACACACACACAAGGGAGGGAGAGTCATACATCCACACACAAACATCACAAAACTAACTCACGCATAGCCGTGGTTAGAACGTTCCTTAAGTCGGAAACGTTATCACCGGATACCGTTCTCTTACGTTTACCTAATAGTGGTTAACTAGCCCTTCAAGCGCATTCGAGGTTACCGGTATCGGCACGTAAACATACAACAACAGTAACGACTGTAAACTCATTTCATGATTTATCTTATAACGTGGCAAACACACAGAAAAACACATTGGCATACAAGCCGGTGTAATCCGGTAGGACACAGGTTGCAAGAAAACCATACCTGTCACCGGAGTCCACTTTATCATGTCCACTTATGTTCCTCGAGCAATTCTTGAACAACTGATAACATTACATGTATTTTATTAACATCGGGGTAACATGATTGTTTAAAGTCTAATGCTTATAACTTTTCCCCGTTAACTTAGTTACATAACTTCACTTTTTAACTTGTTTTACTTTTACATTTTAATACAACTTTTCCCTCACCAAATTGTCATTATAACTCACTTAACATGTCCTTAACAACCTTATAATATCATTACTTGTCAATCCTCATCATTACACATCATTTAATATCCTAAAACCAAGTTTTTATAGTGGTCCGGGACTTGGTCCCCAACTAAGGTCCCGGACCCACACTTAACAAAATTCTCGGCCTGTTTAATGGGGTGGTCCGGGACTTCATGCAAGTCCTAAGTCCCGGACCATTCTAGGCAAAAACTCTCGGGGGTATTTAAGGGGGTGGTCCGGTACTTTGTACAAACCTAAGTACCGGACCAAGTCTTGCAAGAATCCTCGGCCCCTTTTTGATATGTGGTCCCAACCATTAACTAAGTCCCGGACCAAAGCTACAGAAATGCTCCTTATGCATTTTCAAGCCTTGTTCAACTTGTTCTCTTCACCCATTGATTACCCAAACTTCACACATGAACTTAGGCATATTCTAATACCAAAATATCACTTTGATTCACCTTAAAACATTATTCAACTTGTTACCCAATTTCCTTACAAAGTCTCTTAACACTTGTAACATTTTCCATTTGGTTTTCTAAGTGGTGTTTCACCTATAATGACCACTATACCAAGATGTTTTCTCACCATCACAACATCATCTCCCAAGCATCTTTTCTTACTAACCAAATCTTCTTTTTCACAACTTCTTACAACTCCTTACCTAACATCATTCCCTCCTTGTACATCAACATTACCTAAACCTAAAACAAACTTTTCCAAGACTTTATTACATCCCAAAAACACTCATTGAATTCCTAGAACTTCCAAGATAATACCTAAATCCTTGTAACACTCTAAATCACCTTAGTACATGTTTTCTTCCCTAGTAAAACATTTATTCACTCCTAACACTTCCTAGTGCGCTAAAGCTCATTTAAACACTTAAACTTCTTGTACATTACCCAAATTTTGACATGGGTTCTTCTAGCACATTGTCATACCAAAACACATTGTTTTCACCATTAAACATTCAAGAACACCTAAATCCATCAAGAACCTTTTTTTACACACAAAACTTCACCAAATTTACACTACATCACAATATAGTGCATAAACTTAAATTGCTTGGCACTTAGGCCCTTAAATAACATGGCTCTTAGGCCCTTAAATTGCATAAACCTTAAACACTGAATTTCCACATAGTATATTGCCTTTAACCTGCAATTACATACAACAACACATATGTCCTTTTACTAGTCTCCTTGAGAATATTTCACTAAGTCATTTACCATTAGCTCTTTAAGTAGTTTTAACAAGCATATAAGCTCATTTTCTCCTAAGACATTAAACCACATTAGGTTAGCATATTTACCTCTTTTCCTCACAAACTTCTTTCTTGTTTCCTTGTTTAAAATCGGTTGCTTGTCAACTTCTAAACATTATACAAATGATAAAATGAGTATACAAGCTTTATGCTTCTCATCTCATTGTAACCCTAGGTTTTACATTGTTTCAAAAACATTAAGATAGTTGTTTTACCTTGGTCTTTGAAGAGAGTTTGAATATCTATCAAGAGAGGACTCCACCAAGTCCTTGAAAGATTCAAATGGAGCTAGAACAAGGCAACACAATGAGCACCATTAATGGTGATTCTCGGTCACGATAAAAAAAACATGGAGGAAACATGATTTTTCTTTGAGATTCCTTACCTAGAAGCAAGGGAGATCAATAATATGTAGAAATACAAGCTCAAGCTCCTTCAATGGTGGAACTCCATGGCACCGAAATGGGGCTCTTGGAATTTTAAGAAGATAGGAATGAAGAGCTTGATGAGACAGAAGAGAATGGTGGTGTTTGTTTTTGATTTGGTTAAGTGAGCTAGGAAATATTGGCAATGGAAGATGGTAGTTGGTGCTGTTGCTGTAGCATCACCGTGAGAGAGAGCAAGAAGGAAGGAAGAAGACGTGGGAAATGAAGAGAAATGAGAGAATGAAGATAAGTTCTACCTTTTGGAAGATATTTGTAGTTAAAGTAAATAGTAACTTCTACTTTACTACATTACTTAGTTTTTTTTTGTTTAGTGTGGTGAGTCACTAAGAAAACCGGCCCCCATATTAAAACAAGGGGTGTTTTAGTCTTTATTGATCAATTGTCTCACTTATAACAACATATGTTACAAACTAGCTTATTAAAGTTACTATTCATGAAAACAAGGCACATAGAAGTGAAATTTTTGATTTCCCATTGATATAGACTTCCAAATGTGATACTATATAGTACACATGTTATTAAAGAGTAATGATGGTCATTTAGCCATTCAAAACTCATTTACAAGACAATTTTTCAAAAATGTGTTTTAAGACTCCTTAAAGCCCATTTTGTGTTTTAACTTGTTTTAAGCTTTGTTTTCTTTGGTAATTGATTTAATATGTTCATTAACATATTTATAAGGTATAGGTATGACCTTTAGGTCTTATACAAATTTATCCCAAGCTTAGAGCACATTTTTGCTCTTATTGACTTTAAGGTATATTCTTGTGTTTTATTTGGTTTAACTGTCTACCAAAGTTTCCTAAGGACTTAATTTGCCTTGAAAAACATAATTGATTATTATTTAGTCTTGGTAGGTTCTTTGGGTCCTAACCAAGTTCACTCCAAGCTTAAAGCATGTTTTTGCTCAAACTGTATCTTAGTGCTTTATTGCATTTTACTATGGTTTAAATTGTTCACTGATGTTTCTAAGACACTTTTTAGCCTTTATATACCATAGTTTAATATTTAAACCACATATCAAGGTTTGGGGTATTTCACCAAAGTCCTCTCCCCTCTCCTGACAGCCGGCCTACGGTTCCCTAACCGCTCCCGACTGATCAGTCAACCAATTTACAAAGTGTTGTCACACAACTCCAATCCTAACCAGCTCACCAACTCTCTAGCCTTTACACACACTTAAGTCTGATTCACATTTGTCCTGATTATCTCTATATTCTTCTCTCTTGCACAGGCTTGCTTTCATACAAAATAAATGCAAGTATATATACAGTTAGTTAAGATGTAACTACCGTCCTATAAGCTTGTGAAGTCATGGAGTCTTTTCTACTTTTGATGTAATACCCTGGATTTTTGTAACCCTGATGGAAACCATAGTTTCTTAGGAATTATTAGAGAACACTAGGAAACCCTAGTGGTCGGGAATCAACCAAGAAACCCTAGAGAAACCCTAATTCAGGAAGTCCCAGAAAACACTAAAATTTCAGGAAGTTACTTAGAGGTCAAAAAGCCCTGGTCAACTATGGTCAAACCTTGGTCAACCTTGGTCTGACCTTGGTCAAACATTGGATGATGGTCAAACTTTGGTCAATGGTCAACTTTGACCATGATGATGCAGTGATGATGTAGTAATGATGTCGGCATGACATAATGATGATGTAAGCGTTGAGGTGTCAAGAGATGAGAGGCTACACATGGTCCAATCAAGAGAAGCCTTGTGTCATCTTCATTAATGAGGGGAGGTCACACATGGATGGTGGAGATTTATCCTAACAAAATATCTATGATCCGACGGCTGTAAGTGAAGACATCTTCCTATTTTGTCTTACTCTCATTATTAGTCATGCCACATGTCTCCTTCATTTAATATGGCCGGTTACACATGGATGGATAGGATTAGAGCTCAGCAAGGTGGCTCTCATCTAAGGGCTCCTTAAGGATAAGCTTATCTCTTTAATCATTACACTTATTAATGAAGTAAAATTAACTCCTTTTGAAGTCCATTCACGCCTATTATTAGAGGGAGCTGGGTTCTGAATTCCTTACCTTTATTTACACACTCTCATGCCATTAGATCCCATAGAAGCTCATAGAACACAACACCCACCATTAGAGAAGAGAATTCAAGCTAGAAATCAAGGAAAAACAAGATTTCAAGAAGGGAGAAGCAGCTGGTGACCTTGGGCGAATTGGTTGGTGGAATAAATTGATTCAATTAGCTAAGGAACTTGTAAGGTCGTGGCTAAAATGGCAAGGAGAGTCCACGTAACACTTATGCTCGCCAAAAACTCACCTTAAGGCATGTTTTCTCTTTGAATTCTCTAGATCTGTCCACTTCAAACCATAGATGATATTGAGCTGAAATTTTGATAGTGTTCTTAGATAGTTATTACTAGACTAAGCTCAAAAATTCAGGCGAAAATAATTTTAGGAAGTAGGATAATATCTAGGAAACTTTTAGGAAGGAAAAATGTGTTTTAAGACTCCATGAGTGATTTCGATGGGATTTTGTTGAGTTAAGTGTGTTATTATACCTATATGAACTCATAATAATTGATTCTAGGTGGTGGGAACTCGTGGGTAGACATGAAAATGCTAGGTTGAGGTGGGAGGGCTTAAATGGTGCTTTAAGCCTTGAGACTTAGTTAAATAGGTTTCCGAGGTTAATTTGAGCTGAAAACTTGAGGGTAATCTTATATTAGGAAGTGATTTGGGTAAAAGGTGTGCTTTAAGCTTGTATAAGTGTAATTGTGTGTTGGTTATTGGATTTAATGGTTTATCTGGTCATTATAGTCCTAATATGACTTGTGGTTGATGTTTTAAGAGATGGTGAAGTGTAAAATATATAAGGGAGCCCTGTAAGGTTATATATGCGTGCTAAAACTTGGAAAGAAGGAAAATTGTGTTTAAGTGTGGTTTTGGGTGTTTTGTTGCTTGGTTTAGCCTTGAAAGATTTGAAATTATATTGGTTTGACTATTTATCAGAAAATATGATGTGGATATCTTAACCCCTTTTCTAAGTATGATTGTGTGTAATATTCTTCTAGAAGGTTTTGGAAATGATTTTTGAGTTATCCTCGTGTTGAATGTTGATTTATGACTGATAAGAGATTGAGCTGGTTTCTGGTGAGTGAATGGTATATTCATGGGAGGAGCTTATTATTATATGAATTGTGAAGAATCTATTTAAGAGTTTTGCTAATTATGTTGATCATGATTATGAATGTTGGATTGGAAATTGTGTTGTGTGTGATACTATGTGATGGTGGACTTGTTGATTGGTTGGATGGTGATGTTGAGAAAGGCTATGGTTAGCCTCTTTATGGAAAGCTATTTGAGCAACTAAATATTAAGTCATTTTATGGCTTGCCGTATTGGCGACTGATTATTAGACTCCTACCAATGAATTGGGGTCGTCCTATGATCTACTCTTTGAGCTATGGTTAGCCTTAGGGGGTGTGCACACTTAAGGACATAGGGCCAGAGAATTGAGAGTTGTGGATTTCACTTCGTGATTCGAGTGGGGTGTTGAGATTAACCGATTCACGAGGTACGAATGTGATGGTAATCCAAGAGCAGGTAAACTCTTCTGTGTGATGTACTTCTACTGCTTGCCTATGCTTGTGTGATGCTTACTTGTTATGCAAAGAGTTTTAAAGAGAAAATGAATTTTACAGGGTGAGGTAATTGTTACTCAGTTTCGCTGATTTTGTGCAACCCCTTTGTGTGTGTATGTATGGATTTATGGTTGCAGGATGATTACTATGGAGAGGTTATCTGGAAGGAGGATACCACTCTAGATATTCTCTATGTTACTGCTTATTTCACTTACTCAAAGAAGCTGTCGCCTGAGGTCACTAGGATTACACTTGATGATTGGTACCGAAGTATTCACAACTATAGGAATGCTGAGCGTGAGTATACTTTTGTTTCCACCCGCGTTGTCAAGAACTTCTTCAAGTACTCTGGAGAGAACTAAGCTAGGATGGGATAGGTCACTTTTGTTACCCCTTATACATTGTTGTTATCAGTGACTTAGTAGCAACTTAGTGGTTAGCAAGAAATATAAAAGGGAGAATGTTGGTATGTAAGGTGTAAGAGGTGAAGTTGGGTGTACTTTTTG
Source organism: Limonium bicolor (assembly GCA_023374045.1). NCBI lineage: Eukaryota > Viridiplantae > Streptophyta > Magnoliopsida > Caryophyllales > Plumbaginaceae > Limonium > Limonium bicolor. The sequence continues at coordinate 92,174,021 of CM041778.1, forward strand.
GAGTGGTGGATTGAAGTTAGAATGATAGCACTTGTGAAATTTTGTGAGGGTTGTAATAGCCTGTGCACCTGTTAGTTGATAGCAGGTGTGGCGTGTAGCACTCCGATGGTTGTAATTTACTAATTTCCAATGCAATATAAAAGTAGCTATGAAATTTTATGGTTGTTAATTTGGGATTGGAGAACCGGGGTGTTACATTTGACCTATCACATAACAACCACACTAGTATTATAGAGAGGCTTCAACTTGATCTGGAGTTGTCAGAACACGTGTCGCCTTGCTACTGGTCACGTCGGCGGCAGCTCTCTCGATTGGTCGAGCACCACTTGTGTATCCCACTTGTCTGATCATGTCTAGCTCATTAAATGCTCATAAATTCTCCTTTAGTCTTCATTATGGCTATGTAATTGTTCTGATAATATCCCTTTACTTATTTTGTCCATTGGCACATTAATGAGTTATATTCTTGTTATGTGCTAGTTGATAGTGTGAATATATGAGTCTGCATAGATATGTCGATCTTCTTACAGTCTTTGTCTTTGATTTACTCCTGAAGCATAAGAGATATCTTCGTGCAGTGCCCGACTTCTTGTGTGTGCCAGAAGTTCAAGCGTGAGCTCTCCTAGACAGGTGCCCAACTGGTTGGGCACATGTCGTGAACCGAGTGCGCTTGCAACCTTGCGTGCTAAGCCACTCTTTTGCCTGTCTATCTGAATCATAAAGCTTGACAAACATGTTAAATACACAATACAAGGTTTGCTATCATCAAAACTAAAGGATCTTGACTTAACAATTTCCCCCTTTTTGACGATGACAACCTATATAAATATATATGTACTTGGCAATTTGAAAATTTGAGAGAATCCCTCTAAGAAGGATTCCCCCTGGGTTTGTTAAGGGTTGAAAGATTTGAATAACAAAAGATAACAACTTTTATTTATACTATCACCATAGTAGAAAGTTCTTCACTAAGATATTACATAACACAAGAATAATAGTCATACTAACACAAGTACATATCTTTTCTTTCCCCTTTTGCCATACAGCAAAAATAGGAAGCAACTACACAACTTAAGATATTGTAAAGGCCATAACATTCCATAAAGTACAAACTACAAGCATGTTCGAGATAATCTAGATAGAGTGGCGTGTTTGGAGATCCCATTTGATATCATCTAGGCCATAGGGTTCATCCTCCGAAAAGGAAACTTTTAACCAAGGTTTCTTGGCTATGGTGGATTCAAACAAGGGTGATTCAGTTGTGGTGGAAAGATCTGACTCCTTGGAATCTATTGTGAATTCCTTGTTGTGAGGAGTCCTAGTATGAGAGGGAGTAACACTTGAGGTTCTAGACCAAGCTGTGAATGAGTTAGAGTTGGGTTGGATATAGCTTTGGGCGACGTATTTCTTTGGATGCTTTGTGAACATGAGTTTGTGAATGGTGGAATGGATTGTTTTCTCATTTGAGCTATAGGAGCTTTGTGGAGTTTGTGCCATTGTGAGATGTGAAATGGTGATCGTGAGTGATGAATGAGTTGAGCAAGTATTTGTAAACAGTTGAGGATATGCTCGACGATTGCTTGGTGAGTGGTAATAAATGAGGTGCTACGTCGTGTGGGCTATGTTTGTAGGCTTTTATGTGTAAAGTTAGGAGATAGGATTAGTGGAATGGATGGGACTGGATATCTCTGATCAATTTGCAATTTTTAATCAAGGAAGAAGCAGCCAATACAATAAATTATTTCGTAAACAAGATAATAATTCAATATAGACACAAGAACAGTTGCATTTTCATTGATGTCAAGAGATTGATGTAGAAACATATAGTTAATGGCAGTAAAACATTAAAAGAAAAAGAAAATTCTAATCTAGAAACTAATTTTCTCACAGTTTCCACTCATGTCTCTAGGAGAAAAAAACACTTGAGCTAGAGGTGGGAGTATATGAAGTCTATAGCTCCTTGAACCATGTGATGAACACTTGATTATTTGAAGATTACCTACACAGCAGTGAGAGTAACTCTCACACTCTTTAGAACCTCCTTAGCTGAAGTATCCAGATTGGTCCCTGACCTGTCGTGGACCGGTGAAAGACTTCACTTCCTCTTGAGTCCCGATGCTCTTCCAGTTGGGCGAGGCTCTGACCTTGAGTCTTCGCTCTTGGTTGGCTTCTGAGCAACCACCAACCAATCTCCCCTAGTCCTGATCCCCATTTTGGAAAGCATCTCTGAGCAGATGCAGTCCTGAGTGGTGTGTGCGTACTTGTGGAACCTGTTGGTGTCCACTCCATTCTCAAGTAGCGCCTTAGTGATCACTCCCCCATGCACTAGACCTTGGTTGACGTAGCGACTCTCCTCAATGGTGAGAAGAATCATTGCAAGAAGGTCAATTTTCTCCTTGGTCTTTACTGCGTAAAGCAACCTCACATCTTTGGCGTTGACTATGTGGGTGCGTTGGTTCCGTGGGGTGATGTTGTGGGTGAGCAGACTGAAGAGCACCCTGTCGGGGATGGACATCTCTACTGCATTGAAATTCTTCATTCTTGCCCCTTTGTTGAGTAGCTGGACCACTTTACCGCCTTGATGTCCCAAGTTATTCCAGCTGGTGTCCTTTCGAACAACCAGCCCTTCTGGTTCTAGGTTGAAGGTGTTGCAAATCCATGATTTGGTGATGTTGATATGGACTCCTTCAACCTGAGAGATGATGTAGTTGTCATCATCATCGCTCTGGAGTGGTCCTAGATGTCGTATATGCTCTTTGAGCAGTTCAGTGTAGATGGCGACAGGCTCTTGGAAGTAGTCCACCCATCCTTGGTATCCCAGTAGCTCTAGGATCTCTCCATGACCCATTTGCTCCATCCATTCTGTGTCTAATGTCTTGGGTAAGACAGGACAGGATTTGTCGTTGACGTTTTCCGCCTTGATCAGCATGGGATCTAGCTCCTTGAGCTTATTAAGACGCTTCAGAGATTGGGGAGGCGAAGGCTTTGCAACAATCTTCTTGGCTTGGAAGAGCTCCTCCAACTCTCGAGAGTGTGGTTCTGGAGCCATCTTCTCTTTGCCATTTGCTTTCCTTAGTTGTCTTCCTGAGCCTGTCGTGGAGGTGTCAGCGACCTGTCGTCGACAGGTACCATGACCTGGGGGAGGATTCTGAGTTCCTCCTCGGAGTCGGGGTGCAGTCACATCTTCCTCTGGTGTCTTTTCCTTTGGTGAGACCTCTTTTATGACTTCTCGTCACTTTGCACTTTCTCCTCCTCCAGCTGTTGAATGACTGCTTTTACGACTACTAAGGGAGTTGCTTCCTCCACATCGCTGAAGTGCAACTTGCGAGTTGCTCTTTCTGGTGTGGAGTGGGCGTTTTGTGGAGCTTCCTTTTGGATTTTGGCACATTTGGATGCGCGAGTCACTCAACTGGGTGTAGTAGAAGAACGGCTTTTGGATTTGGGTTCTTGACTTTGGATTGTTTAGTGGTGATTTTTGGAGATTGAGCAGGAGAAGACATAGTCGATTTTTCTGTGAGAGTTGGGTTAGGAAGAATAGTAGTTTGAAGGTACCGGATTCAATAAGGTGGTGGGTTTTAGGAAGATGAATTTTTATATACTCTACCTCACTAGCTAGTAGTTCTCTTTCTTTCACTACTTTTACCATGAGCTGATCTTCCTCTTCCTAGGTCAGGCGCGTTGGTGATTCTGTAGGCTGTATGTCGGCCACTTGTTATGGTGAGGCCTCTTTGAGGACATTTTTAGCCTATGATCGAAGAGCATTCTTGGGTGCCATTTTAGGGGATTTGTACTGGACTTTAGAACTTTTCAATCGGGTGTTCTTTAGCGGCTGTGAGGTAGAGGTTCTTTGCACTAAGCTCACGAGAGTGTTTATAGAGAGAATAGAAATCACTTTGAGTGCTTAGAGAGATTAGAGAGAGTGAGGGCAATAGTGTGACAAGAGCAAGACTCTTGTCGCTCCTTTATAGTTATCGAGTAACGGTCGGTGATCGTTCCTCATCGGCTCGCTGACATGTCCTAATGGCACTATTCATAACGGGCAACGGTCGTGATGGTTGTCAGTGATCCGTTGAGATTTTCCTGTTTCTATCCATTGCAAACTCCATATACTAACCTTTTATGGAAAAGCTGACATATCTGTTTCAAGTAGTCATTTGACATAATATCCATGCATTTAGCTGTTCGTTGACTATTAAACGACTGGTTTAAAGGTGTTGCTCATGTGTCGGTGACCGATTGTGGGAATTAAAAAACAGCCTAATCGTGTTTAATGAATTTCATTCGCAGATCATGAACAATCTTATTGAATCTTTCTCTACTTAATGGCTTAGTAAAAATGTTAGCTAGTTGGAAATAGAGATGGCACTTGTATAATTACACATAATTGGCAACAAACCTGTCTTGACTCCATAATTACCAATTTGCTGTTTGAGCCATAAGAGTTGAGCACAACAGCTTGCCGTGGCTATGTATTCAGATTCAGCAGTTGAGATTGCTACACTTTGTTGTTTCTTTGATCCCCATGCGATCAAACATGATCCAACAAATAATATTGTCCCTGACGTGGTTTTTCTATCGGTGATAGATCCTCCATAATATGTATCTGAAAAACCTATAATATTACAATTGGTGAGTTTAGGATAAAAGAGACCAAGGTTCATGGTCCCTTTGAGGTAACGTAGAATTCTTTTTACGGCTGTGAGGTGACTTTCTCTTGGATCTGCTTGAAACCTGGCACATAAGTAAAAGCTATACATAATGTTAGGTCTACTAGCAGTTAAATAGAGTTGAGAACCAATCATCTCCCTGTATGATCGCTGGTCGACTGGTCGGTCACCAGTCGTGATGCCCATTTTTGTGCCAACTGCCATAGGTGTGTCAAATGGTTTGCATGCCTCCATTCCAAATCTCTTTAGCAAATCCTTCACATACTTTTGTTGGGATATGATTGTCCCTTCCTCATCTTGCTTGACTTGAAGTCCTAAGAAAAACTTCAATTCTCCTAAATCACTCATCTCAAATTCCATTTTCATCAAGGCTTTAAACTTCTTGAAATATTTCTCATTAGAGGCTCCAAAGATTATATCATCCACATATACTTGCACAATTAAGAAGGCCCTTGTGTTGTTGTAAACAAACAAGGTTTTATCCACCTTTTCTCTCTTGAATTGTTTTTCTAAAAGATAGGAGGATAAACGGTAGTACCATGATCTTGGAGCTTGTTTGAGCCCGTAAAGAGCTTTGTCAAGCTTGAGTACCATGTCTTTTCCTTCTTGAGTCTTAATACCTGGAGTTTGTTCAACATATACTTCTTCCTTGACATACCCATTGAGAAAGGCACTTTTGATGTCTAGTTGGCAGAGTTTGATTCCTTTATGTGAAGCAAATGCAATTAACAATCTGATAGTTTCCATCCTTGCTATTGGAGCAAAGATCTTTTGGAAGTCTATCCCTTCTTGTTGACGATATCCTTGAGCTACCAGATGAGATTTGTTCCTAACGACTTCTCCCATCTCATTTAGCTTGTTTCTAAATTAAGACCCACTTTGTGCCAAGTATTCCTTGATGTGAAGGGCAAGGCACAAGATGCCATAATTTTCATCTTTCAAACTAATTCAATTCTTCTTGCATTACTTTAATCCAGTCTGAGTCTTGAAGAGCTTCTTTGATATTTTTAGTTTCGAAGGGTGAGACTATCGTTGAGAATGCTAGAAGATCTTGAGCTTGTGCTCTGGTTTGAATTCCTTTGGAGATATCTGATATGATGTTCTCCAGTGGATGATCTTTGTATAGAGTACGAGATTGATGAATGGTTGATGGTAATAGAGGATCTTCGACATCATTGATCTCTTTATTGACCTGTTGTTGACCTGTCGGGCAGGTCTTCCTTGGTTGGTGATTCATGTTTGGGATTATCTATGTGATCTTGATCAGCTAGATCAAATCCTAGTTCTTCATCTTCTTCAGATTCCTTGACCTTGTGAACTTCAGTCTTATCAAAGACCACATGTACACTTTATTCCACCTTCAATGTCCTTTTGTTGTAGACTCTGTATGCCCGGCTCCTTTTAGAGTACCCAAGGAAGATGGCTACATCACTTCTGGCATCAAATTTTCCTAGGGGATTCTTTTCATTGTTGTTAACATAACATTTACAACCAAAGATTCTGAAGTGACTTATGTTGGTTTTCTTCCCTTGATTAGCTCATAGGGTGGTTTGTTGAGGATATGTAGTATGAGCGTTCTATTTGTGATGTAGTATGCAGTCGTCATAGCTTCTGCCTAGAAGACCTGAGGAAGACTGCTCCATAATAGCATGGCCCTGGCTACCTCTTGTAGTGTTCTGTTCTTATGCTCAGCTACCCCATTTTGTTAGGGTGTCCTTGGTGCTGAATATGTGTGATTGATTCCATGTTGTTTACACATATCCATGAATTATTGACTCTCAAACTCCAACCCATGATCAGACCGAAGAGCCTTGATCTTGTGGTTAAGTTGTACTTGGACTTTTCCTGCAAACACTAATTTCTCAAAGACTTCGTCTTTGGAAGCAATAAAGAGTGTCCAAGCAAATCATGAGTAATCATCAACAATTACAAACGCATACCAATTTCCTCCAAAACTTTTGATTCTCATAGGTCCACATAAGTCCATGTGAAGTAATTCAAGTTGCTTAGATGTACTTATTAAGTTCTTTGATTTGAAAGAAGTCTTAGTTTGCTTGTTTCTAACACAAGCATCACAAAAATTGGTCTCAGATTCTTTAATCTCAGGGAGACCTCTTACCAACCGTTTCTTGGCAAGCTTTCTTAACAAGGAAATGCTAACATGTCCTAGTCTTTTGTGTCATAGTGTGGAGTCATCTATTGAAGCAGTCAAGCATGGAAGGTTTGGACTGTCAATATCCTCCACTAGTTACATAAACATTTTCCCACCTTTTTCTATAACACCCCTACCGCTAATCCCCAAATCATTGTCTAATCACCACGGTCATTAAACTAATCGCAGCGGAATTCAGACCATTCAGTGGGTGATACAATGTCGTTAGTCGCCCACGCGACTAACAAGGCCTAAGCTACTAACAGTTATGGTCTGATAAATATGATTACCAAGTTTACTTAAGTACATTCCATAACAACTTCTATCACAATGGATTACCGAGTATCTAAGTGCCTAATTTAATTACATCAAATCTCGAGTCCAACAAGGTTTACAAATTCCCAAAATACAAAAGGAGTGTACTACATGGTACACCGACTAGACAAAAAGGGCTGCACGCCCATGTACAACTCAGTACACTACCAGAAGTTCTCTAAACTAACAAAAGCTTAATAACCCGGTCGCATCTCGACTATCAACAGTCTCGGGTACCTGGAAGAATAAAAACAGTGCCCCCTAAGGGGTCAGCAAAAGCTGCATATGAAATTCACATACCCCACGTGCTAACGGGGGTACGCCGACTACTTGGTCGTATACATGGAGTTCATTTGATTTTAACAACATGCTAAATAGAGTACATGGAATTCATGCAAGATAGCACACCACATGTAACGTAACATAAGCAAGGAAATAAGTCACATTCATCAATCATCAAGGCCATGATATTCTCTTCTCAAATTCTAGCCTTATCTCGAGGTTAGTTAGTTACTCATCCGGGTTAATCGGATGTTCTTAACTCTTATCTCTTGATCATATGACTCTCACTAGCCATGATCATTGCTTTACAATTCTTCTTGCTCTTGTTTACTCATTAAGTTAAGTCGGTTGACCTCCGAGCAGAGATAAACGATCTCACCACCGGGCTTTGGTTTGGCTTACTTCCCCGGGTTGCGACCATGCGGTTCGGAACCATGGTGAGAATGCTAGGCCAAAGTTCAGAAACAATCTCTCTTGTCTCCTCATTCTCACGCGTGACCGAAACTCTATCGGGCTCCTCACATACTCCAATTATTATTTCCTCTAGTCAGAAATGTTACTTAGTTAGGAGTTAGTGAGAAATCATTCCTTCCATATTACTTGGTTAGTACACTTCACCCCAAGGCAATCAAGCACTTCATTCATAATCATATATTTCATGAATTATACAAACTATGAGTTCAAACCAATCTAGCAAGGAACAACACATCACAAGCACGAGAAAGTACAATAAACCCAATTTGTGTATTATCTTACTTAGGTGGTCACACAAAACACACAAATCAGGTAACCACGGTAGCATACGGGGCATGAGAAATCCATACCGTTCACCGTCGTTTTCGGATCTCCGACTCTTCTTTGAATCAACTACACGAGTCCTATAACATGCATAGCATCGGGCGGTTAATCCTCTATAGTTAACCTAACACATTTCATCTTTTATGCTTCCCAATGTACAATTACTAGTTCCTTAGATTTCGTACTTAACCGCGAAACCATTTACTTCTCATCATTTCTAAAGCTTGTTTTCTTAGGTTCTTAAGTGCATATTATTTTCTTCTCACCATCATTATTCTCCTTAGGGTCTACTGCTTAAGCCCCATATTTTTTTATTTTGGTCCGACCGACCCACCCTGGGTCGGTCCCCTAGGTCGGTCGGATGCAGAAAGCTCCAATTCTGGGAACTTCAACTCGACTGACCCAGCCAAGGTCGGTCCCCTGGGTTGGTCGAATGCAGAAGCATCCCGATTCAAAATTTTCAACTCGACCGACCCAGACAGGGTCAGTCCCCTGGGTCGGTTGAGTACAGAAGCATCCCGGGTTGAGAAATTCCAGTCCGACCGACCCAGACAGGGTCGGTCCTCTGGGTCGGTCCACTGCAGAAACTTCTCTTCATGTTCTTATTTCACTCCAACCTTTTCCATAAGTGTCCTAGTATGTTCTAACATCATATTGACACTTTAAAAACCCTTTTAATTCATTGATCAACCCCTTACTCAACCTATTTCACAAGTTTTGGTTGGTTTACACAATTTCTTCACACTTAACCCTTCTTGCAACTTCTTTGCTACAGATTTTGTTTTCTCTCTTCTCACTAACCCAATGGATCTTCAATCAATGCATTACTAGTGTTCTTAGCATTATTATCACCTCACATACTACTCAATTACCTAACTCTCCCAATAAGTCTCCAAAATGGTTAACTACTCACCTTAGCACTAAGACACACCTAGTTATATCCTAGGTTATTTTCTCTTCCTAAAACACTTAAGTCCTCTTGTTTCTACCCAAATTTTGACAGAGGTTCCCCTATAATTTTAACATTGCCCACACACAATTTCAGCTCACCAACTCATTCCCAATATACACAACCATTTTAATCACTAACAACACTTTAAATTTTTTGCACACATACATTTATTCTAGCACCTTAACCATTTGGCTCTAAGGCCTTCAATCCTCATTGAATCAACACTAACACAACTTAGTCCTCTTCCTCATTATGCCACAACATAACCCATACCCAAAACAATATAAATTCCTCTTATTCAAGCATTAAAATCTGTTTCAAGAATCACACAAAACCAACTCAAGGTAAGTGCATTTACCTTGGGTTTCTAGCTTTCTTTCATTTCCTTCATTTCTCCCTTCTTCTTCTCCTTTTCTTTCTTCTTGTTCTAGCCTCACAAAACCGATAATGCTACAGCCAACCAATGAACAACAATACCCACCTAAACTAGCTCTTATTTGGCCTGGGGTTTAAACACTTGCTTAAAGCTTAAAAGAGGCATTACCTTGCCAATGTCTAGATGGGGTAGTGGACAGCAACACGGGCGAGATTCCAGCTCCAAGAATGAAGGAAACCGACTGGAATGAGAAGAGCAAAATGCTCAAAAATCTGGAAATTTCCAACTTGAAAGAGAGAGCTAGAAAGGTAGATTTTTGAGTTTCTTTTTACCTTAGAATAACAAGGAGATGGAGGAGCTTCCAATGGTGGTCTCAAATCTTTAAATGTGCTCTAGCCATGGAGATGAAGTTCATTGTTTTCAGATTTTGAAAAGGTAGAAATGTTGCCCAAGGAGAGAGGAGTTCAATGGTGTAGTTTTTGTAGCATTTGGAGTTGATTTTGACTTTCAAAAATGAAGGACAAGGGGGCTGCTGTTTGAGCTTCTCCAAATCGCCATTAGAGGAATAGAGGAAGAAGAAGTTCAGGTTGGAGGGGGGAAAACCGTAAGAGAGAGACGAGGGAGTAGGAGAGAGAGTCACCCACTTGCTTTTTGCCTTGTTACTTTATTTCTTTGTCCTTTAGTGTATTAGGAAGGAATAAAAGAGAGGGGGAGAGATTAGCAGCCGTCCCACACTCCACACACACAACATATTTCTGATTTTTATTTATAAGTGTGGGAGACATTTTGGTTTGATTACACTTAACACCCCATAAGTTCTAGTTTTTGCATTATTCACTAACCGGAACTCGTTTTCTGGAATTTTCTCGTTTAATTAATTTTAATGGTTCTAGACCTTCCCTAATGTCCAATCATAGACATTTGATCGACTAAAATTATTACGGGTCTATTTAACCCGCTTAAAGTTGCATTTTCCAGTTTCCTCAAAAAACGCGCTTTAAGGTTTGTTTGTGCTTTTAATCCTTTTTATGGATCCGTTTTCTTCGGGAATTGTTTCCACATGTTTATTTAGGCATAATTAAGCTTATAAAATTCTTATTAGCCTAATTAATCACTGTTTTTAAGTTTGGGGTATTTCATTTTCCCTTTAACAACTCTTTGTCATTTTCCTGACTTACTATGTTATAATGTATAGAATAGAAGTGAACTGAATTACCTTTGTCACATATTTGAGATACACTAAGCAAATTTAATTTTAGACCATTAACTAAATTGACATTATCTATGACATAATCTAAGGTAAAACCAACCTTACCTTCACTGATGATTTTCCTTTCTTGTTGTCACCAAAGGAAACAGTCCCTTGGCTTCTTGGTTCGAGTGAGAAGAACTTCATCTTGTCTTATGTCATGTGTTTAGAGCACCCACTATCGATGTACCAGCAGGGGTCCATTCCCACTCGATTCTGCACTTAACAAGTTAGCGTTGTGGGGTTAGGGTCCACAGAAAGGTTGGACCCATTTCCACCATCAATCATTGTTCTAAAATCATTTTGACTACCCATTTTAGTCCTATCTTCTGGAGTTTCCAATGCCTCATGAATCGCGTTCTATAGCATTTGGCTTCATAATGACCAGGTTGTCTGCATATATGGCGGACACCTCTACAACTGGTCCCTGACTGATACCCGGCCTGTCGTTTGTTTCTCCACATGGGTGTCCTAGATACAACTTCTAGCTTCGCATGTTTTTCTTTGACGATTGCTTGTTCTTTTTCTTAGGAGCTAAGTGCAACAATAAGTTCATCTATTTCAGGTTGTTTTCCTAATTTCATCTTTTCATGAGCAGAAAGAATCTCACTATAATTGATTTGTAATTTCATGAGTGCCTTCATAAGAATTTCTACCTTATCCTTATCCGAGTTTTTCTCAAATTTCTCATTTTCTTCTAAAAGTTCCTTGTTTTCATTTTCCAATGCCTCTAGTTGATCAACTAGTATGAAAGAAAACTTACTAAGTCTAGGAAGTTCAGTCTTTAGAATTCTCTTTCTAAGTTTAGAGTAGTTTACCTTGTTTTGATCTTCTTCTTCAGATTCTGACGTGTCTTTATCTTGCGCCGTCAAGCAAACTTCCTCAAGGCATAGGTGAGCCTTCTTATTCTTTGAGGGATCACTATATGAGGTTTGATTGTTGTCGCTTAGCGTTGAGTCTCACCATGCAGCAACAAACTCTTCTTTCCTTCGTCCTTTGTTGAAAGACCTTCAGACAGGTTTCCTGACCTTTTCGTTGTCCTCTCGGGATTGTTGAGGACAGTCTTTGATGTGATGCCCACACTTTGAGCACCCAAAACATCTATCATTGTTCTTTTTGTGATGATCATCAATCTCCTTGGGCTCTCTTTCTTTTCTCATGTTGTTTCTTATGAACTTTTGAAAGTACCTCTTAGCATAGAGAACCATCTCATCATTGTCTTCTCCTGTCTTGGAGTTTTTAGCTACTTGAAGGGTTATGCCTTTTCCCTTTTCTTTTGTTGATCGAGTTTTTCTGAGTTTTGTTGTTGTAGTTTTAACTCAAACACCATTAGAGAATCTAACATGTCTGCTAAAGACATCTTAGATAGATCGTAGACTTTTTGCATGGCATTGACCTTGCTGTCGAAGGAAGCAGGAAGAGATATGAGGAACTTCTGAATTTGACCCTCATTCGAGATAGTTCTTCCAAGCACCAACATTTCGTTGATCAGCTTGGTGAATCTTGTATGCATTTCAGAAATGCTCTCCTTTTCTTCCTTCTTGAATAGCTCCCAATGAGTGAGCAACAACTCAATGCGAATCTTTTTGATCTCGTCACTCCCTTCATACGTGACTTCAAGAGTTTGCCAAATCTCTTGAGCTGTTTTCACTGAGGCTATTTTGGAATATTGCTCAAGTAGTAGTGCACAATGTAGAATCCTTACAGCTCGAGCATTGAATACCAACTTCTTGATTTGATCATCCGTCATGCTATCAACAAATATGTCTTGTTCTTGAGCATTTTGGAAGGTATATTCACCTTGTGATATAACCCTCCACATCCTTGGATCATCAGACTTGATGTGAAACTCCATTTTATTCTTCCAGTGAGTGTAGTTATCTCCATTGAAAAGTGGTGGTCGGTTTGGTGCAGAACCTTCTTCTAACGCTAGTAGGCTTGCATGAGACATTTTGATCATCTTCCAAAGCAATTAGCTTTCTAGAAGAGACCTTCTATGATACCAATTGAAACTAGCTAGCGCTCCTGATGCGTCCCTGATCGATCGTGGACGTATTATGGACTTAAATAAACTTTGTTGGTTAAGGAAAGACACGGGATAAACTTAAACTGGAAACTCAATTTCGATTGAGAATATACACACAGAAATTCACCCAATCTCCCTCGCCCTCACACACGGACTTCGGGAAAGTTTAGAACTTTATTCCAAAGTCCTCTACCCTCTCCTGATAGCCGGCCTATAGTTCCCCAACCACTCCCCAACTGATCAGTCAACCAATTTACAAAGTGTTGTCACACAAATCCAATCCTAACCAGCTCACCAACTCTCTATCCTTTAATAACACTTAAGTCTGATTCACACTTGCCCTGATTATCTCTATATTCTTCTCTCTTGTACAGGCCTGCTTTCATACGAAATAAATGCAAGTATATATACGGTTAGTTAAGATGTAACTATCGTCCTATAAGCTTGTAAAGTCAAGGAGTATATTCTACTTTCAGCATATCACATAACAACCACACTAGTATTGTAGAGAAGCTTCAACTTGATCTGGAGTTGTCGGAACACGTGTCACCTTGCTACTGGATACGTCGGTGGTAGCTCTCTCAATTAGTCGAGCACCACTTGTGTGTCCCACTTGTCTGATCCTGTCTGGCTCATTAAATGCTCATAAATGCTCATTTAGTCTTCATTACAGCTATGTAATCGTTCTGATAAGTAGCCTTTTACTTATCTTTTCCATTTGCACATTAATAAGTTATATTCTTGTCGTGTGCTAGTTAATAGTGTGAATATGTGAGTCTGCATAGATATGTTGATCTTCTTGCAGTCTTTGTCTTCGATTTACTCCTGAAGCATAAGAGATATCTTCGTGTGGTGTCTGACTTCTTGTGTGTGCTAGAAGTTCTAGCGTGAGCTCTCCTAGACAGGTGCCTGACTGGTTGAGCACATGTCATGAACCGAGTGTGCTTGCAACCTTGCATGCTAAGCCACTCTTTTGCTTGTCTATCTGAATCATAAAGTTTGACAAACATGTTAAATACACAACACAAGGTTTGCTATCATCAAAACTAAAGGATCTTTACTTAACAGGTATGATCTAGAGTGCTCAAAGTTCTTAAAGATTATGGAACATTAAGAACTTTTACCATGGCTAACTTCTCTCAAGAATGGGTAATGAGGATAAAACAAAAGGAAAAATAGAGAGTTACATTTTATTCACTTCTGCAATAAGAGATGAGGAGAAGATATTTAGGCATTTTGCTTTTATATTCAAGAACACTCAACTCTCATTTTTATTGGTTAAAAATGGTATCTCTCAAGTCCCTTTTTCTAAAAATTTCCATAAGAAAGCACCCCTTAGCAATCCGTAGATGTGAAGATAGAAAGAACCCCTAAGTATTAAAAATTTACCAAAGATAAGGTCAGAAGGTTACACCGCATATTAAATGCTCCTTAATAGAGATTTTTTTGAATTTTTTTATAAAGAATTCCAAGAATTCATAGGAAAACTTACTTCCTATAAATGTAACTCTTAAATGGAAGCAATAGATAAGCATATGAAATTGAAAACTGCACAAAAAGAAAAGATCGGTTTCCTCACACTTGAATGAGACAATTTTCTCATTGTTTAACAATAAAACCAGGAAGAAATAAACAAAAGACCTTTTCAAAGCATAAACATAGAGCACTTAAAAGTATAATGCATTGTGTAAAAGTTAAAGTGGTAAAGAACTAGTACTTCCCTGATAAGGTGTGAGTTGCTTGTAAGGTTGCCCACACTTGCAAGTGTCCGAGGTTGGGTTCAGGGTTAGAGTAGAAGACCGATCAAAAGAAGCCTTGGACTTAGGCCCGAGTATATGCTATGGCTGGAGAGCGTGACTGCGCTACGGACCGCGTGGCTTCAGGTACTCTTCATATCTCGTCTCATCGTGTGTTTTGTCTGTTTGATTCAGGAGCTACCCAGTCTTTTATGTCTACTGATTTGATGGATAGTCTCGACATGTCTGTTGTGCCTAGAGATGATGATTTGTGTGTATCTAGCCCTTTGAGTGGAGTTCCTACATATAGATTTTGTCTGTATATCTTGTCCTATAGTGATACGGGACAAGACTTTGTGTGTTGACCTCATTCCCATGAGGATGTCTTGTTTTGATGTGATATTGGGCATGGGATGGCTAGCAGAGCACTATGCCCCTATAGATTGTGCAGCTAGGAGAGTTGTTTTTTAGAGGTCGGGCAAGTCCCGCTTTGGGTTTTTTGAGAAATCGGTTCCGTGTGCGCCAGTGATTGTCAGCGATGTAGGCAACCAGTTTCTTGAGGAAGGGCTGTCAGGGCTTCCTGTGTTTTGTTACTAAGGTTCGTGAGGGATCCCGTCTAGAGGATATTCTCGTAATGTGTGAGTTTCCTGAGGTCTTTCAGGACAATATTCCAGGACTCCCACCAGATCGTGAGCTAGAGTTCTCGATTGAGCTAGCACCTGAGACTTAACCTATTTATAAGCCCCCTACCGCATGAGTCCGGCTGACTTGAAGGAACTGAAGGTTCAACTACAGGATCTTCTGGATAAGGGCTTCATTCTCCATAGTGTGTCTCCTTAGGGTGCACCTGTTTTGTTCGTGAAGAAGAAGGATGGCACCTTCAGATTAAGCATCGATTACCGAGAGCTGAATAAGATTACTATCAAGAACTGATATCCATTTCCCCATATTAATGACCTCTTCGATCATCTTGCTGGAGTGACAGTCTTCTCGAAGATTGATCTTCACTCAGGATATCACCAGTTGAGGATTAAGGTCGAGGATGTGGCTAAGTCTGCTTTCGGGACTCGTTATGGGCATTACGAGTTCCTTGTGATGCCATCGGTTTGACGAATGCCCCTTCGTTCTGCATGGATATGATGAACCGTGTCTTCAAGCATTTTCTGGATCAGCTTGTAGTAGTCTTAATCAACAATATCTTGGTGTATTCCAAGAGTGTTGGGAGCATGAGGAGCACTTGAGGATTGTTCTATAGACTTTGAAAGAGTGAGAGGTGTACGCTAAGCTAGAGAAGTGCGAGTGCTAGGTTGATAGAGTGGTCTTCTTGGGTCATGTGGTCTCAAAGAACGGCATCTTTGTAGACCTAGAAAAGATTAGAGTAGTTATAGAGTGGGCGAGGCCCACTAGTGTTGCTGAGGTGTGTAGCTTCTTGGGTTTCATGGGCTAGTATAGGAAATTCATGGAGGGTTTCTCTAAGATTGTGTCCTCCTTGACACGTCTGTTGAGGAAGGATGTCAAGTTTGAATGGAGCGGGGCTTGTGAGTAGATCTTCCAGGAGCTCAAGAGGATGTTGACGTCTACCCCTATTTTGTGTGATGCTTCGCATCGTGGTTTGAGCTATGTTTTTGTAACAGTCCAGTATCCCACTGTTGTGATATTGCCCGCTTTGGCACGTAGGCCGCACAGTTTTGTTCTTGGGGTTTCCTAGCCCCAAAAGACCTCACAATAAGGAGAGGTATCCCCACCCATATAAGGAGTGGTTCATTCTCCCCTCCAATTGATATAGGAGGTAAACCTCAAGGGTATTACACTCCAGTCTCCTTGGGAGCCCAGCGCCCTCACGGGCCACACCGGCACACCGACCTGGGTCTAACTCTAATACCAACTGTAACAACCCAGTATCCCACTATTGTGATATTGTCCGCTTTGGCACGCAGACCACACGGTTTTGTTCCTAGGGTTTCCTAGCCCCAAAAGGCCTCACAACAAGGAGAGGTATCCCCACCCATATAAGGAGTGGTTCGTTCTCCCCTCCAATCGATGTGGGAGGTAAACCTCAAGGGTATTACAGTTTTGATGCAGCATGGTAAGGTAGTGGCATATGGCTCTCGTTAGCTTAAGCCATATGAGAAGATGTACCTTACACATGACCTAGAGTTGGCAGCTGTGATCTTTGCTCTGAATATTTGGAGGCACTATGTGTATGGTGCAACGTGTAAGGTTTACACAGACCACAAGAGTCTAAGTATTTTTTTCACTTATAAGGAGTTGAACTTGAGACAGAGGAGGTGGTTGGAGCTGCTACACGATTATGATTTAGAGATCCTCTACCATCCTGGTAGAGTGAATGTGGTAGTAGATGCTTTAAGCCGTAAAGGTGCTCCGGAGCTGACGTGTTCGTTGTCTGGGGTTTAGAGGTCAGTGCTCGAGCTTCAGCGTATGGGCGTTTGGGTGGTGAGATATGTTAGTGCTGGCATGATAGCCGCTCTTCAGGTGCAGTATGTCTTGATCGACCAGATCAGGGCTGGTCAGGAGGTAGATGCAGAGTTGTGTAAGAGCCGAGAGAGATAGTCAATTGATTAGGATTCATTCTATTCTGTGTCTGATGATGGTTGTCTGCGTTTCAGGGGCAGAGTTTGCCTAGTGATGTAGTTCTGCGACGAGAGATTATGTTAGGAGGCTCTTGAAGCCCTTTACTTGGTACACCTAGAAGATGTGAAGATGTATTGGGACCTTAGAGAGTCCTTTTGGTGGTTGAACATGAAGCATGAGAAATTAGACTTTATGTCTCGTTGCCAGACCTGTCAGCAGGTGAAGGCTAAGCACCAGCAGCCTACTGGTCTTCTGCATCCCCTTCCTGTTCTTGAGTGGAAGTGGAAGAGTGTGGGGATGGATTTTGTTATGGGCCTCCCTAGGACTTCCTCAGGATTTGATGTTTTATGGGTTACTGTTGACAGACTGACAAAGTCTACCATTTTCTGCCGATCAGGAAGAAATTTGGCTTAAAGCGCCTCACTCAATTGTACTTAGATGAGATTGTGAGGTTGCACGGAGTTCCGGTGACCATTGTCTTGGATAGAGATTCAAGATTTGTGTCTCGATTCTGGTGTAGCCTTCATAAGGATTTGGGGATGAATTTAACATTTATTTCTGCATATCATCCTCCATCTGATGGTCAGATAGAGAAGACAAATCAGATTCTAGAGGACATGTTGAAGGCCTATGTGTTAGACTTTTGGGGCAGTTGGGATCAGCATGTCAACTTTATCGAGTTCGCCTACAACAATAGCTTCTAGGCAAGCATTGTTATGACTCCATTTGAAGCATTGTATGGTAGGTAGTGTAGATCTCCCATCTGTTGGGATGATTCGAAGGAGAGAGTGTTGGTAGGTCCGGAGTTGGTTCAGAGAGCAGTGGACAAAATCAGGACTATTCGAGAGCGACTGTTGGTTTCTCGGAGCCAATAGAAGATCTACGTAATCAAAGGCATCATCCGCTTGAGTTTCAGGTTATGGACCATATGTATCTGAAGGTTTCTCCAGTTCGGGGAGTGGTTCAGTTTGGCAAGAGTGGCAAGCTTAGCCCTCGCTTCGTTGGTCTTTTCGTGGTACTTGAGAGGATTGGCCCCGTGGCCTATAGGTTGGCTTTGCCCTAAGCTTTGGTCGGAGTTCATGACGTGTTTCATGTGTTGATGTTAAGGAAGTATATTCATGATCGGACACATGTGATCGAGTATGGTCCTCTCTAGTTACGTGAAGACTTCTCCTATGAAGCACTTCCGGTTCGGATTCTAGCTTATGATGTCCATCGCCTTCATATATAGTAAGACACTGCTTATGGTAAAGGTTCAGTGGTCTGATCCTCGGAGCGTTAGGCGACTTGGGAGCTCGACGATGAGTTGTGTGCTAAGTTCCCTTCCCTATTTGAGCAGTAAGGTATGTTGAATTTCAAGGATGAAATTCCTTATTAGGGGGAATGATGTTATGACCCTATTTTATTTCTCTTAAGACGGATCATGTTTATATATTATGTTGTTTGTTTTGGAAACATTTAAGACTTCTTGGTCTTTTGGGAAGAAGAAGATGATAAGGTGGTCTTTTCACCTCTCTTATTTTGGTAAGCATTTTAATAAGGAAAGGAATTCCTTATTTATTTGTTTGTTCATTCATTTCTAGATAGTTTCCT
This sequence comes from Limonium bicolor, assembly GCA_023374045.1. Classification (NCBI taxonomy): domain Eukaryota; kingdom Viridiplantae; phylum Streptophyta; class Magnoliopsida; order Caryophyllales; family Plumbaginaceae; genus Limonium; species Limonium bicolor. The sequence goes on from CM041778.1 coordinate 92,192,759, forward strand.
TCCTTGTGGTCTGAGCATTTTGTTCCTCTTCTGCTCTTCAAGTGCTCTCTTTGATTTTGGCGTTGATTGTTTCTATGATTTGGCCGATTTGTCTCCTGCTATGTTGCTGTGAGTTTCCCCTTGGTCTATCTCAGGTTTGGTTGTAGTTTTGGTAATGGTTTTTCTCTTGTTATGGGAAGTGTAAGTTCTGGTTTTTGGATCATTTGTGGTTGGAATTCAATGGCTGATCGTTTTGATTTATGTTGTGCGATTCAGTCGGGTGCTTCTCGATTTTGGTCAGGTGTTTGTTGTGCTTCGAATCCAAGTAAGTGGGGGAAGGAATTGATGATTTGTGCTTACCCAGGGGGGTTTGAGAGGAATTGTTGTGCTTTATGAATTGATGACTTTTGGCTTGTGTTTTCCCTTCGATTTGGGCTGTTTTATAGTGGCTAAAACCAATGCTATTGCTGGATTGATTTGGTGTGTGTGTGTGTGTTGTGTGAATTTTGTCTTGATTCTGTACAGTTTTCTGCAGATTTATGCCTCTGTTCGTCATGTCCGAACTTGTAAGTTCGGACAGGGCTCTGGCGCGATGAATTTCTGTTGTTTTCAAATGTGTCCGAACATCCGTCCGAACATGTAAGTTCGGGTGGAGTGTGAGGACGAGTCTGGCATATGAGTTCCGGACTATGTCCGAACTTGTATGTCCGGACACGGATTTTATCTAGCAATCTAACTCTTGACATGCATTCTAACTTTGACTTTCAGACGTATGTTTGGACATTATGTTATCTTCGATTTCTGACTCTTGCCATGTGTCCGAACTTAGAGGTCGGACACAATAAACTTTTGAGCTTCTAAACTCTCGGCCTATGTCCAAACATGCATGTTCGGACGCATGTTCGGACAGGCCTCAGATTTTGCTTAACTTGCTCAGCTTCGTTTTGAATTCCGTTTGCGGGGTTGTGTTCCCCTATTTATGTGCAAGCTATTTATGTTGTTTATATGCATTTTTATGCACTTCCACTTTGTATTTACGAATATATGTTTTAGGGACCTAATACTGAGCTTCTAAGCCTTGGATAGTTGGGTCAGGCTATCCCGTAGCATGCTGTGCAAGAATTCATTTTGGATTAGTTCCTTAAGGTTTCCCTTATGACGTGTAGTGACTAACGGGTCCAATAAATTTCTCTACGGCTTTTGATGTGGGATCTATAGATCCATAGGGCTTTAGTGTGTGCCCTTTTGATGTGTTAGCTGGTTGCTAGGGTCCCACCTATGATGTGTTTCTGAAAGTCCAACCAATGTGTTTGATATGGATTTCTGCTCTGTTTTGGGCTGATTAGCTCGTTTACGTATTCTGATTGTGAAGTACACTTCATTTACTTATGTTTTTGTTCATCTTCTGATTTCTGTTTCGAGTAGACTTCATTGATGAAGTCTTCTGCTTACTGAGCGTGTGGTTGCTCACTCTTTTATATACACATTGCAAGTTAGATTGAGCGGAGACTCCCTCTTTACCCTTTCAAAGTTTAGCTTTATGTTTCGTTGTTATATTTGTATCTTGGTGCTGGACGCTTTTGGTATTATGTAGCCTACGG